>QGSO01000154.1:2779653-2792412 GCA_011037825.1 Carya cathayensis
TATATATATTTATATATATGAGGCCGGTCCGCCGTTTGCGCGCGGGTGTCATTTGATAATTTTGATCTACAGAAAACCAATATTGCATATAAATACACGATGTATACCTACCTGCCCTGCATAGCTATCAATCGTCGCTGCCCAGATTTGAACTTCTTATTTGGGATGCATCGATATCAGTTCTCTCTGCAGCCACCGGCGGAAAGTATATATCGATATCAACTCATGAAAGATCTCTGATCTCCTCTCTCTCTCGACGTACATTATATTGTGGATTAATTTGGAAAGATCACATAATTATTGGATCGAAGTGCTTTTGGGGGCAACTTTTATATATTATCTTGTGGAATGCTTTTAGGCTACTTTTAAGTACCCACGGTATACGATGTCGATGGAGTGTCGAAAATATACGTACTTACACATAACTTTTAAGTACCCACGCTATACGATGTCGATGGAGTGTCGAAAATATACGTACTTACACATATGGTACTATTTCTTATACATCCATCATAGAATTATCTAAAGAGTTTTTCTACATACAAGTAAAGTTACGTATTAATTTACGTATTAATACTGATTCTTTTATATTTAAAATTTAAATTAACACTGTTTTTAATAAAATTTATTTTTTAATCAATTACATTAAATTAGTGCACAGATTAGTGCATAATTATGCTTGCAACTAATTTTTCCTTACCCAAAATGGCAATATTGCATATCAGCTTGGCTTGGGATTTAATTCAGAAACTCAATCCAATTGCTTGCTAGGCATGTAAAAATTGCAGAACCAAAAGATAGCATGCAATACCGCAAGAACGGTCTTATTCGTATGCAGCCTTGATGCGTACGTATACATCAAATTAGTACATGAAGGCTGGAGTTGCAGTGCATGGAAATACGCACAATATATATCTGACCTGAGAAGGACAGTACCCAAGGATCCCATGCATGGAAAAAAGGAATCCCCTGGAAAGAAGGAATCCTCCGGAAAGATTAATGCTTGCCTAGCTGTGACATGTGAGTAGTGGACTTCCCTTTTGGTAATCGTTACAGCTAATTGCTAGATGAACAGTACCTCGAGTATAGCTCGATGGTATTTCTGAACTTGAATGGTTATCTACTCATCCTCACTTTCAAACTTTCAGAAACCAGTTATTTTCACGATTATTATTGTCGTTATTTTTCCAAAAAGATGCCACTAAGGGATCAGACAGTACGTAGGTCCTCAATTGAAAAACCTATATGCCTTCTCCCTTTATATGAAGCGGTGGTTTCAGATAGTGGGCAACAAAAGATGGAATGCCTAAAGGGAGAGGTGGAGAGCCAAAACCAGCTCCCACAGTCCGAGCAACGACCCAAAGGCACTACCTTCCTCAAAACTTGCTTTAACGGGATCAACGCCTTATCAGGTACTCTATCTTGCTACCTTAAGTGTGTGTGTGTGTATGCTTTAGATACCATGAAAAAAAGGTAGGCACGATCGACTAATGATTTAAACGGATCATTTGAAAGTACGTTGTTGTCCAGGATGCCGATCGAAGACAGCATTTAATATAATCTAATATGAATTGCTAGCTGCATGTAAATCGTTGCTTTGCTTTCAGCTCGTACGTGGTTGCATAATCACGAGATTGTATACGTATAATATTGCAAATACCATGCTTATAAACAATCTAAGGCGGTGCTACAGAAAAGAACTATATATATGATCACTGATTATATATCGATATTCACATATATATATTTAACCTATTTAGTATGTTTTCCAGGTGTGGGGATTCTCTCAATTCCATATGCACTTTCTCAGGGAGGGTGGCTGAGCTTAATACTTCTCTTCCTTGTAGCAATTCTCTGCTGCTACACAGGGTTCCTTCTACAACGATGCATGGCCGCAAACCCCATCATCAAAACTTATCCTGATATAGGTGAGGCAGCTTTCGGTTACAAAGGAAGAGCCATGATATCCATTTTCATGTATCTCGAGCTGTACTTAGTTGCAGTAGAGTTTCTGATATTAGAAGGTGACAATTTACACAAGTTGTTTCCGGACATGGGCTTCAAAGTCGCAGGCCTACGAGTTGGAGGGAAAAACGCCTTTGTTTTGCTCACTGCCCTTGTAATTCTGCCAACTACATGCCTGAAGAACTTAGGTGTGCTGGCCTATCTTTCTGCTGGAGGGGTTTTATCTTCCGTCGTTCTGGTTGTTTGTGTTTTCTGGGTTGGTGCTGTGGACGGGGTCGGATTCCATGAAGGGGATATGCTGTTGAAATCGGGAGGACTCCCTACTACTATAAGCTTGTTTGCCTTCTGTTATTGTGGTCATGCGGTTTTCCCCACTCTATGCAATTCCATGGAAGATAGAAGCCAGTTCTCTAAGGTAAGTAGCAGCTGCATCTCCAACATCCCAAATTACAGATCAGTCAAATCATTTTCACGTAATCATGATAATATTAAGTGAATATAATTAAGTAAGTGCACCATCAAAGGAACAAATAGTGCCCACGATCATATGCTGCCAGCCACACCACTTGGGTTTATAAATTTAAATTTTAAAATTTCTCAAACAAATCAACTAATTTTTTTTTATGTTAACAGTGTGGAAATATGTCTTTTACGTCAACTAGCATTATGTCAAGGAGAAAATAAAACCAACAATTAAAGTTCATGCCAAATGGGATCCACGCATGGCTGGGCCATAATGTTTTTCTTCCTTACGTTTTCTTGCCATGTTTTTATTTTTTTCATTACAAAAAAAATTAACTTTTACGATCAGTTGTTCCCTCCTTATTATCCTAACTTTTGTACGTTTTTCTTTCATTATTTCTGTTTTTTTTTTTCCTCACTTTTTCTTGAACATGTGGTAAGCCGTACGTTACCGACCGCGTGACATGTAAAGATGGACATAGTACGACCAGATTGGCAAGAGGCCAAAACCCAGGTCCTTATTTGACGAAAACAAAACTAATTTAAGATGCTCATCTAACAGCTGAAAAAAAATAAAAAAATAAAAGACAATAAGAAAACTAAATACATAAACACAGATCAGTTTTCCAATTTATATATTATCCTGTATTGGAAAGCTTCTACACACACAGATATTCTATATATTGTTTACTTTTACTTAAAAAGGTTGATGTTGATCAGCAATATTATCCTGTCGTTGCAGGTTTTACTCGTCTGTTTTGTGACTGGCACAATCAACTATGGATCAATGGGAATACTAGGCTACCTTATGTACGGAGAAAACTGCATGTCACAAGTGACCCTAAATCTTCCTCTCAGAAAAATAAGCGCAAAAATAGCAATTTATACCACACTGATGAATCCCCTCACAAAGTATGCAGTCATAACTACACCAATTGCCACCGCCATTGAGGCCAAGTTTCCTGTTCGAAATAGCCGACTTATCAGCATCCTCATCAGAACGGCAATTGTGATCAGCACTGTAACTGTGGCCTGCACTGTGCCATTTTTCGGCTACGTCATGGCATTTACTGGTGCCTTTTTGGGTGTTACAGTCTCGATACTTCTCCCTTGCTTGTGCTACCTAAAGATGCACAAAACTGCTCAGAATTTTGGGTCTGAGTTGATAATAATTGTGGGGATTTTGGTTACGGGGTCCTTTATTGGTGTGTTGGGTACCTATACTTCCCTTAAACAAATTGTAAACCATCTCTGATAATTACTAGAGATGGCATGCACGCACAAATATATGCACCACAGCAATAACTCATAGCCAACCCTTTTGAGCAAGTATTGAATATTATTCGATCGATGGATCGATTCTACAAAACGAACGAGTACCAGATCCAATTACAAACTGATATAATTAATTTTATGTAATACACTAGCTACATTACTAGTTAGATCTATTTTACAATAAAATATTTTATAATATGACATACGTACCATATTAAATTACATCATTTTATAAATTTATTTTTATAAAATCTATTTGTAACTAAAACACTTTGCATACAATTATTTATTTATTATGAATAATATGAAACAGATTGAAGTAGTACTTATACACAGTTCATGATGAGGAGGTGGGGCAGACGAATTTATGTCACTCCCCATAATAGATATGTATATGTAAGAGTGATTGACAATAATTGTATAGATGAAGTGTTAGTGACCACATACTCACATCGCACGCCCTTAGCATATATTATGGTGTTGGCAATTATAATGAAGTGATCATGCAAGCAAGCGGTGGAAAATGAATGGTATTAATTGCGACAATGTGATCAAAGATGGGGTGGGTGTGCTACTCTCACATATATTCAAACCAAAAATAGTTATAAAAAAAAAAAAAGGGACAAATAAACATTGGTTAGCTTTGACCTTACTGCAAAGTATGGTTTTTCTAAGTTGGAAGGAAGATTGGGGGAAAAGTAGTCTTAAGATCATGTCTGCCAATAAAACTTCGGTAGGTGAGATATTGAATGTTCTGTCTACAGACACCTGCACCCACCCCGGCCCCAAACTCCAAGCTGCAAACGCATTATATATCGTAACTTCCGCGTACCATCCAATTAGACGACTCCTTTTGACCTATTACTTAATGGAATCTGCAATTATTTGTTATTGTTTGCTGCCACCCGATGATCCCTATATTGTTGATGATCCAATCCTTTTCAGCGCATTTTGGGCTTTTTTTCACTCCCGACCTTCTTCCTCTTAATTTGATCTCATGTATGTCCTTTCTATACGATTGTCTCTTTGTTTTTATTTATTTTTTGCTTGGTTTTACAGGAACTTTAGACCTCATTTGTGTTTTTTTTTTTTGTTGAACTTTGGTGCCCAAATCTATTGCCATTGATGAATTCGGGTTGGAGTTCCATGAAACCCTAAGATCAAAAGCTTTCTTCGACTGAACTCAATAGTTCTCCTTTGTACGTTACGTGTTAACATCAACTCTTGAGCATCATACTTCAGCTAGTTGGTCTCAGACATTTTATACAAAATTAAAACAAAATCCAGGAAAGACATGAGAGAGAAACTTGATCATTGTCCATCGCCCACGCACCCATTTGGCAGCCTCCTGACATTTCGAGCGCCATGGACCTCTTGAGTTTGCCATGTGCCGTCAAGCTTGGCCACTGCAGAATTCTTGAAATCATTTTTATTTGGAGTATTTTTCTACCACCTTTTGGGCCGGCTTGATCGATTCCCTATCTTGAAGGCCCACCTAACTTGTGGACTGCCCTCCCTTGCCAGTGAGAGGGAGGGGACCCGGACCCAGCCCATGGCATATGTGTCAAGGAGAAAGGGATCATCACATCACTAGCATGTACCATAGTCCACACGCTTCATTGGAGATTATGTCGCATTAAAGGCACAAAGGCAACAACAAGCACGTTCTCGACTAGCCTCTCACCTTTTCCAGAAATCCCAATAGTGGGCACACCGTCCCCCCCACCTGCCATTGAGAACAAATGTGAAAGGAGCCTGCTCACATTCAATATGGCAGCATGGTGTTTGAAGCAGCAGGTAGTCGCCCTGCCATAAGCACAACACCTTGTACAGTGCACGAGTAACATGCTAACAATGAGTGGGGACCACCTCCGGGTTTAGGTAAAGGATCTTTACACTCTCGAAGAGTCACTCTCTTCTCCAGCGACATTCTTATTTTCATACTGACTTAGACATTGGAGGTGTTCCGCACCATCCCAAGCCCTCACTCTCAAGTGTCTCACAAGTTCGTTGGATCGTCAAAAGAGTTGCCCAGGATATGAAACATGTTGCCAACAATAGCGTCGTTTGTGGGATATTTTGAATAACATATTATTCATATTTTGACAATAATGTGTTCGTAGACCACCCGCGGACAAGAAGACTCGTTAAGAAGCATGGAAGCAAAGCTCGCCAAAATGGAAGCCATGGCCAGGAGGCTGACGGCGGAAGTGGGAAGGCTCCAGCAAGAGAATGAAGCCTTGAAGAGAGGAAGCAGCGGACTGATTTTGACCTGTTTTAAGAAAAATAAACTGATACCGGACTGAACCAAACTCAGGACCGGACTGATCCCACTGGTTTGGTCCGGTCCAGTAAACCGGTTTATCGATTTTTTTTTTACATTCCTAAATGCGACCGAGGAGGAGAGAAGAAAGATGCATCACGAGTTGTGTGGCCTGATGGATAAATATGAGGTAATGGCCAAAAAGATGGGTGCATCGTCCTTCGTGGATTAGTTGCTCACTAGCACTGACCTACCATACAGTGCGGAAGTCATACAGCCCAACCAAACCCCATTTTCATCTCTTGTTCTGTTGGTAAGAAAAGTAGATGTCACATGGTGCCTTTTTGCGGACTGTGATGCCCCCGACCCTCACGTACAGAAACTCAGAAATTGAGGCGTCTAAGATTATGACAACACGGTCACGCATTCTGTGACGCCCCCAAATTCCGCTTGGGATTGAACGGACATTTGAAGCGTCGGGACATGCAACACAAGGTTACCTGCCCCCGTTCATGACATATAAGATGCAATGTTCCTAACATGCATCTAGCATTATGCAATATTCGCAGCGGATAATTTTTTTCTTTAGCAATACTATGCACCAAACTAAAAATATCCCAAATACTTGAAACATATTTCATACATAAAGGCATACTAAAAAGCCGTGATCACCACACTAGTCCAAAATGGTTGTGATCAAAAGAATACTTGAGATACAACTCCAAAAGTACAAGTATTAACCTAAGTTAAATACTATACCATCATCAACATCGCACCGTGGCCTAGTCGACTGTATTCAGTTGGTCAGATTCCAATTCTCCTTTGGGTCCTGTAACAAGATCTACCATTCGGGGGGAATGGTAGTTGGGACTACCACAGTGAGATTTGATTACAAATCTCAGTAAGTTAACATAAAACTCACACACAGGTTAAAAATGCATGCATGGCAGTAAAAGCATAAATGCATAATTATAGTCATACATAAACATAGTATAACTTGACATATAGCATGACTTAACCAGAACTTAAGCGTGAACTGAACTTGACTTAACTGGCATGAACTTAAGCTTAAAACATAACATGAACAAACAACATAACATGAACGTGAAACATAACATGGACTTGAAATATAGCATGAACGTAAACCTGCATAACATAAATAAGAACTTGAAAATAACATAAACTTGAACATAACATGTACGTGAGTATAACATAACATGGACTTGATCTAAAACTTGGCTTATCATGTATTTGATCTGAAACTGTACTTAACATAAACTTGGAATATTATTCAATTGTCTTGATTAATAACGTGCATTAATACGTACTCCACAGTTGTTGTGGCCCCACGTATTCAAATAACATAAACCATAATACGTACTCCACAGTTGTTGTGGCCCCACGTATTCTACATGTCACAATTGTTGTGTCTCATGTAGTGTATGCTCCACAGTTGTTGTGGCCCCATACTTCATGCTCCACAGTTGTTGTGGCCCCATGAATACACATAACATAAAATATAATACGTACTCCACAGTTGTTGTGGCCCCACGTATTCTACATGTCACAATTGCTGTGTCTCATGTAGTGTATGCTCCACAGTTGTTGTGGCCCCATACTTATGTAACATAAAATATAATACGTACTCCACAGTTGTTGTGGCCCCACGCATTATAAGTAACATAAATATAATACGTACTCCACAGTTGTTGTGGCCCCACGCATTATAAGTAACATAAATATAATACGTACTCCACAGTTGTTGTGGCCCCACGCATTATCATAACATAACATAAGATATAATACGTACTCCACAGTTGTTGTGGCCCCACGCATTATAAGTAACATAAATATAATACGTACTCCACAGTTGTTGTGGCCCCACGCATTATAAATAACATAGAATATAATACGTACTCCACAGTTGTTGTGGCCCCACGATTATCATAATAACATAAGATATAATACGTACTCCACAGTTGTTGTGGCCCCACGCATTATAAGTAACATAAATATAATACGTACTCCACAGTTGTTGTGGCCCCACGCATTATAAATAACATAGAATATAATACGTACTCCACAGTTGTTGTGGCCCCACGCATTATAAGTAACATAAATATAATACGTACTCCACAGTTGTTGTGGCCCCACGCATTATAAATAACATAGAATATAATACGTACTCCACAGTTGTTGTGGCCCCACGTATTATACTAACATAACATAAGATATAATACGTACTCCACAGTTGTTGTGGCCCCACGCATTATAAGTAACATAAATATAATACGTACTCCACAGTTGTTGTGGCCCCACGCATTATAAATAACATAAATATAATACGTACTCCACAGTTGTTGTGGCCCCACGCATTATAAATAACATAAAATATAATACGTACTCCACAGTTGTTGTGGCCCCACGATTATAAATAACATAAGATATAATACGTACTCCACAGTTGTTGTGGCCCCACGCATTATAAGTAACATAAATATAATACGTACTCCACAGTTGTTGTGGCCCCACGCATTATAATAACATAAATATAATACGTACTCCACAGTTGTTGTGGCCCCACGCATTATAAGTAACATAAATATAATACGTACTCCACAGTTGTTGTGGCCCCACGCATTATAAATAACATAAATATAATACGTACTCCACAGTTGTTGTGGCCCCACGATTATCATAACATAACATAAGATATAATACGTACTCCACAGTTGTTGTGGCCCCACGCATTATAAATTAACATAAATATAATACGTACTCCACAGTTGTTGTGGCCCCACGCATTATAAATAACATAAAATATAATACGTACTCCACAGTTGTTGTGGCCCCACGATTATCATAACATAACATAAGATATAATACGTACTCCACAGTTGTTGTGGCCCCACGCATTATAAGTAACATAAATATAATACGTACTCCACAGTTGTTGTGGCCCCACGTATACATAAATATAATACGTACTCCACAGTTGTTGTGGCCCCACGCATTATAAGTAACATAAATATAATACGTACTCCACAGTTGTTGTGGCCCCACGCATTATAAGTAACATAAATATAATACGTACTCCACAGTTGTTGTGGCCCCACGCATTATAAGTAACATAAATATAATACGTACTCCACAGTTGTTGTGGCCCCACGCATTATAAATAACATAGAATATAATACGTACTCCACAGTTGTTGTGGCCCCACGATTATCATAACATAACATAAGATATAATACGTACTCCACAGTTGTTGTGGCCCCACGTATTATAAGTAACATAACATGTCTTATCTTTCTTAATGCATGAGATATTAATTAATATCATATACTTTTCTAACATGGCGTATACTTGTAAATGGCACAATATGATTTAATCATAACATTTCATGGCATACTTAACATGGCATACTTATAACATACATCATTGTATGACAGAAAAGATTATGTAACAGATAATTATTCATGAGAGATTAAATCATCGTACAGATAAACATGTAATGACATAGCATGACATGGCATATACGATAACATACATACATAAATTGTAGTTCTCTTACACATCACACATACACAATAAACTGATAGTAAGTTAGAGGCTAACTTACCTCGATCGTCGCGTTCTATGAGAATAGAGTGCGAAACACGAGGAACTGCACAACAGCTGGAAGAGGAACACTCAAGTCCTTAAGATTTTCACTTCTGAACTTAATTGCCATATTATGAGCACTTGCAACACCACGGGCAACGTGAGGTTTCACTATACCCAGAAGAGATAATTTGACTTCAGAAAGCCTTTGCACTAAAACAAGTTCATTAAAATTATCAATAATAACCAAACAAACAATTCCTTTCTCAATCCATATACTCTTAGCCATAGTCAACCACAAGATGACATCAGTCACCCCGGACTATAATCCATATCATCACTGTTTCGGGACACTGTCATACAGTTTCCCAACACTACACCATACGCTCCACACTTCTCTGCTACGCCATCCAACCCTTCGTGACACGCCATCCGGTGTATCACGACCTAGTACAGAGTACACTCACGTGAACTCTCTTCCATTCACACTACAAAACCCATCACTGCGATACACGTCTCACGGTGCATCGCTACGCGACACGGAGTACGCGCTACGCGTACTTCCTTCGCTACAACACTCATCAACACGATGCACATCACACGATGCATCGCCATACAACACGGAGTACACTACATGCGTACTCCCTTCCTTCTACGACACACATCACTACAGCGCACGTCGCGCGGCGCGTCGCTGCATTACACAGAATACGCTACACGCGTATTCTCTTCACACAACCCGCCGTATCACATCTATGGCATCCATCTCACGCCTATACTTCACAGCACAGTCCACAAAATACACAATCAAACTCAACACTTCACAACCACACTTCGCTTCACAACTACGCAACGAACTCCACAAATACAACTACACAATCCACAAACCAACCAACTATCTATTTTAAACGTAAAATAACTAGAGATAGAAGGTTATACCATCGACGGGATAACCCGTGCGTCGCTCGTTGTTCGTCACGAACATGCGTCGGAGGAACGTACGTGGCGGCGTACGGTGGCTGTCCACCACATAAAGTGGTAGTTTGGGCTTGAGAAAGGCTAGGCGTGGTCTTGGAAGACTCATGATTTTACAGCTGTCGGTGAAGAACAAATACGTGATTTACGGAAAAGATAATCTATACGCGTGATTCCAGATGAGGGTAAAGACGAGAGAGATGTGATTGCTGTCGGGAAATAATCCAAAACTGATAATTTTAGCGGGCTGTTACACATTCTATCGGTAAGTGCCAAGTGTGTGTACATGCAAAAAGTGTACTACAAAAATAATACAACGGATAATTAAAGTCAGTCCACTAAGTACCATAATTGTTTAAATACAAATTCGCTTAAATACAAACGTATTAAAAATATTACAGTTAACCAACAAAGCATAATATAAGCCAAAATACATAATTCAAAAGCAGGATAACAATTCCCAATAAGTAAGCAAAGGCACTAAATCACTCATCTGGCGGAGCCGCCTCTTCAAGCTTCACCTGCTCAGGCTCAGTCTCCTCATTATCTGTATCAAAATTTACGGTACCATGAAATGGTACCGTAGGTAAGTAATAATCTAAACAACTCACGAGATAAAATATATAGATGCAACCAATAAACAAGCATGCATATGATGGATTATGCATGAGACCCAAAAATCAATTTTTTTCAAAAATAAATATTTTCCACACAAGCCAAAAATCCATTTTGGCCCAAAACATAACCAGTCCATTAAAACATCTGCCATTTTTCTAGAAAATGGCTTAACATAAAATCCACAATTTTTCTAGAAAATGGTCCACGTATTTCCATTAATCAAATCTCTTCATTTTTTCTAGAAAATGGCTCACATAGAAAAACCACAATTTTTCCAAAAAATGGTCCACATGTCCTTTAGCCAAAACTCGCCATTTTTTTTTCCCAAGAAAATGGCCCATTATTCAATTATCAAAACCAATTATCCAATTTTACCATATGCACCATGATCTCCCTTAGGGATCATTTGCACACTCTGGCTCTCATTGCCATACCGCAGGTAATGATCACGCATGTGACTTCGTAACAAGCGATGCCCAGCTTCGCGCCTAGCGCGTACCATGACCAGGCATCCTTTAGGCCCCACCGGCAGAGGGGCCACGGAGTTACCGTATTGTCTGAACCTGTTGCGACAACGCAGTGGACGTCACTTGGTATATTCTGCTCCCGAGTGACCAGAGGAACTCTATCGAGATAATGTCCCATCTCGGCTTGGGGTCGTGATACACACGCACTCAAAAATCCATTTAACACATGATAACTTAGTTTTTATTTCCAACACATGAACATGCACGCAATATGTGAAAATTCAGTTTTCATTTTACAAACATGAACATGCGTGCTGACTCACTCAAAAATGAGTAGCATTAATGATTCAGCATCAGTTTATTTTACAGCTTTAATTTGAAACTTAAGGAAGCAAGTTTTCTTTCCATGTTAAAGCAAGCTTTCTTTGTATTCATCTAGGAAATAATTTCTTTTAGTGTTTATTTTATTTAGAGCTCAAATTCAATTTGAGTGTGTAATTTATTTGAAATTTTAATTTAATTGAGAGTTCAATTTCTTTTAGGATGCATTTTATTTAGAGCGTTTATTTTATTTGAGAAATCATTTTATCTGGAAGTTCAGATTTTTGGATTGGAGAACGCAGTCTCCATTTCCAAACATCAAGTTTATTCCTTACAATTCCTGTTTTTATTTAATTTCAGTTTAATGTCTTATATTTTCCGTGCACATTTAATTTCTGTCTATTTAAATTACTGTCATTTATTTTTCTCGCACTTGTAATTCCTCTATTTAGGTTAATGTCATTTATTTTCTTGCATCTTTAATTCCTATTATTTAAATTAATGTCATTTATTTTTCTTGTTCTTTTAAATTTCAGTCTATTAATTTCAGCAATTTTAATTTAGTTTCATGCATTTTCATTCCTTACTTTTCATCGCTGCATTCAAATCCGACAAACAAATCTAAAAACATGAATCTAGTCCATGACTAGTAAAATTTCCATCCATTGCACATACCATTTATTTTTTTTTTCTTTGTGAAGTTTTTCACAATTTTTCAACGAGTTTAAATTTTGAGTAAATTTTCCCTGAGGAGACGATCTAGGAATTTATTCCTTATTATTACACGACATCCTCCTGCACTTGGGATAG
>QGSO01000155.1:0-304116 GCA_011037825.1 Carya cathayensis
TGAATTCATTTGTTATCATCAAAATCTATGTGTAAATATATAATTACACAAAACTTGAAACCTTAGGTTCAACAATGGCCTACCTCGTTCAATTGTTTCAGATAGAGACACAGTTTTCACAAGTGTATTTTGGAGGCAATTGTTTCAGTTGCAGGGAGTTTCTTTGGATTTTAGTTCATCTTACCATCCACAGTCAAATGGACAAACAAAAGCCTTAAACAAATGTGTGGAGGGATACTTAAGGTGTTATTGCAGTCACAAGCCTAAGGAATGGAATTCATGGCTGTCAATGGCTGAATGGTGTTATAACACTACTGTCCATTCTACCATTAACACTACTCCTTTCAAGGCTCTTTATGGATACCCTCCTCNAACAATTAAGCACTCGGATAAAACACAGCAGCAACTCACGGATCAAACCAATCACAGCACATGCAGGAATTAGAAACCCACGGCTGGAAAGCAACCAGCTCATGCAGAAAATCACGGCTGGAACTCAAACCACTCACACATGCAGCTCACTCACATGCATCACTCGGACAACATCATTCACGGATGCAGAAAATGGAAAAGCAAACAGCACACATGCAAAAAGTGGAAGGATAACACACAGCAGCTCACGAAAAAGAAAAGAAAGAAAACAAGCTGGAACCAGCAAAGCACAAACAGAAACATCACACGGACAGCACACATGCAGACCCTATAAAAGAGAGTTCCAGACCATAGATGGGGGGGGCAGTTTTTGAGTTTAGATATACTGTTTTTCTGCATATTACATAGAGGAGAGTAGAGGCAGTTTTTAGTTTTCAGCTTCAGTTTATCTTTCTGCAGTTTACGTAGAGCTATTTTTTTGTTTTTTGTTTTCATTTTCAGACCTGAGGAATCGGTTTGAATTTATTTATTTCCTTTTCTTGTATTCATTCTTGGGAGGTTGCAGAAAAACTCTCTGTCTCTTGCTCATTTTTATCAGTTTATTTTTTTTATTTTTGCTGTAAGGTTCCAGACGGGAGGTGGCTAGCGGCTCCTTTTAATTTTTCTTTGGATTGTTTTCTTACATTTTCGTTGAGTAGAGTCGACAGAAGCTACTAGTTTTTAGACTTCTTTTCGTTCAGCTTTTATTTTTACTTTCTTTCGTTCGGCCTTTTTTTACTTTTCTTCAGTTCAACATTTACTTAGTTTATTTTTCATTCAGCATTTTTATTTTACTTTGCTTTTGGTGTTCGTAGTTTTGATCGTCAATAGTTTTCTTTTTCGTTCGGAGCCGGCGTAGAGTTCTTGATTTTATTTGTTTTATTTATTTATTTTTTTTAGATTTTATCATGACCTATCTTAGATTTATTTTTGTTACTAAAACTATCATGTGTAACTAATTTCTAAAGCTTGGGTTGTGGAATGAGATTTAGTTTATTTTAGATTCTAGTTTGATGCAATATTTTGTTGTTTAATGTTGATTTCACTAAGTTACTAGTCAGATTTAAATGGAAAATAGATTGCGGCTCTTGCTCTTGTTTTGTTGTTGACGTAAGGCACAACAAAAGCTTGAAATTATCAAGGCTTCTTTCGATTGATTATAAATATAAGTTTGGCTAGTAAATTAGAGAATTTCTTGAGAAAATATTGCAAAAACTTGAGCTTAATTTCTTATCTTCCGAATATCAATACCTTGACTGGATTGTTAATCGAGAAATTATCTAGAATCCGAAATAAAAAGAATCTCAACCCAACCCAAGTGTTTGTTAATTTGCCTTTTTGATTAGAAACTCTAATTTCAACTTTGATTATTTTTTGCATAGCATTTTAATTTTATTTACATCTCTCATACTCGATTCATTTGTTACTCACAAATCCCTTATACGCTTTGATAACCCATTGTCCCTGTGGAATACGATCCTAGACTTATCCTTGATACAACTTGACACTTCTATACTTGGAAGCACATTCGAAACCGAGTCAAGTTTTTGGCGCCGTTGCCGGGGACAACTGGTGCTTATTAGAGTATTCTCTTTTTCCTGAGAGGACGTTTATGGAGCTGTGAACCTCTTCACAGCCTGGGTGATATCTTTACCTCTCATTTTACTTGTTTACTTTTATCTTGTTTTGTGCTGAAGTTGCATGTCTGGTTGGGCTAGAGATAGCACATATAGACTTGCTAGGACTGAATCATCGACCTCATCATCGAGTGCATCATCTGTTTCTCTTAATTCAGCATTTGAATCATCAGTTGACACTCATAGTAACATGGCTGAAGAAGAAGGACACAATGATGGGGAAATGGCAAATCCCAACAGGACACTTAGAGAATATTTGCATCCTATTAGGACCACCACTCCATCATGCATCATTACACCTTTGAATGCTCATACTTTCAATTTTAAACCTGGAATGATACCATTATTGCCTCATTTTCATGGGATGGATTCTGAAAATCCCTACTTGCACCTCAAGGAGTTTGAGGAAGTATGCTCCACATTTTTGGATCAAATTGTACTGAGGAAGATTGTTAGATTGAAGTTGTTTCCTTTTTCTCTTAAGGACAAAGCAAAAACATGGTTGAATGCATTGAGGCCAAGATCCATTGGAACATGGCAAGAAATGCAAGCCGAATTTCTGAAAAAGTTTTTTCCAATGCATCGCACCAATGCTTTAAAGAGACAAATCATGAATTTTTCTCAAAAGGAAAATGAAACTTTTTATCAAAGTTGGGAAAGATTCAAAGATCTCTTAAATGCTTGTCCACACCATGGTTACGAGAATTGGCGCATTATTAGTTTTTTTTATGAAGCTTTGGTACCTAAGATGCGACAATTTGTTGAAACCATGTGTAATGGAGAATTCTTTAATAAGGAACCGGAAGAAGCATTTGCATATTTTGATTACTTGGCTGAAAACGCTCAATCATGGGACACTTCTTGTGTCTATGATAGAGCTGAACCATTGAGGACTGTAAGTGGGGGAGGTAAATATGTTTTAAATGAGGAAGATGATTTGAAAGCTAAATTTGCCTTATTGTCAAAAAAATTGGAGGCGATTGAGTTGAAGAAAGTGCATGAAATTCAGGGCATTCCAAAACAAGGAAAATGTAACATTTGTGAGGATAGTAGCCATGTAACATCTGAATGTCCTACTATTCCAGCTTTTAAAGAAGTTTTGTGTGATGCTTCTCATCCTGTTAACATGATTTCTAAGCCTTTTCCTGCACCATATTCTAACACTTATAATACAGGTTGGAGAAATCATCCTAATTTCAGCTGGAGAAATGATCATCCCACAAATTCAGCACATCCGGGAGCTGGTGCACCTCAATATTCAGTTCATACCCAGCAAAATGCACTAATTCCAGCCCCTAGAAGACCCATGGATGACCCATTTCAACAAATGGCTTCTACTCTTCAGCAGTTCATGCAAAGTCAAACCACCATAAATAACCAAACTTCTCAAGCCATCAATGACATACGGAATAATTTGACCAAGCTGAACACAACCTTGAGTGCACAAGAGAAAGGAAAATTCCCGTCTCAAACCCAACCAAATCCTCAAGTCCAAATTGCTGCCATAGAGTCTTCATCTTCTTCAGAAGCAAATATCCGAACTTGCAAGGCCGTAATAACTCTCCGTAGTGGCAAAGAAGTTGAAACATTGGGTAATGAAGCTGGCAAGAAAGGTGAAAGTTCCATTTCTATGCACAAGGTAAAAATTCTGATATTGATGTTTCTTTGGAACCAAAGGTAACTCCTCCGGCACCCTTTCCTCAAAGATTGGTTCCTTTACATAAAGATAAACATCATGCTGAGATTTTAGACATTTTTAGACAAGTGCGCATTAACATTCCTCTTCTTGATGCTATTGAGCAAATCCCCACATATGCCAAATTTTTGAAAGATTTGTGTACGGTTAAAAGAAGGCTTAATGTGCAAAAGAAAGCATTCCTCACGGAACAAGTCAGTGCCATTATCCAATCCAATACTCCTCCTAAGTACAAAGATCCAGGCTCTCCAACAATAGCTTGTGTTATAGGAAGCTCCAAAATAGGCCAAGCACTACTAGACTTAGGTTCTAGTGTCAATTTGCTTCCTTATAACACCTATGAGCAACTTGGTTTAGGAGAGTTGAAACCAACTTCTATCATCTTGCAATTGGCCGACCGTTCAATTAAAAAGCCTAGGGGAGTGGTAGAAGATGTTTTGGTTCAAGTTGATAAATTTTACTATCCTGTGGATTTTGTGGTGCTTGATATGAACTTGTCAAATCCATCTACTTTCCAAGCTCCTGTAATTCTTGGTAGACCATTTCTTGCTACATCTAATGCATTAATTAATTGTAGAAGTGGAATTTTGAAATTGAGTTTTGGAAACATGACATTGGAGCTGAATATCTTTAATACTTGCAGGCAACCTCAGGATTTAGAAGAAGTTAAGGAAGTTAATTTGCTGGAAAATATCCTTGATGAGGACTTTCACTTGAATCTTCCTTCTACTGATTTACATTTGTCATTAGAAAGTGTGCTAAGTGATGTAAATATACTTGATGATACTTCTAATGTTTCTTTCGCAGGAACCGGGCATGGGGTGCCTTGGCAACCAATGTTTGAAGAGTCGCCACCTTGGGCAGAACCCATAAAACCATCTTCAGATGACAGACACCATCTCATTGGAGCACTCAGGACATTCGAAAATTCAAATCTGAGGTTGAATAATTTTTTTTATGATGACCTTTACTTGTTTAAATATTGTTCTGACCAAATGTTTCGAAGATGTATAGCCAACAAACACATCCAAAGTAAGATTTTTGATCCTGGTAAGTTAAGGTCTCGATGGAGTGGGCCTTATGTGGTACAAACTGTTTTTCCCCATGGTGCTATAGAGATAACGAATCCTCTCAATGGTAACATTTTTAAGGTTAATGGTCAAAGGCTCAAGCCTTTTGTTTCTAACTTTGCACCTGAGAAATCTACTCTACATTTGCTTGATCCTAATTGATAAAGGGTTAGAATTGCATGATTAAGTTGTTTAAATGAGTGATTTATTTTATCAAATAAGGATTGAACACTTAATTATGCATCAAATTCTAATATTGAATGTCAAATTAATTGATGTCAATATTTTATACACATAAAGTTCTATATTTGCCTTTGAAAGAAATACATTTTTAATGCATATGCAGAAATCCATTGAAACCCATGCATGCATCACTTACGGATGGAATGTGGACAGCACACATGCAAGAATTTGCAACTCACGGATGGCAAGCAAACCACTCACATTCAGCAGCAACAAAACACAAAAGAAAATGAAGCAACTCATGGCATAACACATGCAGAGAAGCAAAAGAAGAAAAGCAGCAGCAGAAAACAACTCGGCAGAAACAGTACGGATGCAGAAAAATAACATATGCAACACACATGCAGAAGAAAAATAAAAGAAGCTCATGCACATGCAGTGCAACTCACGGCACATGAAGAAAACAGAAAAATAATGCAGAAAGTAACATATACATGCAGAAAATGAAACTCATGGCAGCAAACAACTCACCAAAGCATCACTTGGACAGCACATGAATCAGATTTCACTCGGGTAGCACACAAGCACAAACACATGCTGCCATATGCAGCACACATGCAGAAAAAATAAAAGATCAAAAGCAGCAGAAAGTGTAGAAAACACATGCAGAAAAAGCAAAGCACATGCAGGAAATGAAACTCACGGCAAACTAAATGATTGAGCTGAGATATTGCATATTTTAGCTATTTAAAACCAATGTATTTCAATTGCTTCGTGACATTATTTATTGGTTTTAGATGAAAAAATAGTTAATAAGCATAAATTCGAGTTATGATTTTTAATTGATTAATATCATGTTTATGCTTAATTTTATAACTATGATTTAATTGGACAATACTTCCTCACATATATAATATTTTTTTTAATAATCTATTTTCTTTTTAATTTATTTTGAGTATATTTTTATTTCTTTATTTTCAGCTTAAATAAAATTCACGATATCAAACGGTGAAGCTTTTACGTAAAGTCAAGAAGCAGTTTCACGTGTTGTCTGGAAGTGCTTTCGGTGGGCTATTTGGACGTAAAAAGGAGATCCGATTCTGAGCCACGGCGCATGCTATATGAGTTTTTCAAAGCAGTAGATTTGGGCAGCCGAAAATGTTGAAAGAATTGTCGGAATGAAAATCATGGAGCCACGGCTGCTGGGTTAACTTATCGGAAAGGAAGGACAGATGCATAGGCTTTAAACGAAGAGGGACTTCGTCTGGGTTTTATCTCACTTCACGGAAATTCACCATTCACGCGGGCCTTGCGTTTTCAAGTTACGGAAAGCACCTCAGCGGAAAGACTCACGTTGCAATTTCAACCACTCCAGGATTTCTTGTTTCGGGTCTTGGAAAAATGAAAGGAAGAGAGCAGCTTGCTTCTTCCTTGATTTTGTCTGACAGAGGAGGATATCATGACTCTTAGAATGATGGTTCAGCAACATCAACGTCACACAAACAGCCAACTAGCCAAAGAAGTACTTGCTAACTTTGAGATTCTTCTGCCTAAATTCATTAAAGTTATACCGAGGGAGTATAAGCGCGTTCTTGCAAGCATGCAAGCAGAGAAAGCCTCCAAGGAGGCTGTGGAAGATGCTGCTAAAGAAGACGAGCAGAAAGTTGAGTCAGAACTAAATGGAAAAGATGCTTTTGAAGAGCTTAAGAAGTTAGCAGTTGCATCTTTGAATGGGAAATCCAATAAGAAGGTAGAAGAGGGTGAATCATTGAAGAGGCCTACTAAGGTTACTGATGCTGTTAAACATCGAGGTTTCATTTATTATGAGCGTGAGGGTGTTCAATACAGGGACCCAAATGTACGGATGAATGACTGGAAGGAAGTTATGCAGGAATCAAATCCTGGCCCACTTTTAAAGACTCAGTCTGCACATTGCATGGATTGCAGTACTCCTTTCTGCCATCAGGAAAATTCTGGATGTTCTCTAGGAAACAAAATACCTGAATTCAATGAGTTAGTATACCAAAACAGGTGGCGTGAAGCATTAGATCGGCTCCTTGAAACAAATAACTTCCCAGAGTTCACTGATCGTGTGTGTCCCGCACCTTGTGAAGGTTCGTGTGTCTTGGGAATTATCGAGAATCCTGTATCTATCAAGAGCATTGAGTGTGCCATTATAGACAAGGCATTTGAGGAGGGATGGATGGTACCGAGGCCTCCTCTCAAGAGAACTGAGAAAAAGAGTTGCGATTGTTGGAAGTGGATCGGCTGGCTTGGCTGCAGCTGATCAGCTAAACAGAATGGGTCACTCTGTGACTGTGTATGAACGTGCTGACAGAATTGGAGGTCTTATGATGTATGGTGTTCCAAACATGAAGGCTAACAAGGTGGATATAGTTGAATGTCGGGTGAAGCTTATGGACCAGAAGGGTGTCAATTTTGTTGTTAATGCTAATGTTGGAACTGATCCTTTGTACTCTCTTGATCGGCTCCGAGAGGAGAATGATGCAGTTGTTTTGGCTGTAAGAGCCACAAAACCAAGGGACCTTCCAGTACCAGGACGGGAGTTATCAGGAGTCCATTGTTGCCATGGAGTTTCTGCATGCAAACACTAAAAGCTTGCTTGATAGCAATCACACGACTGGAACTGGAGCCCACACACATGCAGAATTCTCAAACAGCAGTGCAGCAGAAAAATAATGCAGGAAAACAAAGTCTTACACGGCACCTAATGCAGAAAAAAATCAAGGCACATGCAGCAGAAAATCAATCCCAATGCAGCAGCAAATCACGCAACACACATTCAGCAGTTTCAAGCAGAAAACTTGGACACGGACAGTCTGCACCTCAAGCATCAATCACGGCAGCAACTAGCAGCAGCAGGTTTTTCATTCATCCACCGAAAGCAGCTCACAAAAAAATATATATATAGAATATCCACCGAAAGCAACTTGATGAAGCACATGCAACTCACGGAAACCACATGCAGAAAAATAAAGAGAACAAAGTGCATGACAGCAAACTGGACGCACATGCAGCTCCGGATGGAGTTTTTCTTTTTTTTTGTTTATAAAAGGAGAGCTGAGTAGAGAAAGGAAGAGGGGAGACACATACTGAATTTACACATACTTGGACGTTACAGCAGAAGCAATTTAGTTTTTTCCTCTGTTTTCTATATTTTTTTCATGTTCTTTGTATTCCGTTTGTTCCACACTTGAGAAGATAAAGAACTTTAAAACTTAGTTTTCATTTTCAGTTTTATTTTTATCTCAGTTTCGGTTGTTGTTTCATTTTATTCTCATTTTCAGTTTCATTTCTTTAGAGAAGCATTCGGTTGGGGTATCATTTTTTTTTTTTAATTTTTTTTTTTTTGGTTTCTCGTTGGAAGAAAGCTCTCTCTCGGCTAAGTTTTTTTTTATTAGGTGGTAGCTTCATATTTTTTTTTCTTGCTTTATTATACTCTGTTTTCGGATAGACCTTAGGATAAATGGAACCAAGTTTTCAATTATAGTCTTTAGCATCTTTTGTTCCATACAGGAGGTGGCGAGCAGCTCTTTTTATTTTTATTTTTATTGTTTTCTTACATTTTCGTTGAGTAGAGTCGACGGAAGTTACTAGTTTTTTTTTTAGACTACTTTTCGTTCAGTTTTTATTTTCTTTCTTTCATTTGGACTGGGCATAGGCGGAAGCTCTTTCTATAAGCAGCTTCATTTATTTTTCTACATTGGAATTTCTTTAGAGAAGCAGGAGAGATCAATTTAATCGTTCTTCTTTAGCTTCTGTAGTAGAATTCCAGACCTTAGGTGGGAGGCGGCTAGTTGTTGTTTTTTTTTATTGTTTCTCTATTTTGATGGTAGACGAACGGTTGTTTTTTTTTTTTACGTTGAAGCATTTTACGTTAAAGATGGAAGCTAAGAGCTTTGAGTTTAATTTTCATTCAGCATTTATTTTTTTTACTTTTGGTTGTGGCGTTCGGCGTATTTGATTTTGTTTTTGGCATCTTTAGTTTTATTTTTTTGGACGCCGGGATTCATTTCTTTTTACCTTTCATTTTCATCATTTGTGGAATTATTTTCATTTCTTCTTAGTTTTCATTCGGCGGCCAGTCTTTATTTTTATTTTTATTTTTTTCTTTTCTCTTCTTGTTTTACGATATCGTTGTCCAGAGCTTAGTGGTCAGTTTCATTTTTATGGCTTTGCTTAGATTAATTTTTGTTGAACAAGTCTCATTTTTTCGGCAGCTTTAGTTTTATTTATTTATTTATTTTGGATATTTCGTTGAGTAATTTATTTATTTTTTTGTTTACTTATTACGTGTTATTTATTTTTTCGCATTTCTTTAATCTTTCTTGTCTTTGAGTATTTTCAATTTTTAGTTTGTATTTTATTAATTATTTTCTAATCTAGTTTAATTCTTAATTTAGTTTTATTAATTTCTGAATTTAATCTTTTAGTCATTTACATTTCAAATCCGACAATCAAAAATCTAAAAACATGAATCTAGTCCATGATTAGTAAAATTTCCTTCCATTGCACATACCCTTTATTTTTTTTCTTTGTGAAATTTTTCACAATTTTTCAACGAGTTTAAATTTTGAGTAAATTTTCCCTGAGGAGACGATCTAGGAATTTATTTCTTATTATTACACGACATCCTCCTGCACTTGGGAGAGCATTAATGCTACTCATTTTTGAGTGAGTCATATATTCTGATCAAATTTTCCTAACACTGGTATCAAAGACAAATCGGTTGTTTTCAACTTATATTTTGTTGCGCATGTTGTGATTTCTTTATGAAATAATTTTTCTGTAATAAGATTTTTTTTTCGTAACCGTGTCTATGAGAATTTCAAATGAGTCAAGCTTGTGAATGTGATATCCCGTTTTTACGTGTATTTTCACTGAAGGAGTGTTTTTAATTTAATTAATATATTGGTTTATTTATTTTAAATTATTGTATTTTAATTGGTTTTTATTTTATTCGATGCGATGTTTAATTTATTTTAGTCGTTTTATATTTTTTTTAAAATCGTTTTCGGCGAATCAGTTTTTGATTTCCGGAGTGAGGATTGGACCTCATTTCTTTTCTTCTCTTTTTCTTTTTCCCTTTTTCCTTTTCTTTTTCTTCTTTTCTTTCCTTTCTTTCTTTTTCTTCTTCATTTCTTCCCCGTTTTCTCTCTCCCCGCGCGCTGCCTCTTCCATTTCTCATTCCCATCGCCGACCCTTCGACCGCCCGTTTCTCCGTCGTTCGGCCGCCGTGTAGTGCACCACCCCCACCATTCTCTTTCCCTCCCACCAGAGATCATCCTCACCAATTTTCAGAGCCATCAGACCAGCCGTTAGTGGCCACGCATGGCTGGAAGTCACGGCCCCAGCCCTGTTTTTCCTCTTTGTCGCCGGTTTCTTTCTCAACCCAGAATAGCCGCTCGCCGGTGGCGTGGCCTACACCACCTACCCAGTTTTCTTCCCCTTCCACCGGTGAACATCCCCACCAAGTTTCACCTCCATCCAAGCCACCGTTAGCCACCACGAGCTCCTCCAAGCCTCACGGTTTTTGAGCTTTTCCGGCGCCGTCACTCCACCTCCGACCACCACCTCTTCACAGCTTCTTCCTCTACCTCTTGCTGACCTAACCCACCTAATTTCGGCCCCGATCCGTTGCCGGAGTAGCTCCCACGAGCTCAACTCTGTTCAACCCCTTTTTGGCCTTCGACCGCCGTTTCCACCGCCACCCACGGCCAAAACTTGCTTCCTTTAGCTTCATAAACATCTCAAGACCATTCCCTATCAATTTCGTGTCTTGGTTTGTCCCCGTTCGAAAGTCGGTAATTTATTACCCACGGCCACAGTGTAAAATACACTGTTACGTTGCTTTTTCTCCGCCGTTTGCAATGCCGCGAGCTTTCAAAAAATACCGTATGACGCTGTAAGTATTTTCCAAACTCTACTTTTAGATTTAAATATATTTTGCTCTTATAATAATTATTTGACTGCTGGTTGGTTGATTCCGGATTGAGTCCGAGGAGTTCGGGGGTCGGATGGATTAAGGACGGAGTTGCTTGGTTTGTTGATTTGTGGTTGGTTGGTTGTTTTGTGCCTTGAGATTGCATTTACATGGTGCATGCGCATGTGTTTTATTTTAATTGAGAAAAATCCTGTTTTATTGGCGTAAATGGATTTTCGGGTGCGTGTGTCTCACGAGCCCAAGCCGGGATGGGTTATTATCTCGGTGGAGCTCCTCTGGTCACTCGGGAGTGGATAATACTGAGTGACATCCCCTGGGTTGTCGCAGGGCGACGACCGGATCGCACGATACGGTAACGCTGTCGTGTCGACTCCGTGGTCCCTAGAGTGGCAGGGACTAGAGGATGGCCTGGCCAGGGACGTGCTGGGTGCGAGTCTGGGCATCGCTCGTTTAGGTGTCACACGCGTAGTCGTTACCTGCGGTGTGGCACAGAGCCAGAGTGTGGGGACGATCCCTAGGGGAGATCATGGTGCATGCATAATTGGATTGGTTTTATGGTTTTCGGATACAGGCCATTTTCTGGGAAAAATGGCGAGGATGTGTTAAGGCTTTGTGATCCATTTTCTGGGAAAATGGTGGTTTATTGATTTGGGCTATTATCTGGGATAATGGCGAGGACTGGTTTTAAAGATTATGTTTTTGGGCCATTATCTGGGATAATGGCGAGGACTGGTTTTAAAGGTTATGTTTTTGGGCCAATTGGGTTTTTGGCGTGCGTGGAAAAATGTGGTTTTTATGGGACATGTGCGTTGCATTCTTTCATGCATATTGTTTGAGTTATAATATGTTTTTATCTAGTGGTGTTTGGATTTTACTTACCTGCGGCACCATTTTTGGTACCGTAGATTTTGGTGCAGAGTTCGAGGAAGAGGAGGAGGCTGAGCCTGAGGATACGGCTCGGCCGGAGTACTGAGTTGGAGTCTATGCTTTGTAGTTGGCTTTCAAACTATATTTGTAGTTTGTAATATTTTATTACGTATGATTTGAACAGCTTTGTTTTAAACTAAGAAAAATTCTGGTACTTAATTATATGACTTTGCTATCCGCTGCGTGTTTCTTCGTGCACATTTGTTGCTTTTACACACACTCGGCACTCGTCGAAAGGGTGGTGACCCGTATTGTCATCATTCGGAAGTCTCGATTTTCCCTGTGTCCGTATCTGGGGATTTGGGGGCGTCACAGGTGGTATCAGAGCGGTCCGGCTCTGGGTAAAACCACATGTCCCGTAGGTTGTACCAGAATGTTTTTAAAGTTGTGTTTTGAAATTTATTTTAAGTAAAGTTGGTTTTTGACATGTTTTTTATGTTTGAATTTATTTGATCTAGTTTGCTTGTGTTTATTTATTTAGTTATGTTATTGCATGCTAGTTTCTTTTTGTTTTTCTTTTTGTTTTCTTGTTATGTGGTTTCGATTTTGGTTTTGGTTTTATGTTGTAGGTTTTATTCGTTTTTCTTAAAGGGAGTCAAGGGTTGTGTTGTAGCAGGAAGGCGGTATAATCGAGGATACTATAATTAGGCATGAACATTTAGTGTAGTAGGTTTGAATTTTTAGCGATGTGGTTTGCTTGTATGATGTTGAGGTTTGAAGGGAATGTCATGGTTTAAGCAATCTTTGTAAGGTGGGAACTCACCTAGCAATGAGGAGAGGAATTAGCTTTAAGTCGCTTAAGATGATTGAGGTCAAGGTTTTGTAGAATTTATGTAACGAGGCTATAGGATAGGAGAGTGTAGGTTCAGCGAACTTTAAGGATGTGTTTAAGGGAATTTTATTTAAGGTTTGCGACCAGATATATGCAAAATGGTAGTTTGCCATCGGATTACAACTTTTCAGGAATTAGTTGATTTGGCCACTCTAGCAGAGCGTGAGGTTAGTTTGAGTGTGGACACCCCTCTAGGTCAGAAGAGGCTGAACATTGATGGTGAAGGTAGCAGTTCTGGATCGCCACAAAAGTTTATGCAGAGGACAGGAATCCGATCATTGGCAACCCCCGGTGTGCGTATGGGAGGCCGAGTTCCAGTTTGTGGCATATGTAATAGAGCTCATGGAGGCGAGTGTCGTCTTGGTAGTAACCAATGTTTTGAATGCGGTCAGACGGGGCATTTTGCTCGTGAGTGCCCTAGTCGAGTTCAAGAAAACCGTGGAGCTTGTCGCAGTGGTAGAACTAACCAGAGGCAATTAGCTCGGGCTCAAATGTACGCAGTGATTCTTGGTACCGTTGGAGGCGAGGTTACGGAGACTCAGAATGCTGGAGTCATGGCAGGTATGGGTCTAATCTAATCTTTCGTGATGAATGCCTTGTGTGGTTTGTTTTTTTTATATTATTGAGGCTTGGAGAGAATGGCATGATCTGGGTGATCTTTTAGGGAAGTAGAATAATTGAGTTCTTTGGTTCCGTGGAGTTTATGAAATGGTCTATAACGTAGTAGGTTGTAAGTTCAACAAATTTCAAGGATAGATTTTATGAGGTTTCAGCAAAGTTTTAAAGTTTGGGGCCTTATAGATTTTAGGAAAATAAGTTATGGTAATTAAGGTGTTGGGTTCGACAAGCTTTGGGGGGAAATAATTAAATTTCGAGTTTTAGATTTCGTGATTCGAATGAGTAATTAGGTGGCAATTGGGGCTTTAGATTTTACAAGCTTTTAAGGTGAATGTTTTAGATTAAAGCTACCAATCTTGAGAATTTCAGAAAATGATTTATTATCTATTAATGTTTTAGAATTTGAAAGATTTGGGAGTCGTTTTTTTTTTCTATTATGGGATGTAAGTTCATTGATCTTAGAAGTTTCGGAAGATGATTCTTATTTGATTTAAGGTTTTAGAATTGCAAACTTGAAGGACTGATTTATAATAGGAATTGAGTTCTTAGTTTTACAGACTTAGTGCTGTAGCTTGATCTACTCTAGTGAGTGATTAGTTTGTAACCATTAAAATGGGGTTGATTAGAGTTGAGTTATTGATATGAAAATTTTTTTCTAGAGTAGATTTCTTTGAGGATTGAAGATATCGAGCTAGTTTAGAAAATAATTATTGTTAACTTGAGGTTGTAGTAGCAGATCTTACGAAATTATTCTATCGATTCGAAAGGTATAGGTCCATCAGGGTGTTGGAAATAGTAGATTTTGTGTTGGTATTGAATACGATTGAATTTGAGGTTATATGATCCGTAGACTTTTGGGAATGGATTCTTAGCAGGTTTAAGGTCATTCTCGGTACCAAACTTTAAGCAATGGGTGGTTGTTGATTTAAGGATATAAGTTGAGTAGATTTAGGAATGATTCTTGCTGAGTTGAGAATATAAGTCCAGATGATGGAAATGTGATAATGGATCACTTGTACGTTTGAATGATTTTTGGTGTTGGCTAAGAGTGCATGGGATCGATGAGTAGTAATGGTACGTATGTATGGATTTCGGAGAGTGCTGGTCCTAGTCTCATCTAATTTTTTTTGGCTTGGTAGGAGTTGAAGAGGAATCTGTGTGGTAATATTAAATTCAAGAGATTTTTGGCTTTGAGTTGTTTGGTAAGTTGAATGGAATGTGCAGTCGAAGCGGGTTACCCATTGGGATGGTGGTTTGAAACGACTGTTGTGTTTATCTTGAGAATTAATTGCGACTTGAAGTCATAGGAATTTAAATTGATGAGGCTATACTTTTCTTTGGAGATCAAGTATCCAGTTGGGAGAATTGGGGATATGGTTATTTAACTTGAAAAGAGATCGTTAGGTCACCATGTGTGGTGTATGAAGTAATAAATCTTGGAAGTTGAAACTTATGCATCAAAGGTGGGTAGCATAATCATATGTATGAAGTAATAAAGCAGTAGGATCCATGAGTGTTGTTTAATAGTTTTTGATGGATTGAAGATTTAAACAGTATGGCCTGTCTTGAGATTTATTTGTGAAGTGTTATTGAAGGAATTAGTTGTACTAAAACTAGAGTTTTTGAGAGTACAAGTAGGTGGGTGAGTTACCATGAGCGTTTCGATTATGTCTAGGTGAAGTCAATGGTAGTTTATAGTGAGTTAGTTATTGCAAGATTAGATGTTATTCAAAATATAGGTAATGAGCTTGAAGTGTGGGATATCGGATAGAAGTTATAGGCGCTCTCGTTGGTTTGCCGGGAAGGACTTGGGCCTTTTTGGAGATGTTCCTTATCTTTAGAAGAGACAGGTCTATTCTGGGATGATGTTATGTGTTTTCAATTTGGGGCCTAGAGGTTGATTAGTACTGGTTTCTGTCATCAATCAATGAGTGTATTTTTGCGGAATGTTGGTTTTCGTTTGGGGTAGCGATGGCCAACTGAGGAATGAGAGGAGATTTGTGGTTTTTGGAGGCATACGATTTTCTATGGAAATGTGGTAAAGGTTTTCTTGTGATTAGGTGTGGATTGAGCTTGTACTTCATGATATTAATTTTTGAGGATATAGCCTTTAAGTATTTTGATGAGTTATCAGAGTGCGCGCGAAAGCATGATTTTTGGAGATACTTAGAAGTTCAAATTTTGTATCGACTTTGAAGATTTAGTAGTGATTCGAAGTTTTAATGGGAGATTAATCATTTGGTTGTGCAATTTGGTTTATGCATGGTTAACTTTGGAAGTGGCTATTAGGTTATCAAAGTTGGAATGGGATGAAAGTTTGGAAGGTAAAGCAGAGACGTCGTTGATATTAGTGATTTATGGTGTGAAGTTAATAACCATTGGATTTGTTGGGAGTTGTCAATGATATGTATCTCTCAAATATGTTCGGAGTTGTATTTTGTATCTGTTTGGCGCTGATGGTTGATCTTGCAAATTTTGAGGACGAAATTTGTTTTTAAGGGGGGGAGGATGTGATACCCCATTTTTACGTGTATTTTCACTGAATGAGTGTTTTTAATTTAATTAATACATTGGTTTATTTATTTTAAATTCTTGTATTTTAATTGGTTTTTATTTTATTCGATGCGGTGTTTAATTTATTTTAGTCGTTTTATGTTTTTTTAAAATCATTTTCGGCGGATTAGTTTTTGGTTTCCGGAGTGAGGATTGGACCTCATTTCTTTTCTTTTCTCTTTTTTTTTTTCCCTTTTTCCTTTTCTTTTTCTTCTTCATTTCTTCCCCGTTTTCTCTCTCCCCGCGCGTTGCCTCTTCCATTTCTCCTTCCCGTCGCCGACCCTTCGACCGCCCGTTTCTCCATCGTCTTGCCGCCGTGTAGTGCACCACCCCCACCATTCTCTTCCCCTCCCACCAGAGATCATCCCCACCAATTTTCAAAGCCATCGGACCAACCGTTAGCCATCATGCACGGCTGGAAATCACGGCCCCAGCCCTATTTTTCCTCTCTGTCGCCGGTTTCTTTCTCAGCCCAGAACCGCCGCTCACCGGCGGTGTGGCCTACACCACCCACCCAGTTTTCTTCCCCTCCCACTGATGAACATCCCCACCAAGTTTCACCTCCATCCGAGCCACCGTTAGCCGCCACGAGCTCCTCCAAGCCACACGGTTTTTGAGCTTTTCTGGCGCCGTCGCTCCACCTCCGGCCACCACCTCTTCACAGCTTCTTCCTCTACCTCTTGCTGACCTAACCCACTTAATTTCGGCCCCGATCCGTTGCCGGAGCAGCTCCCACTAGCTCAACTCGACCGCAGTTTCCACCGCCACCCACGGCCAAAACTCGCTTCCTTTAGCTTCATAAACATCTCAAGACCATTCCCTATCAATTTCGTGTCTTGGTTTGTCCCCGTTCGAAAGTGGGTAATTTATTACCCACGGCCACAGTGTAAAATACACTGTTACATTACTTTTTCTCCGCCGTTTGCAACGCCGCGAGCTTTCAAAAAATACCGTATGGCGCTGTAAATATTTTCCAAACACTACTTTTAGATTTAAATATATTTTGCTCTTACAATAATTATTTGACTGCTGGTTGGTTGATTCAGGACTGAGTCCGAGTAGTTCGGGGGTCGGATGGATTGAGGACGGAGTTGCTTGGTTTGTTGATTTGTGGTTGGTTGGTTGTTTTGTGCCTTGAGATTGCATTTACATGGTGCATGCGCGTGCGTTTTATTTTAATTGAGAAAAATCCTGTTTTATTGGCGTAAATGGATTTTCGGGTGCGTGTGTCTGACGAGCCCAAGCTGGGATGGGTTATTATCTCGGTGGAGCTCCTCTGGTCACTCGGGAGTGGATAATACTGAGTGAAATCCCCTGGGTTGTCGTAGGGCGACGACCAGATCGCACGATACGGTAACGCTGTCGTGTCGACTCCGTGGTCCCTAGAGCGGCGGGGACTAGAGGATGGCCTGGCCAGGGACGCGCTGGGCGCGAGTCTGGGCATCGCTCGTTTAGGTGTTGTAACAGCCCGCTAAAATTATCAGTTTTAGATTCTTTCCCGACAGCAATCACATCTCTCTCGTCTTAACCCTCTATCTTTAGTTATTTATGTTTAACATAGTTGATTTGGTTGGCTGTAGACTGTGTAGTTAGTGTTTGTGGAGTTCGCTGCGTAGTTGTGAAACGAAGTGTGGTTGTGAAGTGTTAGGCTTGATTTTGTAGTTTTGTGGACTGTGCTGTGAAGTATAGGCGTGAGATGGATGCCGTAGATGTGATACGGCGGGTTGTGTGAAGAGAATACGCGTGTAGCGTATTCTGTGTAATGCAGCGACGCGCCGCGCGACATGCGCTGTAGTGATGTGGGTCGTAGAAGGAAGGGAGTACGCATGTAGTGTACTCCGTGTGGTATGGCGATGCATCGTGTGATGTGCATCGTGTTGATGAGTGTTGTAGCGAAGGAAGTACGCGTAGCGCGTACTCCGTGTCGCGTAGCGATGCACCGTGAGACGTGTATCGCAGTGATGGGTTTTGTAGTGTGAATGGAAGAGAGTTCACGTGAGTGTACTCTGTACTAAGTCGTGATACACCGGATGGCGTGTCACGAAGGGTTGAATGGCGTAGCAGAGAAGTGTGGAGCGTATGGTGTAATGTTGGGAAACTGTATGACAGTGTCCCGAAGCAGTGATGATATGGATTATAGTCCGGGATGACTGGTGTCATCTTGTGGTTGACTATGGCTAAGAGTATATGGATTGAGAAATGAGTTGTTTGTTTGGTTGTTATTGATAATTTTAATGAACTTGTTTTAGTGCAAAGGCTTTCTGAAGTCAATTTATCTCTTCCGAGTATAGTGAAACCTCAAGTTGGCCGTGGTGTTGCAAGTGCTTACAATATGGCAATTGAGTTCAGAAGTGAAAATCTTAAGGACTTGAGTGTTCCTCTTCCAGCTGTTGTGCAGTTCCTCGTGTCTCGCGCTCTATTCTCATAGAACGCGACGATCGAGGTAAGTTAGCCTCTAACTTACTATCAGTTTATTGTGTATGTGTGATGGGTAAGAGAACTATAATTTATGTATGTATGTTCTCGTATATGCCATGTCATGCTATGTCATTACATGTTTATCTGCTATGTATGATTTAATCTCTCATGAATAATTATCTGTTACATAATCTTTTCTGTCATACAATATTGTATGTTATAAGTATGCCATGTTAAGTATGCCATAAGATACATGTATGCCATTAAATGTTTATGATTAAATCATATTGTGCCATTTACAAGCATACGCCATGTTAGAAAAGTATATGATATTAAATAATATCTCATGCATTAAGAAAGATAAGACATGTTATGTTACGTATAATACGTGGGGCCACAACAACTGTGGAGTACGTATTATATTTTATGTTACTATAATGCGTGGGGCCACAACAACTGTGGAGTACGTATTATATTTTATGTTACTTATAATGCGTGGGGCCACAACAACTGTGGAGTACGTATTATATTTTATGTTACGTATAATGCGTGGGGCCACAACAACTGTGGAGTACGTATTATATTTTATGTTACTTATAATGCGTGGGGCCACAACAACTGTGGAGTACGTATTATATTTTATGTTACTTATAATGCGTGGGGCCACAACAACTGTGGAGTACGTATTATATTTTATGTTACTTATAATGCGTGGGGCCACAACAACTGTGGAGTACGTATTATATTTTATGTTACTTATAATGCGTGGGGCCACAACAACTGTGGAGTACGTATTATATTTTATGTTACTTATAATGCGTGGGGCCACAACAACTGTGGAGTACGTATTATATTTTATGTTACTTATAATGCGTGGGGCCACAACAACTGTGGAGTACGTATTATATTTTATGTTACTTATAATGCGTGGGGCCACAACAACTGTGGAGTACGTATTATATTTTATGTTACTTATAATGCGTGGGGCCACAACAACTGTGGAGTACGTATTATATTTTATGTTACTTATAATGCGTGGGGCCACAACAACTGTGGAGTACGTATTATATTTTATGTTACTTATAATGCGTGGGGCCACAACAACTGTGGAGTACGTATTATATTTTATGTTACTTATAATGCGTGGGGCCACAACAACTGTGGAGTACGTATTATATTTTATGTTATTTATAATGCGTGGGGCCACAACAACTGTGGAGTACGTATTATATTTTATGTTACTTATAATGCGTGGGGCCACAACAACTGTGGAGTACGTATTATATTTTATGTTACTTATAATGCGTGGGGCCACAACAACTGTGGAGTACGTATTATATTTATGTTACTTATAATGCGTGGAGTACGTATTATATTTATGTTACTTATAATGCGTGGGGCCACAACAACTGTGGAGTACGTATTATATTTTATGTTACATGAAGTATGGGGCCACAACAACTGTGGAGCATACACTACATGAGACACAGCAATTGTGACATGTAGAATACGTGGGGCCACAACAACTGTGGAGTACGTATTATATTTTATGTTATGTGTATTCATGGGGCCACAACAACTGTGGAGCATGAAGTATGGGGCCACAACAACTGTGGAGCATACACTACATGAGACACAGCAATTGTGACATGTAGAATACGTGGGGCCACAACAACTGTGGAGTACGTATTATGTTTTATGTTACTTGAATACGTAGGGCCACAACAACTGTGGAGTACGTATTAACGCACGTTATTAATCAAGACAATTGAATAAGATTTCAAGTTTATGTTAAGTCCAGTTTCAGATCAAATACATGATAAGTCAAGTTTTAGATCAAGTCCATGTTATGTTATACTCACGTACATGTTATGTTCAAGTTTATGTTATTTTCAAGTTCTTATTTATGTTATGCAGGTTTACGTTCATGCTATATTTCAAGTCCATGTTATGTTTCATGTTCATGTTATGTTGTTTGTTCATGTTATGTTTTAAGCTTAAGTTCATGCCATTTTAAGTCAAGTTCAGTTCACGCTTAAGTTCTGGTTAAGTCATGCTATATGTCAAGTTATACTATGTTTATGTATGACTATAATTATGCATTTATGCTTTTACTGCCATGCATGCATTTTTAACCTGTGTGTGAGTTTTATGTTAACTTACTGAGATTTGTAATCAAATCTCACTGTGGTAGTCCCAACTACCATTCCCCCCGAATGGTAGATCTTGTTACAGGACCCAAAGGAGAATTGGAATCTGACCAACTGAATACGGTCGACTAGGCCACGGTGCGATGTTGATGATGGTATAGTATTTAACTTAGGTTAATACTTGTACTTTTGGAGTTGTATCTCAAGTATTCTTTTGATCACAACCATTTTAGACTAGTGTGGTGATCACGGCTTTTTAGTATGCCTTTATGTATGAAATATGTTTCAAGTATTTGGGATATTTTTGGTTTGGTGCATAGTTTTGCTAAAGAGAAAAATTATTCGCTGCGAATATTGCATAATGCTAGATGCATGTTAGGAACATTGCATCTTATCTGTCATGAACGGGGGCAGGTAACCTTGTGTTGCATGTCTCGACGCTTCAAATGTCCGTTTAATCCCAAGCGGAATTTGGGGGCGTCACAGGTGTCACACGCGTAGTCGTTACCTGCGGTGTGGAATAGAGCCAGAGTGTGCGGACGATCCCTAGGGGAGATCATGGTGCATGCATAATTGGATTAGTTTTATGGTTTTCGGATACGGGCCATTTTCTGGGAAAAATGGCGAGGATGTGTTAAGGCTTTGTGATCCATTTTCTGGGAAAATGATGGTTTATTGATTTGGGTCATTATCTGGGATAATGGCGAGAACTGGTTTTAAAGGTTATGTTTTTGGGTCATTATCTGGGATAATGGCGAGGACTGGTTTTAAAGGTTATGTTTTTGGGCCAATTGAGTTTTTGGCGTGCGTGGAAAAATGTGGTTTTTATGGGACATGTGCGTTGCATTCTTTCATGCATATTGTTTGAGTTATAATATGTTTTTATCTAGTGGTGTTTGGATTTTACTTACCTGCGGCACCATTTTTGATACCGTAGATTTTGGTGCAGAGTTCAAGGAAGAGGAGGAGGCTGAGCCCGAGGATGCGGCTCGGCTAGTACTGAGTTGGAGTCTATGCTTTGTAGTTGGCTTTCAAACTATATTTGTAGTTTGTAATATTTTATTACGTATGATTTGAACAGCTTTGTATTAAACTAAGAAAAATTCTGGTACTTAGTTATATGACTTTGCTATCCACTGCGTGTTTCTTCGTGCACATTTGTTGCTTTTACACACACTCGGCACTCGTCGATAGAGTGGTGACCAGTATTGTCATCATCCGGACGTCTCGATTTTTCCCGTGTCTGTATGTGGGGATTTGGGGGCGTCACAGTGAAATCTTGACTATAACGCAACGATGTGAAATGAATGGTGCTATAAACCTAGGTGCTGCGAGCACCACATGAGGCGGCAGAGCGCACAACATAGGTGCTACATCTTGTTCACTGCTTTGGTGGTGCAACCACCACAGTGTTTTGAGTATTGAAAGGTTGTAGCAAGAACCCAAAATGCCTATGCATCTCGGTGCCGCTACTAGTGATTTCACGAACTTGGAGGTGCAATGAGCACCTCAATGCAATGCAACCACTGCTACGTGCGAAGCTGTGCTCCTGGCCAATACGGGCATCTCAATGCCTAAGCATCTCAATGCAGAGCTGCGCACTGAAGCTGGAAAATCTATGCACGTAGCTAGTGTAGCAAGCTCGGCTGTGTGGAAAGTAGTGCACATGGGTGATGCGGCACTGAATGTTTGTAGCGTAGCCCAAGGCACTACGCTGTCAACCGTGCTTCAGCAACGACTGTTGCATACCAGGCCCAGTGGCAATTTATGCCATGGATGGTCGTAGGCCATGAAAGCTTATGGATTGGTCTGCCGTGTGAAAGTAAGATGGCTTGATTTGGAAGACACCATGGCCAAGAAAGCTTCGTTGTATCCTCCATTTGGAACGAAGTTCATGATTAAATGCATTGGCCCTTCTCTCAAAGCTATTGCATATGGATAAATGATGAGATTTTCGATATTAGAGGATTTTGGAGGTTAAAAGACACAAGGGATCCCATTCATACTCGTTGTTCTCCTTATCGGAGGCTATGGACACTTCCCTAGCAACATAGTATTCTCTATTATGGAGAAAGAATAAGCGCACACAAAGCATAGAGAGGCACATAGGCGGTGGATAAATTTTTGTCTCTCTATATGAACAATAACCCTAATAGGTGGAGATGAAAACACTGTGGGTTATTTGTGATGAGTAAGGGCATAGGTTTGTTTTTAAATCAATTTTGGGCCAAGATTTTTGTTAATGTTGGGGTTGTTTGTTTTTTTAAAGAGTTTTAACCCAACCCGTATATCTTTTCAATTTGTTTAAAAAATTATAGTTTTTTTTTTTTTTTTTAAACTAGGTCTTCAACCTGATAGGCTAGGACCCGCTTGGGTTAGGCACCTAGGAGGGCAGCCCACAGGCTTTTTGGCTTGGCCCAACAAGCTTATTTTTGGGCCAATGATCCGCCGTAGCCCCAGGCCTCCCCATGTGCACGATTGGGCTAAAGGTCGCATCTCAATGCGCCGAACACATTGCTCATCCAAGTTTTATGTTCTGTTTGGGTCTTTAGATGCAAAAATGTCGTATGGTGTTTTGAATCCGAGTCTCACACACTAGGATAATGAGCACAACAATTGGGATAATGCTTACTCATTATTTGTAGTTTGCTGAAGTGTGTATAATTTAAATTATATAGCAAATACTTATGCCACATGAATATTTTTTTTTACTAAAATGTTATGTTTTTTGGCAAGATTTTATAAATTTTTTTGGTTACTAAATACATGCCTGCCATTATATTATAAGATCATTTTGTCACATTTGTCAGGTAATTTATTTTATGTTATAAATTACCTCGATTATTATTTTTTGTGAATAAAAAATATTTGGATGAAATGTGACTATTTTTGTGCATGTATTGTGATTACATATAGTTGTGTAAACTTATTTTATCACTTGAATTTGTTAGGGTAATTACAGGAATTAGCTTTCAAATTTTTAGAATGTGATAAAATAGAGGATTAAGTAGCTCGATTTTGTACTATCCATGCTTATGATTAGCCCAAATGATTTTCTTCGATCTAAAAAGAAATTCTTTCTTGCATGTGATTGATTTGGTAAATTTCTTATTCTAGTAGGAGTATGGTTGAAATTGATTTGGAATTAATTTCCTATATGATATAAATTGGCATGAAAATTAAGTTAGAAATTAATAATTAGGCATGGTGGCGCAAGGGACGATTAGGAAGCATAGCAAATTTTTAATCTTGCAATGTATGTTAATTATTTTTATTCTCACTTAGATTGATGTGACAAATTTTTTTAGATGTGTGCAATTAAAACGCATAAGTTAGTCACTTTGAGATAATCAAGAAGAAAGCCTAAAGATTGTATATGTGACTTAATTGTCGCATTAATCTCCTCTGTGAACAATAGTTGGAAATGAATGAAAATTATTATGAGTGTTAAATAGTCTTAGACCATCATTATTGTAAAAGTTTCTGAAAATCTAGAGTAAAATTAGAAGTGTGCTCGGGATGCATAAACTACAATTTTCAAATAAGTTAATGAATAAACTATTAGATAAAGATAAACCACTATTTTGCCTTTGAGAATCTTGTGGGTACTAATGGAAGTTGTGCATTGTTTTTGTAACGCACAGATTAATTACTCCTATATTTGAGGTTAAACATTATAATCTTAAAGCAACTTAGATTAAATCACAAATATGCACATACTCTTTAAAACTTGCTAATGTGTCTGGCAAGTAAGGACATTAAAATCTAAATGTACAAAAGTGTTGAGGACATTCTTGATTAGCACATCCATTTTAAAGGTTTTATCAGTACACTTTCTGTGGTAATGGTACTGGCAATCTTACTCAAATTTTATTTCTCTAGATTAATTTCACTTTGTCCCCTCGAACTTTCACATAATCCACAACGTACACCCTAAACTAATAATTTTGTCGTAGTGGACTCGCTAATTTTCAAAACTTATCAATCTCTGATAAAGTGTTAGAATTGTGTAATTAAGTTGCTTAAAATGAATGATTTATTTTATCAAATAAGAGTTGAGCATTTAATTATGCAGCAAATTCTAATACTGGATTCCAATTGATTGATGTCAATATTTTGGTCACAAATTGTAACAGCCCGCTAAATTATCAGTTCTGGTTTATTTGCTGACAACAATCACATCTCTCTCGTCTTTACCCTCATCTGGAATCACGCGTATAGATTATCTTTTCCGTAAATCACGTAATTTGTTCTTCACCGACAGCTGTAAAATCATGAACAGTTTTATCCTAAGCGTTGTACCTCGATGGCGTTTTTCCGGATCTTATCCATCGAATTTCAAAGTATTAGATAAGCTTGTTTTTAAAGTAGCACAATTATAATAATTTAATGAGCTCTGAAAATATTATAATTGTGGATATTTATTTGGATTAAATATTTTAGTTGTTTTAAGATATTAAGAGGTTTAATTTTACGTTGAAAACTCTTATTTTAATTTAAATGTTTTTATCCTCTTCGATTAATTAACGGTACTTTATCATTTAATATAATGATGAAGAAATATTATTTTATAAATTTTAGTTTATAAAATAATATTCTACCTTAATTCATCGTGATGTTTTATTTAAAGTGTTTTATTTAAAATAAAACATTTAAGCGTTTTTAATCAGTGTTTTAACTCACTGTTGGTTTATTTGAGGATCCCGAAATGTAGAATTGAAGCGATATACTCTGGCCCTACCTTTTTTCTTTTCACTTTTTCTTTTTATTTTCTTTTTTCTCTCCCTCTCTCTCTCTTGGTCGACGGAATGAAGGAAGCCACCATGGCCGTTCGGTTTCAAGGTCCCAGCCGGCGCCACCTCCGGCCGCCGGACCCCACCTCCCACTCCGGCCTCATCCTCTCCCTCCGGCGAGCACAACCACGCCGATGGTGTACTAAACCGACCTCTCATTCTCTCTCTTTCTCCCTTCAAAGATATGGGTCTCTAGGGGTTTTTCACATTTTTGGACTCACCTCATCAAGGGCTTCCTCCCCATGTTTTTCTTTTTCCCAAACTCTCACTTTTCTCATATGGGTTTCTTAAAAACAACCGTTCGGTTTCACCACCGTGCGCCGCCGTACACGGCCACCCGTGGTGTTTCACCACCACCATCTTGTTCCTCTCATTCTCATGAACCTCCCCAAGAAATTTCATGGCCAACGGAGTTTCGTAGAGCTCTCACTCTCCTACACTCTCCAAGGCCAAAAATGGTTTCAAACGGCCGATCCGCCGCCGTTAGCCACCGTCCGACCACCACCTCGCTACCACAGCTCCACCATATGTTCATCTACCTATCCCTAGCTTGCCATGAAGTTCTATGAATTTTCGCTACCTCGCGTTTCCGCTCACCGTTCGGATTTACTGTTCACAGCGTGATGTCGCCGTGTTCCGCCACCTTTGACCATCACAAGGCGACCATGAGCCTTCCAAGGCCACGCTTAGCTTTTCTCGGTTCCAAACTACCACTTTATGTGGTGGACAGCCACCGTGCGCGGTGTTACCGCCACGTACGTTCCTCCGACGCATGTTCGTGACGAACAACGAGCGACGCACGGGTTATCCCGTCGATGGTATAACCTTCTATCTCTAGTTATTTTACGTTTAAAATAGTTAGTTGGTTGGTTTATGGATTGTGTAGTTGTATTTGTGGAGTTCGTTGCGTATTTGTGAAGCGAAGTGTGGTTGTGAAGTGTTGAGTTTGATTGTGTATTTTGTGGACTGTGCTGTGAAGTATAGGCGTGAGATGGATGCCGTAGATGTGATACGGCGGGTTGTGTGAAGAGAATACGCGTGTAGCGTATTCTGTGTAATGCAGCGACGCGCCGTGCGACGTGCGCTGTAGTGTGTGTGGTGTAGAATGAAGGGAGTGCATGTGAAGTGTACTCCGTGTTGTATGGCGATGCATCGTGTGATGTGCATCGAGTTGATGAATGTTGTAGCGAAAGGATTACGCATAGCGCGTACTCCGTGTCGCGTAGCGATGCACCGTGAGACGTGTATCGCAGTGATGGGTTTTGTAGTGTGAATGGAAGAGAGTTCACGTGAGTGTACTCTGTACTAGGTCGTGATACACCGGATGGCGTGTCACGAAGGGTTGGATGGCGTAACAGAGAAGTGTAGAGCGTTTGGTGTAGTGTTGGGAAACTGTATGACAGTGTCCCGAAGCAGTGGTGTTATGGATTATAGTCCGGGGTGACTGGTGTCATCTTGTGGTTGACTATGACTAAGAGTATATGAATTGAGAAAGGAATTGTTTGTTTGGTTATTATTGATAATTTTAATGAACTTGTTTTAGTGCAAAGGCTTTCTGAAGTCAAATTATCTCTTCAGAGTATAGTGAAACCTCAAGTTGCCGTGGTGTTACAAGTGCTCATAATATGACAATTGAGTTCAGAAGTGAAAATCTTAAGGACTGGAGTGTTCCTCTTCCAGCTGTTGTGCAGTTCCTCGTGTTTCGCACTCTATTCTCATAGAACGCGACGATCGAGGTAAGTTAGCCTCTAACTTACTATCAGTTTATTGTGTATGTGTGATGGGTAAGGGAACTAAAATTTATGTATGTATGTTATCGTATATGCCATGTCATGATATGTCATTATATGTTCATCTGTTACGTATGATTTAATATCTCATGAATAATTATCTGTTACATAATCTTTTCTGTCATACAATGATGTATGTTATAAGTATGCCATGTAAGTATGCCATGAAATGTTATGATTAAATCATATGGTGCCATTTACAAGTATACGCCATGTTAGAAAAGTATATGATATTAATTAATATCTCATGCATTAAGAAAGATAAGATATGTTATGTTACGTATAATACGTGGGGCCACAACAACTGTGGAGTACGTATTATATTTATGTTACTTATAATGCGTGGGGCCACAACAACTGTGGAGTACGTATTATATTTATGTTATGTTATGATAATGCGTGGGGCCACAACAACTGTGGAGTACGTATTATATTCTATGTTATTTATAATGCGTGGGGCCACAACAACTGTGGAGTACGTATTATATTTATGTTACTTATAATGCGTGGGGCCACAACAACTGTGGAGTACGTATTATATCTTATGTTATGTTATTATAATGCGTGGGGCCACAACAACTGTGGAGTACGTATTATATTTTATGTTACTTATAATGCGTGGGGCCACAACAACTGTGGAGTACGTATTATATTTTATGTTATTTATAATGCGTGGGGCCACAACAACTGTGGAGTACGTATTATATTTATGTTACTTATAATGCGTGGGGCCACAACAACTGTGGAGTACGTATTATATCTTATGTTATGTTACTTATAATGCGTGGGGCCACAACAACTGTGGAGTACGTATTATATTTATGTTATTTATAATGCGTGGGGCCACAACAACTGTGGAGTACGTATTATATTTATGTTACTTATAATGCGTGGGGCCACAACAACTGTGGAGTACGTATTATATTTTATGTTACAAGAAGTATGGGGCCACAACAACTGTGGAGCATACACTACATGAGACACAGCAATTGTGACATGTAGAATACGTGGGGCCACAACAACTGTGGAGTACGTATTATATTTTATGTTATGTGTATTCATGGGGCCACAACAACTGTGGAGCATGAAGTATGGGGCCACAACAACTGTGGAGCATACACTACATGAGACACAGCAATTGTGACATGTAGAATACGTGGGGCCACAACAACTGTGGAGTACGTATTATGTTTTATGTTACTTGAATACGTGGGGCCACAACAACTGTGGAGTACGTATTAATGCACGTTATTAATCAAGACAATTGAATAATATTCCAAGTTTATGTTAAGTCCAGTTTCAGATCAAATACATGATAAGTCAAGTTTTAGATCAAGTCCATGTTATGTTATACTCACGTACATGTTATGTTCAAGTTTATGTTATTTTCAAGTTCTTATTTATGTTATGCAGGTTTACGTTCATGCTATATTTCAAGTCCATGTTATGTTTCACGTTCATGTTATGTTGTTTGTTCATGTTATGTTTTAAGCTTAAGTTCATGCCATGTTAAGTCAAGTTCAGTTCACGCTTAAGTTCTGGTTAAGTCATGCTATATGTCAAGTTATACTATGTTTATGTATGACTATAATTATGCATTTATGCTTTTACTGCCATGCATGCATTTTTAACCTGTGGTGAGTTTTATGTTAACTTACTGAGATTTGTAATCAAATCTCACTGTGGTAGTCCCAACTACCATTCCCCCCGAATGGTAGATCTTGTTACAGGACCCAAAGGAGAATTGGAATCTGACCAACTGAATACGGTCGACTAGGCCACGGTGCGATGTTGATGATGGTATAGTATTTAACTTAGGTTAATACTTGTACTTTTGGAGTTGTATCTCAAGTATTCTTTTGATCACAACCATTTTAGACTAGTGTGGTGATCACGGCTTTTTAGTATGCCTTTATGTATGAAATATGTTTCAAGTATTTGGGATATTTTTAGTTTGGTGCATAGTATTGCTAAAGAAAAAAATTATCCGCTGCGAATATTGCATAATGCTAGATGCATGTTAGGAACATTACATCTTATATGTCATGAACGGGGGCAGGTAACCTTGTGTTGCATGTCTCGACGCTTCAAATGTCCGTTCAATCCCAAGCGAAATTTGGGGGCGTCACACAAATATTCCATATTGCCTTTCAAATAGTAAATATTTAAATTATGATGCAGGGCATTTATGGAAGAGAAAGAAAATAGCTGGAGCCGAAATGTGGGGCCTGTACGAGTTACACGAACGAATGAAGCTGTGGACTGAAAAAAGGGTGGAATGTGAGGCACGCAGGTGTGTAGAGCAAAAACAGAGGAGACGGCGTGGGGGGTCTCTCTCAGTCGTTTTTACTTTTTATGCATTTTTTTGTTTTTGTTTGAAGGGGCGACGGGCTGGAAGTTGGTGGTCTTTTTGGCATTTTTTGTTTCTCTCTCGTGTTGTCCAGATCGGGGGGAGCGGCTGGTTTTAATTTTTTTGCTTCTTTTCTTTACGTTTTGGGTTTCTTTAGAGGGGTTGCAGAATGGGCAGAAGCTCTCTCCAGCTCTCTCATTTTGGATTCTTGTTTTTGTGTTGTTTCTTTTCAGTTTCTTGTTCGTTTAGGTGGACGGAACTCTCACTCTCTCATTTTATTTAGTTTAGTTTTACTGAGTTTATTTTTGGCAGACCTTAAGGGCCTCTCTCTAGGTCGATTGCAATTTATTATCTTTATCTGGTGTTTGAGATTTCAGACGGCGTGAGTCGGTGGCAGCTCTCTCTCCCTCCGGTTTTTTTTTTTTTTGTTCTTAGTTTTTTTTTTTTTTTTTTCCGTTGTTAGTTCATAGTGGCTGGGTCGGTTTCATTTTATTTCTTTTCTGATTTTTTCCATTTTAGCGACGGACGGAAGAGAGTTTATCTCATTCGAATATTTTCTCAGATTTGTCATGATTCAACTTAGATTTTTTTTTTTTTTTAAGTCCTCTCTCTGGATAGAGTAGGGGTTTTTTCCTCTCCTCTCTCGTACGAGGTGTTCGGCATGGCGGATGCATTAGATGAACTTTATGCAAGTTTGTCGTTAACTGAGAAGGAGAATGAAGCAATCTCGGTGGAGATTAGCCGGCTGGGGGATGTTTTAGAACGTGGGGCGAATTGTTTGATTATGAAACTTTTGATCAAAAAGCATTATAATCATAAGGCATTTAAGCAGACGATGAGGAAAGTTTGGCTTTGGTTAAGGGTGTGAAATTTCTTGATCTCGATTCTGAGTTTACGTTGGTTGAGTTTGATGATATGAGGGATAAACTCAAGGTTATGCGTGAGGGTCCGTGGTCGTTCGATAAGCATATGGTTTTGTTGAAAGAATTCGACGGTAGGTTGCAGATTGGTAAGATAGAACTGGTGCATGCTCCTTTTTGGGTCCGTTTACATGATTTATCGTTAATGGCCCATAATGAGTATATCGGGAGGTTAGTTGGGGGTGTGTTGGGGGAGGTTTTGGAAGTAGATTTAGACAACGGTGAGATGAAGTGGGGGGAATATATGAGAGTCAGGGTTCTCATCAATATTTCCAAACCGCTTTTACGTCGGAAGCGTATGATTGTGGAGGAAGGGGTGTCCTGTTGGGTGAGGTTCTCTTATGAACGGCTACCAGATTTATGTTTTCACTGTGGTATTCTGGGTCATTCTTTAAAGGAATGTGAGGATATTGATGCAAATCAAGTTGATTCCCAGAGGCTTCCATATGGTCCATGGCTACGAGCGGGATTTCTTTCTTCCCGCAGGGGCGGAGGACGTGCTACTACAATGGCTGCTACGGCTACGTTTGCTCCGGTCGAGACTGGTTCACGGAAGGTTGGTAACGGAAAGGGTAGTGGAGGTCTGTCCGTTACGGATCCAGTGGGGGAGAAAAATCTGGAATTTGAAGGGGCCGAATTTTCTGCAAACACAGGATCTTCATCTGATCCGACTGTTACGCCGTCTGCGTTGAATGAGGGGGTTGCTGTTTTGGAATCACCCGTGGATGTAGGAGGCTCAAATAAGGAAGTGGTTGAAACGGTGAGTTTAAATGTCGTTCAAGAGAATCAAGTGGAGGATGGGCTTATGGATGTTCCGGTGTTGGAGGCCCCTCTTATGTTTGTGGGCTTGAATTCTGGCCCATCGGGAAACAAAGGTTCAAAACTTGTTGGTGGGTCTGGTTCCCGAAGCAGTGCTCAAAGGAGAAAGGGGCAGAGAATCGGTTCTAGGGCATTGCAGAAGTTTCAGACCGAGCCACATGAAGGCAATTCGGTGCCTGGTGTGGAGGCAACTTTCGTCCTTCAGTCCGAAGGGTTTTTCTGTTCAAACCATGGCAAGAAACGGAAGGGTATTCCGATTGTGGAGGCTGATGCTAAACGAGGTAAACTTTCTTCTACTTCCTTTATTTCGATGGAGCTGCTTAAAGAGGGAACGGCGGTGGCTGATGATCAGCCCCGCCGAGTCCAATGAAAATCTTATCTTGGAATCTCCGTGGGCTTGGGAACCCACGGAGCATTCGTACTCTTCGTGATTTACTCACGTGTGAAGATCCCAAAATTCTGTTTTTGCAAGAAACGAAAGTATCATCACGCCGATTGGATTTTTGTAAGTTGAGGTTGGGTTTTCTGTGTTGTTTTGGTGTTGATAGTGTGGGTCGAAGTGGAGGTTTGGCTCTCTTTTGGAAGGATAATATTCATCTGACGATTGTTAGTTATTCTAGAAATCATATTCATGCATCTATTAAAAACTGTGATGGGGTGGAATGGTTGTTGACAGGGGTGTATGGTCATCCCGAGTGTGGGCAGCGGTTTGAAGTTTGGAGTCTCTTGAAATTTTTGGGCCGTGGGGTTGATTTACCATGGCTGGTTTTTGGGGATTTCAATGAAATTTTAGATCATTCTGAGAAATTGGGTGGAAACATAAGGAGGGAATTACAGATGATGGAGTTTCGAGAGATTTTATCGGATTGCCATTTGAGAGATTTGGGTTATGAGGGGGCTCCTTTTACTTGGAGTAACTGTAGGGGAGAGGAGGGTTTAGTGAAGGAAAGGTTAGATAGATTTCTTGCTAACTCTTTGTGGTGTGAAATGTATCTAAACCTCTTCTGATTTAGTTTTGAGGAAATCACCACCGGAAAAGTGCCTTCTTCAGGTCCAAGGAACGCATACTTTAAATCTTGAGGAAGCGGTTTTAGTTCCAATCGGGGAACTTCTTCCTCTGAAGATCTAAGCATGTCTGGTGGTGGTAAAGCTTCGAACTGGGGTTTCCATCTTGCTCCGGCAAATTGTACTTCAAGTGGTAAAGAATCTGCAAAATAATCAAGAAATTCAAAGTCATTTTCATTGATATGATCAATTTTCTCATCAAGTAAATATTCAGATGTCTGAAAAATATAATCATCATCAGAGAAAGGAGAGGTTGAGCAAATAGACTCTGTTGATGTCAAACTCTCCACAGCATTCAATTCACTTGTGTCATCAAAATGTGTTGGCATCTTGCAAGCGTTGAAAACGTTCAACTCAAGTGCCATGTTCCCAAAGGTAAGCTTCAACACTCCACTTCTGCAATTAATCAAAGCGTTTGATGTAGCTAGAAATGGTCTTCCAAGGATGACAGGAGCTTGGTAAATAGTGGAGACTGGCTGCTGCATATCAAGAACTACAAAATCCACTGGGTAGTAGAATTTGTCCACCTGGACCAACACGTCCTCTACAATACCCCTCGGTACCTTAACTGATCTGTCAGCCAGTTGTAGCATGATGGAGGTCTTTTTCAGCTCACCCAATCCCAACTGTTCATAAACTGAGAACGGTAGCAAGTTCACACTACTCCCCAAATCAAGTAAAGCTCTCCCAATGCGTGATTCGCCGATCATAATGGAAATGTTGGGAGAGCCGGGATCTCCAAACTTCTGAGGAGTCTCGCTCAATATCAATGCACTAACTTGCTCCGTCAGGAAGGCTTTCTTCTTTACATTCAGCTTCCTCTTCACTGTACACAAGTCCTTCAAAAATTTTGCATATGAAGGCACTTGTTGTATGGCATCCAAGAGTGGAATATTGATTTTCACTTGCTTGAAAATCTCTTGAATCTCCGTGTGATACTTGTTCTTTTGGCCAGCTGCCAATCTCTGAGGATAAGGAACCACAGGTTGGTATCCCTTACTAGTTTCAGCATCTACACTTACAGGCTTCTTCAGCTCTGGTCTCACTACCTCTGGTTCTTTCTCAACTTCATCATGTTCCGTTACATCTTCAGGTGTAGGAGCAGCTACCTGTGTGTCTATAGGCATTCTGGTCGGGAAACTTCCTTCCCACTTCTCAAAGTAAGGACTGCCTTTGCTGTCTCAATAACGTCCCCTGAGACATTATGCACTTGTTGTTGTTGCTGCCTGTATACTTGAGGATTAGGCTGAGGCTGTGCTGGAAATTTCCCTTTCTCCAGGGTGCTCAAGGTTGTGCTCATCTTATTCATAGTGCCACGCAACTCATTTATGGCCTGAGTATTTTGATTATTTGTGGTGGCCTGAATCTGCATGAATTGTTGAAGTGTATTGGCCATCTGTGCCATACTGTCATCTAGAGTTTTCTTTGCAGATGATGAAGGTTGAAAACTCTGTGCAGCCATATGAGGCTGAAATCCAGGCGGAGCTACAGGAGGATAGCTCTGAGGATTCTGATATGACGGGTACTGATGCTGAGGAGCATTCTGATGAAATGGTTGCTGTTGAGGTGGTGGGGACCGACCCGGTTGATCATTTCTCCATGAGAAATTTGGGTGATTCCGCCACCCCGGATTATATGTGTTGGAGAAAGGCTGATTCTGTGCTCTATTCACCCAGTTAGTTGATTGCATCTGCTCAGACCCACTTTCTTGAAATACTGGCATTATCGGGCAGTTTTGGGTCTTATGGTTTGAATCAGCACATATAGAACATGCCTCTGCTACTTTCACAGCCTTTACTTTGTCCATTTCCATGACCTCCATTCTTCTAGTTAAAGCAGTTATTCGGGCTTGAACATCAGTGTCCCCTTTAAGCTCGTATCTACCCCCTCCAGAAATAGCCCTCAGTGGCTGTGCTGTTGATGGAACTCGATCAGTACGAGTGTTCCACTGTTGCGCGCTCTCAGCAAGGTAGTCAAAAAATGACAGTGCTTCATCAGGTTCCTTGCTAAAGAACTCCCCATTGCACATTGTCTGAACAAATTGCTTGCATTCCGGAGTGAGGCCAGTGTAAAAATAGCTCACCAACCTCCAAGATTCAAAACCATGATGTGGACAGATGTTCATCAAATCTTTAAATTTTTCCCAACTGGCCTGAAAGGTCTCATCAGGTCTCTGATTGAATTGGCTGATTTGCTCTTGCAAAAATTGAGTTCTCTGAAAGGGAAAATTTTTTTGTAAGAATTCACGCTGCATATCAGACCAACTAGAAATAGAGTTGGGTCTTAAAGAGTTAAACCAAATCTTCGCTTTATCCTTTAAAGAGAAAGGAAATAAACGAAGTCTAATGAACTCATCAGTAACAGCCCTAGTGATAAATGTGGCACAAGCCAACTCAAAATCTGTTAAGTGCTGGTACGGACTCTCAGAATCCATCCCGTGGAACTGAGGTATCACTGACATCATGCCATGCTTAATAGAGAAATTGGGTGCATTTTCTGGTAAAATAATGCATGAAGGTGTAGTGGTACGAGTGGGTTGCAAATAGTCCTTAAGAGTGCGTGGTGCAGGTGCAGCCATGTTTTCTGATTCAATTCAATTTCGCCACCTGACTCACTCAAAGAAAAGATAGGCGAGCTATCTATCTCCAAGCTGTGTATACTACTCTCAACACTCGATGTGACTCTAAGCAACCTATTTGAACTGTCTCTTACCCATGACATGAAACATCAGTTTAGAGAAGCATAAAAAAAAATAACGAGTTTAAATTCAAGTTAAATTACTTTCCCCGGCAACGGCGCCAAAAACTTGACTCACTCAAAAATGAGTAGCACTAATGCTCTCCCAAGTGCAGGAGGATGTCGTGTAATAATAAGGAATAAATTCCTAGATCGTTCCTCAGGGAAAGTTACTCAAAAATTAAACTCGTTGAAAAAGTGTGAAAAACTTCACAAAGAGAAAACAAGCGGATGGTATGTGCAATGAATGGAAAGGATTACTAGTCATGGACTAGATTCATGTTTTTAGATTTTTGATTGTCGGATTTGAAATGTAAATGACTAAAAGATTAAATTCAGAAATTAATAAAACTAAATTAAGAATTAAACTAGATTAGAAAGTAATTGATAAACATGCACTAAATATTGAAAAGTCCCAAATTAAAGGTTCAACACAAAGTTATGAAAATTAAATAAACATTGTCTATAACAAAAATAAAATACACGAAAATAGCACAAGAACATAAAATGAAAGAGGAGATAAAAGTTAAAAACTCCTTCTCCGTTCTTTCCTCACTCTCCTGGTTAATAAAACAAACTACATAAATAAATAAACTAAGAAAACTAAAATAAAGCTGCCACCTCAAGATGCCAAAAGAAAAAGCTAAAAAGAGAAAAAAAAAATCTGCCGACTCCTATTCCATAATCCTCGAACGAAAGAGAATGAAATATAAAAATAAAAATAAACCAAAACCGAGCGAGAGAGAGACCCGTGATGTCTGAAACGTAGAAACTAAAAGTAATAATAAGATGAAACCAACCGAACAATAGTCTGAACTAAGAATGAGAAATAAAAAAAAAACAAAAGATGCAGCCGTCCATTAAGTCTGGAATGAAAGAAAAATATAAGGAAAATAAAATCCAAAGCTGCCGAATGAAGTATTAAAATAAAACTGCAGAAAATAACATGAAGAAAAAAAAACAAGAAGCTGCCGAATGAAATAAAATGAAACTAAAGTTGCCGAATGAAATAAAATGAGACTGAAGTGAAATCTGAACTCTAAAACTTAAATGAGATAAAATAACCGAAACAAGCAAATAAAAATACTCAACCCAACGAAAAAAAAAAAACAGCCTGAACAAAAAGAAAAAAAAAAACCTGAAAACTCAAAACTAAGGAAAATTTTTCGTCCGTTCAAGTGTAGCGGAAGACCCACGTAAACTCTCTACGTAAATTTTTTCTGGTTTTTTTTTTTTTTTCTTCTCAACCCGTAAGCTTTCTCCTCTGTTTTTTTTTTACTGCAGTCCGTTCAAATGCAGAGTAAGTTCTTGGTCTGAAACGCCGAACAAAATAAAACATAAGCAGAAAAATGAAAACAATTCTATCTTGTTTTCAGAAATTAATTCAGAAATTAATAAAACTAAATTAAGAATTAAACTAGATTAGAAAGTAATTGATAAACATGCACTAAATATTGAAAAGTCCCAAATTAAAGGTTCAACACAAAGTTATGAAAATTAAATAAACATTGTCTATAACAAAAATAAAATACACGAAAATAGCACAAGAACATAAAATGAAAGAGGAGATAAAAGTTAAAAACTCCTTCTCCGTTCTTTCCTCACTCTCCTGGTTAATAAAACAAACTACATAAATAAATAAACTAAGAAAACTAAAATAAAGCTGCCACCTCAAGATGCCAAAAGAAAAAGCTAAAAAGAGAAAAAAAAAATCTGCCGACTCCTATTCCATAATCCTCGAACGAAAGAGAATGAAATATAAAAATAAAAATAAACCAAAACCGAGCGAGAGAGAGAACCGTGATGTCTGAATCGTAGAAACTAAAAGTAATAATAAGATGAAACCAACCGAACAATAGTCTGAACTAAGAATGAGAAATAAAAAAAATAACAAAAGATGCAGCCGTCCATTAAGTCTGGAATGAAAGAAAAATATAAGGAAAATAAAATCCAAAGCTGCCGAATGAAGTATTAAAATAAAACTGCAGAAAATAACATGAAGAAAAAAAAACAAGAAGCTGCCGAATGAAATAAAATGAAACTAAAGTTGCCGAATGAAATAAAATGAGACTGAAGTGAAATCTGAACTCTAAAACTTAAATGAGATAAAATAACTGAAACAAGCAAATAAAAATACTCAACCCAACGAAAAAAAAAATAGCCTGAACAAAAAGAAAAAAAAAACTGAAAACTCAAAACTAAGGAAAATTTTTCGTCCGTTCAAGTGTAGCGGAAGACCCACGTAAACTCTCTACGTAAATTTTTTCTGGTTTTTTTTTTTTCCTTCTCAACCCGTAAGCTTTCTCCTCTGTTTTTTTTTATTGCAGTCCGTTCAAATGCAGAGTAAGTTCTTGGTCTGAAACGCCGAACAAAATAAAACATAAGCAGAAAAATGAAAACAATTCTATCTTGCGTCTAAACCAGCAACTGAAAGGAAAAAAATGAATTCAAACCACTTAGTTTAGGTATGGAAAACAAAAGAAAAATAAAACATAATGCAGAAAAATAAAACTCTCCCTTGCTGCCTCCGTATACTATGTAAAGAAGAGAAAGAGTTGATGATTTTAAGCTTCAAACCCCCAGTATTTATAAGGTTTGTAAGCTTACAGTCAGCTCAAAAGAATAGCAAAACAACGTTAAAGAAAAAAAAACTGGAGCCCCGTAAATCACTCCATGAGTTTCTGTTTTGACTTTTATTTTTCGGTGCCCTCTGCTGCATTTGTGTTTTGCTGCTGTCCGTATACTCCAATTCCAGTTTGATGCATGTTTTCGCTAGAAATTTCAGCCGTGATTGTTGATTTTCTGTTTTGTGCTTCATTTTTCTGCATTTTGCCGAGTGTTACTTTCATGCATGTGTTGTGTTTCAGCTTTTAGTGCTTTTCTGCAGGTGCAAGTTGAACTGCATGTGCTTTGAAGTTTTCTGCTCCATGTTTTCTGCATGTGCCGAACTGCTTTCATCCGTGAATGATGCATGTGTTCGGTGCATGTGTGCTGATTTTTTTTCTGCTGCACGTGCTTGACTTTTCTGCTGTTTGTTTCTTCTGCATTTCTTTCCACGTTACTTGATCCCAATTCTTTTGCCTGAGAATTAGATACCAGCCCGATAACTTGTGTGGCTTCTTCATCCATTTTAGATCTATCTTGCTCTTTTTCATAACCAGCATGATGAATGGATACGGCCTCTTTGCTGGTGCAGATTTTTATTCTCCGACGCCAAAGTTGCTAATTTCCAACTTGATCACTGCAGAAAGACTTGAGGTGCCGTGAGATTGTTGTGTTGAGCTGCATGTGTTTTTTTTTTCTGCAGCTGTTTCTTCTGCATGTGTGTGTGAGTCTAACTTTTCTGCATGCTTTCGGTGGATTGTGAGCTGCTACTGCATGTGTGTGTCTTTATGCAGGTGCTGTCCGTGGGCCCAAGTGATGCATGTGTAAGTTGTTGAGTTTTAGTTCCAGCCGACTCCCTCTTTCATTTCCAGCAAATCCCCTTGACTTTCAGCCCTCTTCCATCATTTCTTTTCACTCTAAGAGTCCAGCTCTCTCCGCCAACGTCAAGACCAAGTGTCCCACATCTCTCCCTTCTTCTCCTTAAATCACGGCACCTCCAATATAAAAGAGTAGAACCAGCCAATTCTTTAAATCACCACCGATTCTCTTTTCGTAAATTCTGAAAATCCAGTGCTTCCATTTGGTTTCAGCCCCCTTCTTAGACTTTGATATTGCATGTGTCGTGACTCAGAACCGGATCTCGTGAATTTTATTTGAACTGAAATAAATTAAAATAACACTCGAAATAAATTAAAAGGAAAAAAAATTATTAAAAATATATTATATATATGAGGAAATATTTTTTCAATTAAATCATAGTTATAAAATTAAGTATAAACATGATATTAATTAATTAAAAATCACAACTCGAATTTATGCTTATTAACTATTTTTCCATCTAAAACCAATAAATAATGTCACGAAGCAATTGAAATACATTGGTTTTAAATAGCTAAAATATGCAATATCTCAGCTCAATCACAACCCCCAACTAGCTTTTTGCTAATCCTTGAGCAAAATAGTGAAAATTAATTGAGATGAATATTGCATAAAGCTCGAAATTCAAACGAAAACAATCAAGCATAATTCTGAATTCTCACAAAAAAATTGATTCGTGACTACTCAACACCAGGAGTTGTATCCATAAAGAAAGTCTCAACAATTGTTCACATAGAATTGGGGCAAATATCTTAGAACTCGAATATGTGTGTGTGGCTAAACCTCTGTGTGTTCCTCATTAATAAGCATGATTTATCAAAGGATTTTTCAACCTTAAGATTAATCATTATTGATTCTAACTACCTCAAAGCCTAAGGGACTAGCAGTTTTCACGCCAGCTCTATTTTTTAAGGTTGAACACTTAACCCCCAAAGTCTTGGGTAACTGTTTCTAGCCCTTTTTTTTTACTTAGGAAAATTCACTAAGTCGCCCTTTTTTTTTTTATTTATCTTTTCAAATCTTTTTTTTATCTTTTTTTTTTTTTTTTTTTTTTTGGCATGGCTCAGTAGTCCTGCAGTTTACTTCTCCTATTTTAAATCAATGAACATTAGTGAGGAACACTACAAGTGTAAGCATGTGCAAAATGTTCTTTCAAAACTTGCCCATCATTCTATATAAATCATACTAATTCTCATTTCTGTAAATATTGCATCCCGGTGTTTCAAGTCACTCTTCAACAAAATGTGATGCATCATAAGTCATGCTCTATGCTTAGGGTTGAAAATAAATCTTCACAAAATAATTCCGCTCAACTACTCCACCAAGATACTTAAATTTCACAAAAATGGCAGAAGTATGTGTTAATCATTTATGTTTCAATACTCCTCACAAAATATTTTTTTTTTAACACATCTTCAATAGAAAACTTCAACAGAAAACTCTCCCCCCAACTAAATTTGACATTGTCCTCAATGTTCAGCAAATGAATGTTCGACGACATATGTTATGCAGGCATGAATTGAAACAAGATAAACACTGCAGAACATATATTGAAACGAAAGAGTAAAGAGGAAAGATGTCACCTGAAATACTCGAGTGCACACAGGGAGTAAATTTCTATCAAAGTTAGAAGATACAAAAAGCAAAAGAAATAAAAACAAGCAAGAAAGTAAAATAAAAAGTTTTGGAACGAGATTACCAAATGATATGAATATGAAAGCAATGTTTCTTAATCCATTTTTCGTCAAAAAATCGTACCTGCAAAAAGAGAATACGAGAAAATTAGCAAAANAAAAAAATCTGCCGACTCCTATTCCATAATCCTCGAACGAAAGAGAATGAAATATAAAAATAAAAATAAACCAAAACCGAGCGAGAGAGAGAACCGTGATGTCTGAATCGTAGAAACTAAAAGTAATAATAAGATGAAACCAACCGAACAATAGTCTGAACTAAGAATGAGAAATAAAAAAAATAACAAAAGATGCAGCCGTCCATTAAGTCTGGAATGAAAGAAAAATATAAGGAAAATAAAATCCAAAGCTGCCGAATGAAGTATTAAAATAAAACTGCAGAAAATAACATGAAGAAAAAAAAACAAGAAGCTGCCGAATGAAATAAAATGAAACTAAAGTTGCCGAATGAAATAAAATGAGACTGAAGTGAAATCTGAACTCTAAAACTTAAATGAGATAAAATAACTGAAACAAGCAAATAAAAATACTCAACCCAACGAAAAAAAAAATAGCCTGAACAAAAAGAAAAAAAAAACTGAAAACTCAAAACTAAGGAAAATTTTTCGTCCGTTCAAGTGTAGCGGAAGACCCACGTAAACTCTCTACGTAAATTTTTTCTGGTTTTTTTTTTTTTCTTCTCAACCCGTAAGCTTTCTCCTCTGTTTTTTTTTACTGCAGTCCGTTCAAATGCAGAGTAAGTTCTTGGTCTGAAACGCCGAACAAAATAAAACATAAGCAGAAAAATGAAAACAATTCTATCTTGCGTCTAAACCAGCAACTGAAAGGAAAAAAATGAATTCAAACCACTTAGTTTAGGTATGGAAAACAAAAGAAAAATAAAACATAATGCAGAAAAATAAAACTCTCCCTTGCTGCCTCCGTATACTATGTAAAGAAGAGAAAGAGTTGATGATTTTAAGCTTCAAACCCCCAGTATTTATAAGGTTTGTAAGCTTACAGTCAGCTCAAAAGAATAGCAAAACAACGTTAAAGAAAAAAAAACTGGAGCCCCGTAAATCACTCCATGAGTTTCTGTTTTGACTTTTATTTTTCGGTGCCCTCTGCTGCATTTGTGTTTTGCTGCTGTCCGTATACTCCAATTCCAGTTTGATGCATGTTTTCGGTAGAAATTTCAGCCGTGATTGTTGATTTTCTGTTTTGTGCTTCATTTTTCTGCATTTTGCCGAGTGTTACTTTCATGCATGTGTTGTGTTTCAGCTTTTAGTGCTTTTCTGCAGGTGCAAGTTGAACTGCATGTGCTTTGAAGTTTTCTGCTCCATGTTTTCTGCATGTGTCGAACTGCTTTCATCCGTGAATGATGCATGTGTTCGGTGCATGTGTGCTGATTTTTTTTCTGCTGCACGTGCTTGACTTTTCTGCTGTTTGTTTCTTCTGCATTTCTTTCCACGTTACTTGATCCCAATTCTTTTGCCTGAGAATTAGATACCAGCCCGATAACTTGTGTGGCTTCTTCATCCATTTTAGATCTATCTTGCTCTTTTTCATAACCAGCATGATGAATGGATACGGCCTCTTTGCTGGTGCAGATTTTTATTCTCCGACGCCAAAGTTGCTAATTTCCAACTTGATCACTGCAGAAAGACTTGAGGTGCCGTGAGATTGTTGTGTTGAGCTGCATGTGTTTTTTTTTTCTGCAGCTGTTTCTTCTGCATGTGTGTGTGATTCTAACTTTTCTGCATGCTTTCGGTGGATTGTGAGCTGCTACTGCATGTGTGTGTCTTTATGCAGGTGCTGTCCGTGGGCCCAAGTGATGCATGTGTAAGTTGTTGAGTTTTAGTTCCAGCCGACTCCCTCTTTCATTTCTAGCAAATCCCCTTGACTTTCAGCCCTCTTCCATCATTTCTTTTCACTCTAAGAGTCCAGCTCTCTCCGCCAACGTCAAGACCAAGTGTCCCACGTCTCTCCCTTCTCCTCCTTAAATCACGGCACCTCCAATATAAAAGAGTAGAACCAGCCAATTCTTTAAATCACCACCAATTCTCTTTCCGTAAATTCTGAAAATCCAGTGCTTCCATTTGGTTTCAGCCCCCCTCTTAGACTTTGATATTGCATATGTCGTGACTCAGAACCGGATCTCGTAAATTTTATTGGAACTGAAAAAAATTAAAATAACACTCAAAATAAATTAAAAGGAAAAAAAATTATTAAAAATATATTATATATATGAGGAAATATTTTTTCAATTAAATCATAGTTATAAAATTAAGCATAAACATGATATTAATCAATTAAAAATCACAACTCGAATTTATGCTTATTAACTATTTTTCCATCTAAAACCAATAAATAATGTCACGAAGCAATTGAAATACATTGGTTTTAAATAGCTAAAATATGCAATATCTCAGCTCAATCAATGCACCCTTCTAAGGCACCTGGGCCGGATGGTATGCCTCCTCTTTTCTTTCAGAAATATTGGGGTGTGATAGGTAATTCCATTACCACTGCTTTACTTTCAGCTTTGAATTTTGGCATGTTTCCTAGAGGTTTAAACCATACTTTCATTACATTAATCCCTAAGAAAGCTTCTCCTTCAAAGGTAGTAGATTTCTGTCCTATTAGTCTATGTAATGTGCTTTATAAGATTCTTTCTAAAGTCATTGCAAATAGACTTAAGAGAGTTTTGCCGGATGTTATCTCTGATACTCAAAGCGCGTTTGTTCCTGGTAGATAGATTTCAGATAATGTTCTTATTGCCTATGAGTTGCTGCATTTTCTTCGCACTAAGCAAAAGGGCTGGAAGGGGTTTATGTCCCTCAAACTTGATATGAGTAAAGCATATGATAGGGTGGAATGACTGTTCTTACAAAAAATTATGGAGTCCCTTGGTTTTGTTAAGAAACTGATTTCTTTAGTTATGCAGTGTGTTAGAACAGTTTCTTTTTCTGTTTTAGTCAATGGAAGTCCTAAAGGCCCTATTATTCCTTCTCGGGGTCTTACGCAAGGGGATCCGTTATCACCATATTTGTTTCTTTTGTGCACGGAAGGTCTTATTTCGTTGCTAAAAAGGAATGCTGGCAGGGAAGGGGTGGATGGGATAAGGATTTGTAGAGGTGCTCCTAGAATAAATCACTTGTTATTTGCGGATGATAGTGTCATTTTTTGTAAAGCCGATGTGAGCACAAATGTGAAGATCCAATCTTTGTTGAATAAGTACGAGAGAGCTTCGGGCCAATGTATCAATAAGGAAAAAACTTCTATGGTCTTTAGCAAAAATGTGAATGATGACCTGAAAAGAGATATTATGCAGTTGTGGGGGAGGTAGTTTTACACAGCAGTATGAGAAGTACTTAGGGCTGCCACCCATGGTTGGGAGGTCAAAAAAACAAGCTTTTTCTGATATAAAATAGAGTGTGGCAGAAGTTACAGGTATGGAAGGGGAATCTGTTATCTCAAGGGGGTAGGGAGGTGCTTATAAAAGCTGTAGCTATGTCTATTCCTACTTATGCCATGAGTTGTTTTTTGTTTCCTAAAACTTTGTGTCATGAGTTAGAGATGATGATGGCAAAATTTTGGTGGGGTGATCAATCTCGGGAAAACAAAATACATTGGTGTAGATGGGAGAAGTTGTGTGTTTCAAAATTCCAAGGTGGGATGGGTTTTCGAGGCCTTCATCTTTTTAATTTAGCCCTTTTGGCAAAGCAAGGGTGGAGGCTTTTAAGAAATGAGGATTCTCTTCTTTACAAAGTTTATATAGCCAAGTATTTTCCGAATTCAAGCTTATTTGAAGCCAAAGTTTGTGCTAGTTCATCTTATGTTTGGAAGGAAATTTGGGAAGCTCTTGATTGTTTAAGAAAAGGTTGTAGGTGGCGTGTGGGGAATGGGCAAACTGTTCGTATCATGGTTACCGGATTGTTCAAGTGTTTCAGCTTTGGTTGAGGTTGATGAAAACTTAAAAGTTTATTCCTTGATAGATGCAAGCACAAGTTGGTGGAATGTTCATATGGTGAGAGCTCTATTCAATCCAAATCTTGTTCAACAGATTTTAAAACTACAAATTTCTGTAAATTCTGAAGACTCTTTGTATTGGAGTCATGAGAAGAATGGAAGTTTTTCTGTTAAGAGTGCTTATCGATATCTTCAACAGAGTCAACATCTTTCAAATAGGCAGTCTTCTAGTGGACGCTCTAAAGCTGTGTTTTGGAAGTCATTATGGCATCTGAAACTTCCTAAAAAGATGAAGGTTTTTGCATGGGCGTGTCAGGAGAAGCTTCCAACCTACCTGAATTTGAAGAAGAAACGTGTATTGGATGATGCAACCTGTGTGCTATGTAATCAAGGTATGGAAGATGCTGCTCATGCTTTGTATTTTTGTTCGGAAGTAAGGAATGTGTGGGGGATTTTTTGTTCTCAAATGGATAACATACAAGCTGAGTTGTCCTTTTGGGATCTGGAAAATTTGGCCCGAGTTAGAGGTTCTGATTCTTTGTTGGCCAGATTTGTAGCTATAACGTGGGGCCTTTGGTATAGAAGGAATAAAAGGATTTATGAGAATATTTCTATGCATTTTAATGTGACTGTTAATAATGCACTTTCTTTACAACAAGAATATGAACAGGTGCAGCTGTTTGATGTTTCAAATCAGAAGATTAGCAAGGTGGTAAGATGGCATCCTCCTCTGAATGATTTTCTGAAATTGAACATTGATGGGGCCACTTTTCCTGAACATTTTGTTGCTGGGGTTGGAGTGGTGTTGAGGAATCATAATGGGGAGGTTGTCGTGGCTTGTTCTAAGATAGAGAAAGAAGTCTCCTCTACTGGTTCATTGAGGCAGTTGCGCTTCTTAGAGGTTTATAGCTGTGTGTTCAATGGGGAGTCCCAAAGCTTATGCTTGAAACCGATTGTTTGATTTTGGTTAATGCTTTGAATGAAAATTCTGAATGTTTAACAGATTTTGCATTTATTCTTCAAGACATACGAAGACTAATGGAGGGCTTCCAAGAAGTTAAAGTTGTGCATGTCAACCGTTTAGGCAATTTGGTGGCTCATCTTTTGGCAAGACATGCTTGGTTGATTGATGATATTTGTATGTGGTGGGATTATTGTCCTTCTTTTGTTAGTCAAGCTATATGGCTTGATAAACTTGCTATTTGTAAGGATATTTGATTTGAATGAAAGGAAAGTCTGATTATCAAAAAACAAAAAAAAAATTGGTGTTTTTTTTTTTTTTTTTTTTGCTACTAAAAATATCATGTATAGGTAATTTTTTAAGCTTGGATTGTGGAATGAGACTTGATAGGTTTTGGGTCTTAGTTCAATGCAATATTTTGTTGATAAATGTTGATTTTACTATGTTACTAGTTGGATTTAAATTGAAAATAGATTGCGGCTCTTACTCTTGATTTGTTGTTGACGTAAAGCACAACAAAAGCTTGAAAATTATCAAAACTTCTTTCGATTGTTTGTTAATGTGTGTTGGCTAGTAAAGTAGAGAATCTTTTAGGAAAATATTGTAAAATTTGAGCATAACTTTTTATCTTCCGTTTATCAATACCTTGATTGTGTATAGGTAATTTTTTGCTACTAAAAATATCATGTATATGTAATTTTTTAAGCTTGGATTATGGAATGAGACTTGATAGGTTTTGGGTCTTAGTTCAATGCAATATTTTGTTGATAAATGTTGATTTTACTATGTTACTAGTTGGATTTAAATTGAAAATAGATTGCGGCTCTTACTCTTGATTTGTTGTTGACGTAAAGCACAACAAAAGCTTGAAAATTATCAAAACTTCTTTCGATTGTTTGTTAATGTGTGTTGGCTAGTAAAGTAGAGAATCTTTTAGGAAAATATTATAAAACTTGAGCATAACTTTTTATCTTCCGTTTATCAATACCTTGATTGGATTGTTAATCGAGAAAATTATCTAGGAACCGAAACAAAGAGAGTCTCATACCCAACCCAAGTGTTTGTTAATTTGTCTTTTTGCTTAGTAGCTCTGATTCCAATTTTGATTTAATTTTTGCGGAAATTGAATTCATACATTTTTTTCTTACTTCATCTTCAATATTTTTCACATTGCATTTTATTTTTTTATTTTCATCTCTCGTAGTCGATATATTTGTTACACAAAAATCTCACAAACGCTTTGATAACCCTTTGTCTCTATGGAATATGATCTTGGACTTATCCTTGATACAACTTGACACTTCTACACTTGGAAGCACATTTGAGATTGAGTCAATCTCCCCTTCCATCTACTATCAGAGTCAAATGCAATAGAAAGTGTCTCCACGTGTTTCTCACATGCATAACATTTACTGCAAAGACAAAAGCACCCATGGCTACATCGAAATTATTAATTTGGGAGGCAAATTATGAATTGTGTGAAAGTTTAGGGGGTAAAGTGAAATTAACCCTAATTAATAAATCTAACATAAAAAAGAAATATCAATTTGATGCAAAATAAATTAAGAAAAATCTATAGTCTAAAGTATGTTGGTTAAATATATGTAGATTTCTATCAATGTGAAAGAAATGGTTATGCTACAATGACTTTTTTTTTTAACTTTAAACAATTTTACTAAGAGTTCTGCGTATTTTTTGCATATTAAACAATTTTGCGCACTCTACTGATATGATTGGTTAAAACAATTATTTTATATTACAAAAAGTGACGTAGTTAATCACATTACTGAAGTGCACAAAAAATACGCAAAAATACTTGCAAATATGATTTTTGTTAATTAACCCCTTTTTAACAATAAATATGAGTGACATGTATTCTATCGATTTGTTATTATTAGAATCATTAAGAATATATTTGAATAAAAAATGAAATTTATATAAAATTATGTTAGATTTAATTTTTTTATTTAAATAATACAGATAAATTTATACATAATAGTATGTTCATGTGTGTTTTTGAATAGTATAAAAGTTTCTAAAATACACATGAACTCTCACTTTGCTTTCTTGAACTTTCACGCAATTCACAATGTGCCCCCAAACTAATTTCGATGCAATCAAGGGTGTTTTTGTCTTTGTAGTAAATGTTATGCACGTGATAGCACATGGAGTCACTTTTCATTGCATTTGATGATGTTGGCAGACAGAATGGGGGAATTGATGAGTTTTTAAAGTTAGAGGGTCTATTATGATGAAATTATTAGTTTGGAGGGCACATTGTGAATTGCGTGATAATTCAATGGGGCAAAGTGAAATTAACCCTGTTTCTCTCTAGTGAGAACAAATAGGTTCTTGCATATATATGAATTTAAGGGCACCCTTTGAGAGTAATGTAATACCAAGTACTTTGGAGGTTTGCAAGGTAACTGCAGCAAAAGTCTTAATAATTAGGTACAACTTAATAAATCATAAAAGTCTTACTCGTGGTTGCACTGATGAAAGATAAGTTTTAGGCTAATCTCCTATAGTGGATTGGAGAATGCGAAAAATATTAAGTAAATGAGAAATAAGGATATCCCTGGTTAGGCATTGAGATAGCAACCAGACTAAGATTTGTACGGTGCATTGAGATAGATTAGGCATATACTCTTTTTTAAAGAGAATTACACCGTAGCATGTATTTCATACTACGTGTACTTTTACGACCAACAGTAGAGGAGAGTAAATGGATCCATACTTTCTCACCATGTGAGATAAGCAATGCTCTAAACCATTTGGACTTGAGAGGGATTATGGATTCTTAATTTGATGTAATCAAATGAGTTAGGGCATAACAAGACACTTTTAAGGATGTTGCTATGTTGGTCTTCTCTCAAATAGATTTGGTATAATGCTCTCATTTTTCTCTTTTATAATACTCTCAAAGAGATAGTTTTTCTAACGTACAGTCATTAAGTAGGCATGACTAAACAATTTAACTATAAAAAATAGATCCCTTATGTTAATGTAGCCTTACAAATTACATTTGAACTACTAATTTACAAACCTAGGCATAGTATGTAAGGCGCACTACAACATATAATAAGCATTAAGATCGACAAATAAATTTTGAATAAGCATAATCTGATCCCTAGACCTTAATTAATCATTGGATCCACATGCATGGATGATATACTTATATGAGATAATTGAAATGGTTTGCTCCATTTCTTGCTTATCAAAAGCCAGAACTAATTGCCATTATGGCATAAACTATATATTTATGTTCGTCACGTATGCACATAAGGAAATTTATTTACATGGTTTTGAATCACAAATCATCATCAAGTGGCATGCATGCATGGGTCTATATAATATAAATACATCGAGGCCAGAATGCATGCATGCATGCATGTTTGTCTAAGATGCATGACAATTGGCTTCTTAATTAAATTCTGCAACACCAGATATTAATTACCTTAATTGCTAAAAAGGATTTAGGTAAAAATGCATGCAATATCTGAATCCATTTAATTCAAAGATACTAAAATCCTCTACAAAATCTAACGCTATTTGACTCACTTAAAACAAAAGTTTAAACTTTGTTCTAAATTTGTCTCCCTTTCCATTTAGTATCCCCAATACTCTTTCTATATACATTGACAATACAGCTACCTTTACATACGTACATACATATATATATGTAGTTCCCAAGAACTGCATGCATTTTCTCTTGAAGTACCAATGCAGGCCATCAGATTGTGCATGAGTGCTTAATTTGAGAACACAAATTACAATGAACAAGGAGACTGGAAATATGCAAGCCTGTGCTTCATGCAAACATCAAAGGAGAAAATGTGACAAAAGCTGTGAGTTAGCTCCATACTTCCCGGCAAGCAGGTATAGAGAGTTTCAAAATGCACACAGGCTCTTTGGGGTGTGCAACATTCTAAAGATCTTAAGTGCAGTTGAGCCAAGCCAAAAAGAAGCTGCTGCTGAATCAATACTCATGGAAGGAAACATAAGGAAAAGGGATCCTGTGCATGGCTGTCTTGGTATTGTCCGTAGCCTTGAGTCCCAGATCAAGTTTTATGAAAAGCAGCTTGATTCTGTGACTCGGTTCCTTGCCCTTTCCCGTGAGAAAGAGAAGCTCGAGCTGCAGCAGCGAAAGCACAACTTGGACGATTATATAAGAAGAGGTAGTACTAGTACAGCTTCTCCATTAGCATCGCAGCAGCTTGATGATGGTGATCAACTTGATCATGGGTTTAAGTATCTGACACCACTTCTGCTGCCTGAATTAGTAAGAAAAATACCATATATGATCTTGGATCTTTGCTTTTGGAAATACAATTCATATTATAGCTTTTGGAATTTGACAAAATCTGTTGATTTCATGCATCTTAGGCATATCAATGTATGATTTTTTCACATTTATGCACGATTCAAGTCACGAGTAATGATGATTATTTTTTGTACAATTATTCTAGCATGGCGAATATTTAGGAGGCATCATGAAAAACTCTCTACCCAATGATAAATATAATTATCAATCAACCTTAGAAGAAGGTGTGGATGTGAAACCCTTTGACATTCAGTATTTAGATCAAATGTTGGAATCTTATCAGCAGGATAATTTTTTTGCAAATTTCAGAGGACCTGGAGGATCTTCCTGGTACGTACATACGTAAATGTTGGAATTGCAATAACTTTAGCATAAATCATGAGTTTTAATGGGAAAATATTATATCATGACATGTTCTGATTATATGTAATATGTTGTTTTGTTGATTAATTTTGGTGCAAATATGGTATAATATTTATTTTAATTTCTTTCTAAAAAAATTGATATGAATTCATCTTTATTGAAACAACGCATGCAGTAACCCGATCTCCAAAGCCCATGGTAGGCAACCTTTGGAGAGTGTTGGTGAGGGAGATACACAAAACAAGGTTAGGTCATCTAGAAAAGGAAAGGACGATAGAGACATTAAGGATGAATGAAGTTTCCTTTTCTTTTGGCCACATGGAAATCATATGCATGGAAGTTATATTGAGTAGAATTCTCAATGCTAATATTTGTTAGCAAATGATTTAAAAGCGATATCGTTTGGAGGTTTGTAATCTATGAATCAATTAAGGAACTTTGAATTTCTTTCACCTTTCGTATGTAATCCGAGCTTGTGTTTAGAGTTAACCGTCCACGTATAAAGTTGTTTCCTCAAATTGAAAATAAATAAATAAATAAAATCAACAAAAATTTAATTAATTCTCCATTAAAGAAAAAGGAGTTTTGAGGAAAAATGATGTACTATTTATTTCAATTGATTATAAATCTAAAACAATATCTCCACAACCACAAAATAACTTAATCACTTCTAATTTTGTCAAAAGGTTTTGCACAACAATTAATTATTTTCACTAAACGGATAAACATTTTCTCTTAACATTTGTAATAGTCTTAGACTGTTAGACATTTGACAAGACTTAGACCTCGTTTGATTACACTTTAGATGAGATGAGATATTTTGTAGAAAATAAAATAAAATATTATTATAATATAATTTTTTAAATTAATTTTATTTTAAAATTTGAAAGTTGAATTATTTATTATATTTTGTATAGGTATTTAAGAAAATTGTAATAATCATATGAGATGATATGAAATAAGTGTTGTTTCTAACCATTATTTTTATTTTGATATCATATAATTCATTATATTTCACTTACTTATCATGTAAAATAACATTAAGCAGAGCACTAAAACCCATTCGACCACCATGGCTGCTGATACTGCAAATGTGTAGGAAAGTGGGCAAGAGATCAAAAATTGAGATTTGCCGATTAGGACAGTTGTCCAATTCCAAGGAAAAAAAAAAGGCCGACCATTCTTCCAAGGCACAGGACAGACAAAAAGGTTTGCAATGATGTTGCACTGCCAGAACCTAACACTTTTCCTCTCCCCTTGATGCCCTTGGTAAATTTCAAACACAAATTCTTCTCACTTTTGCTTTTGTTCTTCTAATTTTTCCCTTTTGAGCCAAGAAGAACGCATAGAGATCAGTTTTACAAAACTAAATAAAATCTGTAATGGTCTAAGCATTACAGTCATGACCTGGTCTAAGCATTGAGATAAGGATGATTTCACCCACCTAGGACTATCACATTTATGGTTTGACAAAATCATTCCATAAGACTCTCCTACAAAAAACACATTGCTAGAACCATTATAGATTTTCCATAAAAATAATTAAATGTTACAAATAAAAGCATTAGAACCATTACAGATAAGATATGTCAAGCAACAAAATCTAAACTACCATTCCGTGAAGAATCTCAACTCCTAATTTGCAAAGGTTCCCGAGTACAATCACTTTGGGATTCCAATATCGCTCAAATAGAGGAAAAAATAAAATAAAATATCTACTTTTGCATTCAAGATTCAATCATTACATCTGATCAGCACTAGTTAAGTAAGCATAGGATTATTACCATAATATATACTTCCAAATGAACATGAAGATGAGATGGCGGAACTACAGCATAAGAAGACAAAGAACTACTAAAGGTTTTTTTATTTTTTATTTTTATATAAGTAGAGAAGTTTAAGAGATAGAATAACAAAAGCCACGTTAACAAATAAGCAACATTTTGATTCAGGTTGATGAAGTAAGGGAGGCAAATAAAATTAAAAAAAAAAAGATTGTGAGGCCATTAGGAAGACGTGATAGCCTGGTTCATAATGAGATATAGTCCAAGGTACAGTAGAATTTTGAAATATAAGCCTGTGTGGCTGGAAAGCCCTTCTTAAGGTAAGTTGAAGAAGTGACAACAACAGATTTAAATCTGTGCCCAGCACGCTTTAAAAACAACCCCGGATGAGAACTTGGACTTCTTGCTGCTTGCTCTACCTTTTTACCAACCTGCAACATCAAATAAGAAATTGTCAAAGGCAAAAAAAGCAAAAGGTCAAAAAATCATCGATGTTAGCTAACACATTTAGCATCAACAGAGGCAAGATGGGGGAATGAGACGCAAATAACTAGCAAGCATGTTATACTTGAGTTTTTAGGCAAGAACTACATAGTCCAAGACATATGCAACAACAATAAACACCAGACAACTAAAGGTGAGAGTTTCCACCTTCTCATAATCCCTGATGTTCAAGAGACCATCCTCTACGGAACTCCCAAAGACAGATGACTTGTCTGGAGACCTCTGGAGACCACTGGAACAGGTATCACATATTCAATAATGAAGAAAAAGAGAGACTGGCAGTTCTAGCAACATATGTACCACATAAAAAGTAAAAGTAAGAGAAAGATCACAGAAAAACAACAAAATTCATTAATACCTGAGCACAAAGAACAGCAGCTCTATGACCTTCAAATTTATATATAGGAGACCCAACTCCATTTGAAGTGAGATTTCTGATTGAGCTAAGATATTGCATATTTTAGCTATTTAAAACCAATGTATTTCAATTGCTTCGTGACATTATTTATTGGTTTCAGATGGAAAAATAGTTAATAAGCATAAATTCGAGTTGTGATTTTTAATTGATTAATATCATGTTTATGCTTAATTTTATAACTAAGATATAATTGGGCAATATCTTTTCAAATATATAACATATTTTTTTATATTAATTTTTCTTTTTAAGTGTTATTTCTTTCTTCATATTTTCAGCTTGAATAAAATTCAAATAGGATCCGGTTGGAACTATTTGATGTTGGCTAAAATGTCTTGTTTTGGATTGGTGAGAGTTGCACAAGAAAAGAAATAAAAAAAAAGGTGGTTGGATTAGAAAGAAATTAGAGGTTCAATGTGCTTGGTTTGAGGTGTAGAATCGGTGGAATTTTAATTCTCTATAGGAAGAGCCACGCTTGACTTGTAGAATGACAAAGTTTGTGGAATTGATTGTGAAAATTTCGGCTGGAGTGAATTAAAAGAAGCAAAGCACATGAAGGAACTCAAACTCACGCACATGCATAAGAAAAAGAAGTAACATGCAGTCAACAAATGCACATGCATGCAGAAAAATAATGCAGAAAGTAACATACATGCAGAAAATAAAATGCAAAGCAACTCACGGCAAACACCTCAATGCAGAAAATGAAATGCAACTCATGGAAGCAGGGCACATGCAGAAAAGCAAGGAAAAGCATCACATGAAGCACATGTAGAACCTGGAAAAGTCAAGCAAAGCAGAAGAAAAGAAATCAGCACACATGCACCGAACACATGCATCATTCAAGGATGAAGGCAAACCGAATATGCAGAAAACTTGGACCATGAAAGTAGCAACTTGCACCTGCAGAAAAATACACAAACACATGCAGAAAAGTCAAGCAAAGAATGAAGAAATCAACAATCACGGCTGGAATTCAAAACAGAAAAATAAAGCTCAACACAAAGCAACTCACGGATGCAAGAAAATCACATGAAGCACTCGGACAGCATTGCACCAAAAAGTCTTGAAATTAGGTTGCTGTCTTCACCGAAATTCTATGCTTTTCTTCCACCGAAATTCTGCACAAATTTAGCAACAAAAAGTCAATAAATCCAGCTGCTCTTTCCACCGAAATTCAGATGCATCTCCACCAAAAATTCTGCATCAATTGATCATTGAAAAAAATATCCAACATGTGCTACTTGTCCACAGAATTATGCTACTCTTTTTCCACCAAATTGGACATTCAAAGAAGTGGTAGATGGGTTCTTTAAATAGGGGTTGGACGTGTGGAGTAGGGAGATAATTTTTTATGCTTTGTTTTAGTCTTTGTCTTATTGTTCCTTAGCAGTTTTTTTTTTAGTGAATTCGGTGATGCTTTAATTCTTGCCTGAAGTTTTTGTCAAGTTGTAATTTAATTGTTGCTAAGTTGATTTTTAAGTTGGTTAGTAGGTGGGGATGTGTGAATGAAATAAAGATGGAGTTGTGTTGAAATGCAAAAATTCAAATCTTAGTATTCGGAATTTTTTTTCTTTTGGTTGCAATGCTATGTTGTTTTAGAGTTTTTATTAAGTGTGCTAAGAATTGCTTTAGAATTTTATTTCATTAAGTGTAATACTTTAAATTCTAGCAAGTGTGTTAAGTGATTTCATGGATTAAAGAATTGTTTTAGAGTTTTTATTAATTGTGCTAAGAATTACTCTAGAATTTTATTTCATTATGTGTAATATTTTAAATTCTTGCAAGTGTGTTAGTTAATTTCATGGAATAAAGAATTGTTCTAGAGTTTTCATTAAAGGTTTGGAGATTAATTTTCAAGAGTGTTACATAAGAAGTTGGTTCTTTTTGTTTTGAATTTCAATTGAATGGTGAAGGGGAATTTTCCACCATACTTTTCATTCTCTATATTTTTTTAATTTCAGTTTAAAGTTTATAGAATACTTTTGAGATTTTTAGCTTAGAAGTTTGGGCAATTTATTTTCTGTTTACTTATTTCGTGTTATTTATTTTTCGCACTTCTTTAATCTTTCTTTTCTTTGAGCATTTTCAATTTTCAGTTTGTATTTTATTAATTACTTTCTAATCTAGTTTAAATTCTTAATTTAGTTTTATTAATTTCTGAATTTAATCTATTAGTCATTTACATTCAAATCCGACAATCAAAACAAATCTAAAAATATGAATCTAGTCCATGACTAGTAACCTCTCTATCCATTGCACATACCATCTCTTTGTTTTCTCTTCTATTCAACGAGTTTAATTTTTGAGTAACTTTCCCTGAGGAGACGATCTAGGAATTTATTCCTAATTATTACATGACATCCTCCTGCACTTGGGATAGCTTTTGTGCTACTCATTTTTGAGTGAGTCAATTTCGCCGATCAAACATACGGACATAATTATTTGTTGTGGACAGATATTACAACAAGTTTTTTTGATCGGTAGATTATCTCTAGCAGGATAGATATTATAACAATATAAATGCATCTAGTAAATTTTAGAATCACTCCACAACACAAGATGAAGCCCCATCAAAACCAGAAGAGTATCGCATACCCAAAACACAGTGGGGCCAGAAAATTGAAAGAAATATGAGAGTATAGCATACCCAATTAGAATAAGGTTATCATTGTGGGGATTCCAATCAACACAGTGAAGATCAGCATTATGTGCCTTCTCAACCTGTCAATAAGAAATTATAAACATTATAATCAACAGAAGCTGATAAATTATCTTATAGAAAACATCGCATATTCAATAAATTATATGGCTATAAAATACATAGCCAAAAGCAGAATAAAAAACATTAAAAATTAAATAAAAAGACCAAAAAATAAACTAAAAAGGGAGAGTAACCTTAACAATTGGACTAGAGCCAACTCATGCATCCCATAATATAAGGCAAGAATCATCTCCAACACTACGAAACTCCTATGCACTTCATCGGACATAGAAATGTGTCAAGAATGGGGCATGTCAAAAATCACAATAGGTAACAAGCTTACAGCTATTATTCGGAGATATAAATCAAACACATTTCAGTAGAAGTTGCGATGAAATATTTTATGATGTGCTCAAAATACAACATAATTAAATGTGGGAAGGTCTATCCTCAGAAACTGACAAAAAGTTAAGTTTTTGTTAGACAATATTCCCCGAGAATTACAATATGGTGAGGATCCCAGCTACTCTGCAGTGCAAGACAAATCCAATGTACAAAAGAGGAAATACTAATAATATTAAAATATTCTTGATACCAGATATGGTAAATTGTAAATGGTGAATACTTTGAATACATCCAAGCAAATAGTGTCAAGACCTCAGAAATCCAACTCCTATACAATGCATTAGGAATCAGCAACTTGTGTCCACCCATGGCAGAACAAGGCACACTTGACAATGGCATTTTTTGTGTGCACGGCAGGCGTAGGGAATATCTTAACAATGAATAACTTGAATTATCAAAAAGGTTAGAGACACATAAAAGTGATGGAGTGGTCTCGCATGTGCAAGAAGTGGCTAAGACTTTTTTTTTTTTAATAAGTAAGACAACTTATTGATCCTCATAATTAGGCTTAGCCCAAGTACACATGTGGTATACAAGAGAGAAATACCTAATTACAGCCAACGAACAAAGAATGAAGAATACAAGTCATTAAAATTAACCCCTTCTAATACAATAGCCTTAGACCAAAGTAACAAAGATTGGAAAAATAGGTCTCTAATTCCTCAATGAGCGTTCTCTATTTTCAAAACATCTTTCATTCCTCTCATTCCATATACACCACATAAGACATAGGGGTACCATCTTCCAAACCTCGGCTACTTGGCGATTTCCCATATGCTGCACCAACAAGCCAAAAGATCCACCACCCTCTTTGGCATCACCCAAGAAATGTCCAACCTTACAAAGATGCCATTCCATAGAGCTTTTGCCACATCACAATGGAGAAGTAGATGGTCCATCGATTCGCCATTCCTTTTGCACATGAAGCATCAATCTATTATGAAAAAGCCATGCTTTCTCAGCTTGTCTATGGTTAGAAGTTTCCCGTGAGAAGCCAACCAACCAAAGAAAGCAACTTTTAGGGGCACTTTGCACTTCCAAGGAAAAGTAGTAGAAGGATGGGTAGACAAAGCATTGTACAAAAATCTAACTGAGAAATTCATCTTCCCAAGGTGTATCCACAGCAGTTCATCCTCAACACCACACTCCAAATTCAATGCATACAAGGTGCAAGTCAAAAATGTCTCCCACTTCCCAATCTTGAGCTTATCTGATAAGTGACACATTCCACTGTAGTCGGCCATTCGAAGAGTCCGTGTAATCAGCAACAGAGGCTTATGCAATGCAATTATGAAAAGAGAAGGAAAGGCCTCCTTGAGAGCAACATCACCACACCAAACATCAACCCAGAATCTGACCCCTGTTCCACACCCTGCCATAAATTTGAAATTATGAATAAAATCCTCCCAGCCCTTCCTAATAAATTTCCATACACCTACACCATACAATCCATGCACTTCCTTACAAATCCAGCATCCCCTAATGTTGACAAATTTAGCTTCAACCACACTCCTCCATAAAGCATCACTTTCTTGAGGGTACCGCCACAATCATTTCCTGAGTAAGGCTTATTGAAAATGCTCAACTTTCTAATCCCCAAGCCACCACAACATATGGGGACTTTTTCTTGGCCCCAATCCACCCCACAAGAAAGCACAGGATAATATTTCCATCCTATTAGCCACACCAGCCGGAATCGGGGATAATGAAAGATAGTATGTAGTAGATAGCATACTCTTAATAAGAGTGATTCTTCCCCTTTTAGATAGATACATCCTTTTTTCAAAAAGCCAATATATTCTCAATTATTTCGATGACATCATCCCATATTTCCTTGGATTTATGAGGAGCCCCCAAAGGAAGACCAAGGTACTTCATAAGCAAAGAAGAAACCTTACAACCCAAAATTTCAGCCAAGTTTCTGATGTGATCTACCAAGCCAACGGGTACCAATTCAGATTTAGACAAGTTCACCTTGAGACCGGAAACAACTTCAAAACAAAATAAGAGAGCTCTCAATGAACAAATTTGATTTGGGTCCAGCACACAAAGAATTAAGGTGTTGTCAGTGAGGAGAGGATGAGATACATTGACGCTCCCAAATGAAGCACCACTGGCTGAAAATCCAAATAAAAAGGACCCATCGATCACTACCTCCAACATTTTGCTCAATAAATCCATAACTTATACAAAGAGAAAAGAAGATAAAAGAATCATTTTGTCTCAATCTGCAAGAGCTGTTGAAGAAGCCATTGGGAGTGCCATTTACCAACACCGAGAATCTAGCAGTAATGATACAATACTTCATCCAGTTGCACCACCTCTCTCAAAAACCAAATATGTTGAGAATATAGACCAAGAAGTCTCAGTTAACATGATCGAAAGCCTTCTCCATATCTAGTTTGCAAAGGATACCTAGAACGCCCAATCTAATTCTATTATCCAAACATTCATTAGCAATAAGGACCAAATCTAGAATCTATCTCCCCTTAATGAATGCATTTTGTGGCTTTGAAACAATCTTTTCCATAATCATGCTCATATGATTGGCTAGTACCTTATATATGATTTTATACATTCCACTCACAAGACTTATAGGATGAAAGTCTTTCACCTCTAAGGACTCAGCCTTCTTTGGAATAAGTGCTATGAAGGTGGCATTAAGGCTTTTCTTAGCTTTTCTCGAATTTCATAATGTCCTAACTGGAAAAAACCTTCATGAAATCCTCCTTAATAATGTCCCAACAGACCTGGAAAAAAGCCTTTGAAAGTTCGTCTAGTCCCGGAGTTTTATTGTTGTCCATTCCTTTTAGCGTCTAAAACACCTCTTCCTCTTCAAACTTCCTCTCTTACCATTCAGCACACGATTAATCAATCGTGTCAAAAGCCAACCCATCAACCTTAGCCCTCCAAGGCAATTGTTACATGAGTAGATTATCAAAAACTACACCATACAATTCTTAATTTTAGATCTGTCCAAACGAACATTTCTTTCCGAATGCAGCACCTCAATAGCATTAAGGCTCGATTTGTTTTCACAAACCATCTCATCTCATCTAATTATTACAACTTTCCCAAACTCCCAAACAAAATACAAAAAACAATTCAATTTTTTCAAATCTCAAAACAAAAGTTATATTAAATAACTATATTCTAATAATATTTTATTCAACTTTCATCTCATCTCATCTGTGTAACCAAACGAGACCAAAAGCTTCTATGAGAGTTGGCCACTCTATGAAAAAAATTCGTACACTTATCTCCTTCCTTCAGCCAAAGGGCGATTTTTGTCACTATGAGATTTCTTCCGTGAGAGTAAAATTTTCAAGCTAAGCCATAACAACAATATTCCTTGCCTTCTCCTCATCTGTGAGCACACCGGCGGTCTCGTTTTCATCAAAACATGAAAGTTCCTAAAAAAGAAGCTTCCTCTGATCATCAATCTTCCTAAATTCTTCATCATTCCACAATTTCAAATCTTTCTTCAAAGCTTTAAGCTTTCCAGCCAACGAAAAGCTGTCCAATCTTGGAAGTCTCTTTTGACATAAATCAGAAAAAATTGGCCTCCCAAGACAAAGATACATTGAATCTGTCCAGACATGACCAGACCCTCCCATTTGATCATGTAAAATTCCCTCTATCAAAGGTAAATCAACTAAGTCCAATTAAAAAATGAGATCAGAAGATTTTGCCAGTGTCAGACTAGTACAAGAGTTCCCTGACCTCACACTCAGAAAGCCAGTTATATTAAAATTCCCCCCCCCCTCCTCCCACCCCCAATACACCACGGCCCATCCCACCAACTACACATACTAGCAATCTCCTCCCAAAGAAACCTTCTATTGTTGTCTACATTAGGACCATATACACCAGCAAAAGACCACTTGCAGCCATCGTCCACATTTTTAAAGAACAAGCCACCAAGTATTCCCCAACATACTCATCAACCAAATTGACAAACCTCGTATCCTACAACAAAATAATGCCTCTTGCCGCCCCTTTAGAGGCAAGATAAGCCCAACCCATATGAAGGCATCCCCTCAAACTTATAACAATACTTCTATCTATGAACTTTAGTTTGGTCTCTTGAAGACAAATGATATCAACCTTCCAATTCCTTAATAGATTTTTAACACAGAGATGCTTGCATGGATCGTTTAGCCCCCTTATGTTCCAAGATAAAATCTTTGGTTTTGGTCACATATATTCACTTTAACCTTTACCCCTTTCTATTTGCACTATCTTCTCGAACATCATAATTAAACGAGCAAGCTAGTCTCCTTAACTGCCTTTCTTTTTTGGCATAAGATCTAGCCAAGACAGGCTAGCCCGACTCGATAGCAATGAGGGAGGCTTTAAATTGGTCTTCAACATGAAATCCCTACACAATCCCATATTTCCTCCACTTTCTAGAGAGCTAAATCTAACTTAAGAGTCTGCCCACTATGAACCCTGTAGCATAGAACATGCGGGGCTTGGGTCATCTCCTGTTCCTTCCACACCATAGTGAGGGGGTACAACACCTTCCTCTAACTCCCTACACACCAACTGCAGATCATACACCTTTACACACTCCTCATTTGCATCCTCCAGAGCTTTCTCAACAATGGAAGGAACCCCTGCAGAGTCCTCGTCGGACTCATTCTAGATCAGCATTCTCACACCTTCAAAAGGGCGACCAAAACGTTTTACAGGTTGCAATGAACCTCCAGAGACTTGCAACAACCCATTTACGACGATAAACCACGGAGACGGGTCATTTCCGACAACCTTAGCAGTCTCCTTGACCATATCACAGCTATTCTTACTCGAAAAAGTAAAGATATGTTCCAACAAGCCATCCAGATGATGTTCGGCAACCTTGTCTATGCCGGCCGGGAGGGCCATGAGACTGTCACCAATGGATCCAGAGGAGAAACCTCTCCTAGGCCAAAGGAAGACCTAGGAGATGGTTTGATTCGCTGGGGGTCGATTGGGACCAATTCCGACGAGCCACCCAGAGGGTTGCCAGCAACTGTGACTAGCAACCTTGTCTATTCTAGCCCAGAGGTCCCAAAAGCTACAACATTGTCGACAACCTTGTCTCTGATCCTCCATGTGGGTTGGGTGTAAGGCCCAGCCTAGCCCAGCCCAGCCTTAGGCCCCGTTTGGATACAAGGACCGTTTTATCTTATATCATCTCATTATTACAATTTTTTCAAATTTCCATACAAAATATAATAAACAATTCAACTTTTTCAAATTCTGAAATAATAATAATATTAAAAAATAATATTTTAACAATATCTCATTCAACTTTCATCTCAACTCACTATCCAAACTGCACTTTAGTAAGGCCCATTATAGTTGGCTTATCTCCTAAGGAAGGACTCAACAACCGATCTGTTAATACATCCCCAATCCACTTGCTAAGCCTATCTGTGGAACCCGAGCTATGAAGTGACTTGCTCAGTTCACTTTGCACTCCAAGGCCCAAGCCCAAGCCCATTTCCCTCTTCTCCTCAACACATTGTATAAGGCAATCCACTTTCTCCTGCAAATGCCCCAGTTGTGTCTGCATTTCTAGAAGTGTATTGTGCACGCCATTCTTTGCCAAATCAACAACAGGCTTGCAACCATTTCCTTGCCACTAAGCACTTGCTATGCCAACAATATGATGTTCCTCCCCATGGCCATAGCCGAGTTTGTGGCTTCTTGTAGCTCCTCTCTAGGTTGCCTCCACTCCATGCCCTCCACCCCCTTCCTACACCCATACCGACACCATGGTTGTTGGCTATACGAGTGCATCCTTGTACGAACATGATTTCGGGTGGTTCACCTCCGCAATTGGCCCCATAAATGACCTCCCTATGTTACGACCACCCTCTCTTAGTGCACCTGCCATCGTCCTCCATCCCATACTGTCCATCACTTCTGGGATGAAGATGAAGCTATGATTGCCACCATTTCCAAACTCCACTAGTGCCATGTATCGACCACGGGCATTGGAGCATCTCTGTTCAATGAAGCTTTTGGCTCCCTCCCATGCAATGATGTACAAGTCTTTTTTTTTCACCCTTCAGACAGTCCTCCAGTTATTTGGCAAACCATTGCATCGTTAACATCCCCAACCTCACTGTTTTCACCACCTTCTGACTCCTCTTAGTGATGACCATGTAACTTATAACTGTGAAAGCAATCATGCCTCATATCCATCCAATTCAGAACAAAGAGTTTAGATTCTATCTCTTTAAGTGTTTCGAGTCCCCCATAGTCACACTTTGCCTTAAAACTAGACACTCGGAAAAAATCTCACCCAACCAACTAGGTGTTTTTAAAACTTAGAAACAAATGATAAGTTTAAAGGTGAAATCTCTCTAGAAATTGATCAACTTAATCCACAGATAGCATGATGATACATCATGCTCAATTAGCCAAAACTATGGCACCTAAAATCCGTAACAGCCCACCCCATAGAGAACCTTCTAGTTATGAATCAACCTATGCTTGCAACCTTCTTGCTAATACTTTTTGGGCAGCAATCTTCCAACTTCTTGGGATAGAATGCATAATACCATTTCTGTGGAATCAATGGCAACACAGGGAGGCACACCAAACATCTGGTGAACAATTCTATATGTTTAATGAGGAGTATTTTGATGGACTGTAATGACCAAACCTTTGAAGATTGGGAGAAAAAGTTAACAGAGTTAAAAACTTCCATGTTTAGGTCTTTGGATGAGTGGACTACAGTCCATATAGATCTTATGTAGATTTTACAATTCCTTGCTAACTTACCCTTTCTTAAAACGTGTCCGGTTGAATGCTACCTTGACGCTTTTTAATAAAACATGGTATCTTATCAAAGAGTGAGATGAGGTCTGATTATCAAAAGGCATGAAAGAAATCAGAATTCACACCAAAAAAAAAAAAAATCAACTTAAAATGGTGAATTATAAGAGAGATAACAAATCACCCTTGGGTACATTGCAAATAGATAATGCAGATGTTATCTGGATGGATATAATGCCACATCTTCAACTGTATCCTCATGCCCAAGGTAGACACCCCTTGGTCCAACAGAAGGGCCATCAGCAGCTTATTTTGCAAATAAATTATTTTCACTAGCTAAATCTAGCCAAACCAAGTTACTGGCCAAATCTTATTTTGGGCATTAAAAGTTACTTTCTTGCATGCTATTCATCCTGCCTACTAGTCAAATCGTAGAGATAAGAACACACTATTTGATAGCTGTTAATAGTAAAAAAAAATCCTAAAAGTTAAGGAAAGTTAAGTCAATTTGTGGGAAAAAATATTTTATTTTTCGTAATAATTACTTATTTTTTTGAGATTTTCTTTTTTCTATGTGGCTTGTCAAGTTCAAATCATTCATTAAAATTAAATTAGAATTAAAATAAATAAAAATATTAAAATTAATATATTAATAAAATAATAATAGATTTGGAGATTTTATTATTTGATATTATTAAAAAATAGTTAGCTATATTAATAAAAATAAATTTCTTAATTAAGTTTTAGCCACGCAACTACTGATGCTCTGAGCTCCCCAAGTGCACAGGATTGGCCAAAACTTCCCAATCTTTTTGAAATCCTCCCTTGGTGAGCATCCATTATTCAGGCAATCCCGGCGCAGCAGAACCTTGAGAGATGGCCATGGCTACACAAAACCCTGGTAACAAAATTCATTCTTTATATGTATTCCTTTGCACAGGAACGCCTCTGAGTGTGCGTGAGATTCCTTTCTTGGCGTTTTAGCTATGATTAAGCATGACCATTAGCAAACCATAGCAGATGCACTTCTTTAAATGATGAAGGATGTATTTTATATGATAGCCAGGTTCGTAACCAACGCAGATGTATTTCTTATGTATTTTATTTTGTAATACTGTAAAACGCAGATATTCATGCTTAGTTACGAGAGATGGTCTCTGAGCCTTATACAAGTTTCCATGGATTGAATCTGATGTGGATTCTTTGAGAGCCGACAGGCATGCAACTTTCTTTTAGAGAACCTACAACATTTAGCGTATTGGATGTCTGATGTTTCGCTGTTGGAATAACATGTACGTTTGCTAGATTCGGCCTTGGGAGGTTCAATGTATGTTTACCAAGAAGTTGAGAGATAATTATAGTGCAAAACAGAAACTATAGTGCTCAGCTTCGTTTATAAGTCGGTCATTAATTTTAGCTAAAATTTTGTTTATCTTGTCTTTTTCTGAGGTGTTAGAAGAAATATTTTAGAGATTTATGAGCAACATTCGGTGTGTTTGTACATTTTTTGGTTCCTGAAATTGAGCCTAAATGACTGTTGATGAATGAAACAGAGATATTGTTATCCTCTAAATTTTTTAGTGACAACATTGGGACTAAAATTTGCTAGTTGCAAGCTTGGTGTGTCAAAACACCACTTCGTGAACTGTGTGGCAATGTGGGAAGAAATAAGGTGGTGCTGAGATCATAAAGCAACCTTGAAAAATAGTCACATGTGGTGGTACAACCTCCAAAATCTACGTTGAGGTAGTCTTAGGCTTTGGTCCAGCCATCAAAGGAGGCATTGGGAGAACATTGAAGTATCCGATTAGATTAGGTTTGCTGTACCGAGATGTGGAGGACAATAATGGAATTTTGAAGAATAGAGAAGTTACCGTTGTGCAGCAAGGCAGAGAAAAAAGGTTTGATGTGCCACCAGCTAGGAGGTTTTACACAAGAAGGGATGGGGGCTCTCTGTTCAAGGGCGTAGTGCAAAGAAGATGTCTATACAGAGCATACAAGAGGAGCTGATTGACTTAAGGGAGTGGTTCATGAGTTTAATCCTCAAGTTAAGTCAGGACATTGGCTTGGGCTCAAAGGCTTGACGTGCCTAAGTCAATGGACTCATTGTCACAAAGGGGCTTGGGAGCAAATAGAGAACCACGTAGAGCATGGGCTGATAAATGAAAGTAGAAAGCCCATGATCCGACAGGGCACCTAGCTAGGCGATGGCGGGTCAAACACTCAGGCTTCTCCACTTACAAAACTACGTCATCTTCTGGAACTGCAACATTACTGTCGATGTCGACGATACACCAGACAATGACATAACAGAACCGACTAATGGAGGCATTTGAGTCGTTGCTGGCATCTCAGCCATTGAGGGGGCGGCACCAGCGCTAAGAATAATGTATGCTAGACTAGATTCTGATGCAAAAATCATCGCCCAAAGTGTCCAAGTCAATAGGAACACGTATGTATCAACCCTGAATGTGCCATTGGTGGAAAAAGAAGGCCTTTCGTGCCTAGGAAATGCTTAAACAGAGGCAACGATTTGTGAAGGTAGTATCACAGGGGAAATGGGATTTTTAGACAATACGCTAGTTGTTTATGACTTAGTTGAGGCTGAGGGAGAGCTTTGGCAGGTGCTGGATCATGTCTTAGAAAAGATGGATGCGGTATGAAAAAGTCAGTGAAGAGGATCATTGGGATGAACCAATCTCACTATCTTTCCTACATCCAAGCCGACAACCACTTCTAGGTCTCATAATGGGTTATACACAAGGCAAAGGATATTCAAACTTGTGTGGGGATCATGTGTGACGGTTTCGAGAACCAATTCATAGCTCTCCTTGCAGTTATAGAGGCCGGACAGATCCATTCTAGCTCACCTAGGGAGTTCACTTCAGCTAAGAAGAGAGCTAGAGAATTGAAGAGGCTTGACTGGATAGTAAATGATGGAGCAAGAGAGAGGAGCTCTAATTGTGGAAGATCAAAGGGTAGGGTAGTGGCAGTTGTTTTATGAAACCCAAGATTGTTTCATGGAACGTAAGGGAGTTGAATGAGAAGGAAAAATGCCTTAAAGTTAGAAATCAGCTTCGCAAATGGAGACTAGACATTGTATGTTTGCAAGAAACGACATAGGCAATTATCCCCCTTTGCACTATTAGGAGTTTGTGGGGTTGTAACCAAGTGGGGTGGCATTACTTACCTTCCAATGGAGCATCGGGCGGTATCTTAATGATGTGGGACAAAAGAGTGGTGGAAAAGATAGATGATTGTTTGGGAGACTTTATGGTGGCTTGCTCGTCTAAGAACGTCGTGGATGGATGCCAGTGGGCTTTCGTAGGAGTTTATGGTCCTAATCTAGATTGCACACGAAATTTATTATGGGATGAGCTGGCTGGACTATGCAGCATATGGGACCTACCTTGGTGTATTGGTGGTGATTTCAACGTCACTCGGTTCCCGAGTGAAAGATTGGGTGGTTCTAGTTTCAACCCAGCTATGGTAGACTTCTCTAACTACATATTTGAACAAGATTTACTGTATACTCCTCATGTAGGTGGCTCTTTCACTTGGTTGAGCAACCAAGAACACTCCTCTTGGTCAAGGATTGATAGATTTCTTATATCACCGGAATGGGAAGCACAATATCCAGACCTTATTCAAAAGAAGCTCTCCAGGTTGTGTTCTGATCACTTTCCTATCCTCCTTGATTGTGGTGGCCTTCATAGAGGCCCAAGGTATTTCAAGTTTCAGAGCATGTGGTTGAAGTCAAAGGGATTTCTCGACAAAGTCCAACAATGGTGGTCGTCTTACCAATTTCATGGCAACCAAAGCTATATCCTGGCACACAAATTGAAGTCCCTGAAGAAAGATTTGAAGGTGTGGAATGAGCAAGTATTTGGTGATGTGGAAAGCTACAAAAATACTCTCTTGGAGGAACTCAAGGGATTGGAGGGAATGGAAGAGGAGAGGGAACTATTTGAAGTGGAGAGGGCTCGTAAAACCCAAGTGCAAACGTTGAAAGGGTTTCTTTATTGGAAAAAATATATTGGAGACCAAAATCACGAATATTATGATTGAAGGAAGGGGATAGATGCACCAAGTTCTTCCATCAGGTGGCTAATTCACATAAGAGAAATAACGCTATAGAGATGTTGATGATTGATGGGGTGGCTTCCTCCAACCAAACCGAAATGACTGATCACATTGTCGATTACTATGAGAATGTGCTCACAGAACAATTTTCTTGGAGACCGAGATTAGATGGGCTTGCTTTTGATGTCCTTGATTCATAGGAAAAGGAACAACTCGAAAGGCCATTTGATGAGTTAGAGGCTAGACAAGTATTTGAACGCATGGTGACAAAGCTCTAGGTCCATACGGTTTCTCTATGGATTTTTGTCAAACATGTTAGGAAGTGCTTAAAGAAGACATCATGGGGGTCTTTCATGATTTTCATGAAAATAGAAGGTTTGAATAAAGCCTAAATGTAACTTTTGTAGCGCTTGTACCAAAAAAGCCTAGAGTGGTAGAGGCAAAAGATTATCGTCTCATTAGTGGGGTGGGTGGGTTGTACAAAATTCTTTCCAAAGTATTGGCGAATAGGTTGTGCAATGTGTTGGAGAAGTTAATATCGAAACCTTAGAATTTCTTTGTCAAAGGTAGGCAAATCCTTGACTCAATGCTTATTGCCAATGAATGTTTGGATAGTAGACTCAAGTCGGGAGAGTTGGGCTCTTGTGCAAGCTGGATATGGAAAAGACATATGACCATGTTAGCTGGAGTTTCTTACTTTACATGCTCGAGAGATGTGGATTTGGTACAAAATGGTTTACGTGGATCTATCATTGTATCTCTATGGCATGTTTCTCTATATTGGAGAATGGCATGCCAAAAGGGTTCTTTAAAAGCTCACAAGGATTGAGACAAGTTGACCCTCTATCTTTGCTACTTTTTGGTTTTTGTGATGGAAAGTGGTAGGGTCACTTTAATCAAAAGTATTATTTTCCAATTTGCCAACTTATTTCCTCTCATTATTTCCACTCCACGCCAAGGTGACTCATCGCATGGAGAAACTCCAATGTGACTTGTTTTTTGGGGTTTTTTTTTTTTTGGGGGGGGGGGAGATTAACGATGAGTTTAAATTTCATTTGGTGAAATGGGCCACAATATGTTCTCCTATCAAAGGAGGTTTGGGCATTTGGAATTTGAAATTTGAAATCCTTTAACAAAGCCTTGCTTGGTAAATGTTTATGGAGATATCACTATGAACCCCGGGGGGGGGGGGGGGGGGGGGGTCTTATGGAGAATTATTGTCGAATTGAAGCATGGGGAACCATGGGGAGGATGGTGTTCTAATGAGGTGGGTGGGCCTTATGGAGTGGGGTTATGGAAGCACATAAGAAGAGGTTGGGATACATATGCACATAATATCCGCTTTACTGTGTGTAATGGAGCCAAGGTCAAATTTTGGCATGATGTATGGTTCGGCGAAAGGGCACTCAAGGAAACCTATCTACAAGTTTATGGTTTAGCAAGAATAAAAGAAACCTCGATTATGAATCTATTAACCATCTCCAATGGTATTCCCTAATGGAATGTCATATTCCTTAGAGATGCACAAGATAGGGAAATTGATTTCTTTTCAGCGTTCTTTGACCTTGTGTATTCCACCCGTTTGTCAGGAGGAGTTAAGAGAAGATTTTTTGGTGCCCCTCTAAGAAAGGGATATTCATAGTCCGATTTTTCTACCACACCATGACCACGCACAACACAAATCCATTCCCATGGAAGAGCATTTGGAAGACAAATGCACCTTTAAAGGCAACCTCTTTTGTATGGACGACTTCTTTGGGGAAGATCCTCACTCTAGACAACTTGTGGAAATGTCAAATTATAGTCATATATTGGTGCTGTATGTGCAAGAAGAGCGGAGAGTCTGCGGACCACCTATTACTTCATTGCAAGATTGCCATGACTTTGTGGAATGAAGTCTTTGTTTGGTTGGGACTACGTGTGAGTGATGCCGAGAAGGGTAAGAGATCTTCTAGCTTCTTGGAGAGGCATTCGGGCAACCCTCAAATTGCATCAATATGGAAGATGGTCCAAACATGTCTATGGTGGTGCATTTGGGGGGAGAGGAATGCAAGAAGTTTTGAAGATCAATGGATGAGCTTAGAAACTTATTTTGCAATACTTTACTACATTGGTCGATTGTAATTGATTTTCATGGCATGACCTTCCATAAATCCTTGTATCTCTGAACTAGTATACTTAGGCGTTGCTCTTGTATATGTCTTGTATATTTAGGCTCTTGCCTACACTTTTGATCAATATATATTTGTTTACCGATAAAAAAAAATAGTTATAAAAAAACCAAAACACTATCTATTACTTGATGTGTCATGTCTCTACATTCTCCACATCACTCGTGTGTCTTGGTGTATCAAAATATTGGCTTACAAAGTTACAAATAGATTTTTGAAAAAAAAAATGTCATTTAAAATGTAAATGCAGTTTATGGAAAGCTGTTATTGGAAGTGACATGTATGATTGATGAATGAAATGACTTTAATGCCTTTTAAATATGGAAAATGAGGTACATGCTCCACTAGATAGCCTTAAAGTTTGCATAAGGTGGAACCTAAGTAGAGCTGAGGTTGAGACCAATTCACAAATTCTTGTAAATTGGTGGAATGGACATAGCCATCTTAACTGGGAAGTAAGGGAGGACTGGGAGAGAATCTTATGCCTATCAAAATATTTGGTTCTTACAGTTAAGCACATTTTTAGAGAAATTAACCAAGTTGCAGACATTTTGACTAAACAATGTGCAAAAGGGACTACAAGAGATCTTGTTAGCCACTAGAGACATTATAGGAACTCTTAGAATTGAGAGAGCTGGTTTGCTTGTGCTACGGTGTAAATGATAGGGCTGAATATACACATTCCATATACATGATTTTTTTTATTTTCTCTAGTTTTTCTTTACTTTGGGCTGTATCTGGGTTTTTGTATAGTCTAGATGTTGGTTCATTGTCATGGTATTCCTCCACCATAAGTGAGGGTTTATTAATAAAATTGGGTCTTGTCCTCTTTCATGAAAAATAAAATATGGAAAATGATAAACACTACCTATTTCCAATTAAATGAATGGCAATTCTGGAAAATAAGTAAATAACTTACAAAGTAATTATAAAATGGCAATTCCATTTAAACATAGTTGTGAAAATGGCAACTACTCTCTATATATCCACAGAAAAAATTGAATCTGATTCTAATTTATTGCTGATTCATGTGATGAATTGTCTCAGTGGTTCAGAAGAAAGTCATAATACCAAACAAATATGGCGAAAAACTCGTGGGCATATTGCATGAAACTGAATCTCCAGATATCGTAATCTTATGCCATGGTTTTCAGTCCACAAAGGTTGGTGCTTATTACATGCAAAGTGGTTTCATTTTTTTTTTCTACTTTTTTTAGATTTTTTCTTCTCGGTCTTATCTTTTTAATTATATGCGCGTTATTGTTTTTGTTCTTTCTCCACAATGTTGGATTTAACTTTGTAATTGCATGAAAATCTTTAATATATAGGCATTCATCATAACTTGCCTTCATTGTTAGGAAGAAAATATCATGGTGAACCTTGCTGCTGCATTGGAGAATGGAGGATTTAGTGCCTTCCGCTTTGACTTTGCTGGAAATGGGTAAGCTGGTAGAATCTTAGGATGTAAACGTCTAGATTTTTAGAGATTTTATAGCATATTGTACTTGTACTACTTTTATCTTGTAATTTTTGGAGATATCTTTACAGTTTACAGACTTTTATTTGATTTATGCTGCCTTTTGAATGGGGTGTGCGAGATAATTTCTGAATGCCTTGCTAATTGGTTGAGTGCGGTTGATGAGAAGTTGATGCAACAACTCGTGTCCGTCAGAGGTAGATAAATTTTAGACTATGTTTATTGCTGATGAATAGCCGGATATTAGGCTTAGCTCAGGTGAGCCAGGGTTGGTTTGCAACTTCGATATTGAGAAGGCCGGTGATCATGCCAATTGAGAGTTTTTATTTTTTTATTATTACTTGTTTTGGAGATGCCATTTGGGGAGACATGAAGATCTTCATTGTATTTCTTCAGTGCGCTTTTTTGTATTGGTTGAAGGCACTTCTGCTGTCTTCTTTAGTAACTTTTATGGTTTCAGATAGGGTAGATCCTTTGTCTTTGTTGTTTTTCATTACTTTCATGGAGACTCAAAAAAATGTTATCAGCTACCATTGATGGAGGTTTTCTCTCTAGCCTTTTTTTTTTGGGCCTACTAATCTTGGAGTGCTTAACATGTCTCATCTTTTGTTTGTAGATGATACCTTGATATTTTGTGGGCAAACTTGGGCCACCTTCACTCTTTGAGGCCATTTTTAATTCTTTGATGCTTTTTTTGGGTTGAAAGTGGTTTTGGCTGAGTCAAACTTGGTTCTTGGTGGTAATGTTTCTAATGTGGATTGCCTAGCTAGCATGTTGGGGGTGCAAGCTATCCTCTTTTTATATGAATATCTTAGCCACTGGTGATAGTCTATTGGGGGATAATGTGATGGAAAAATTGAACATGGATTGGTTGGTTGGAAGATGTTGTATATGTTTAAGGGTGTTAGGATCACCTTGATCAAGAGTACCCTTTCAAATTTTTTTAAATGTTTTTATGTCCTTGTTTCCTTACACCACCAGTGCAGCCACTTGAATAGAGAAGCTACAATGGGACTTTTTAAGGAGTGGGTGAGGAGTTCAAATTTCTTCAATTTCTAAGTGAGTTTTAAGAGTATTTGTCTATATTTAATTGTGCCCTTTTATGTAAGTGGCTTGTGCAATACCAGCACAGGATGGAGGCCTCATAGAAAGTCACTTGGATTCTAAATATGGTTGTGCTGGTGTCGCATGGATTCTAACTTTCCCACATGTATTTTTAGGGTTGGAAATTCATAATCTGAAAATCTACAATAAGGCGCTTCTTGGGAAGTGGTTATGGAGGTATCATCAAGAAGGGGAATCTTTATAGAAGACTATTATTGATGTGAAGTATGGGGGTTTGCGCGGGGGTTGGTGTTCAAATAAAGTGAGAAGTGTGCCAGGGGTTGGTCTATGGAAGAATATTAGAAATGGATGGGAGGATTTTACTCGGTTTATAAAATTAGAGGTTGGTGAGGTGTGAGGATCATCTTTTGGCATGACTTATGGTGTGCTGATTCAGTTCTTAAGACCAGATTTCCCTCTCTTTTTAGGATGGCCCTTACTCAGGAGGCTTCGGTGCTTGAGTTGCTAGATCATTCTATTGGGTTCCCTTTGTGGAATGTTTATTTTAGTAGAGCTATTCATGATTGTGAAATTATAATTGTTTCTGATTTTTACAAGTCATTGTATTCCTTGCAATTTGTTAATTATGAGATGAACAGAATGCTGTGGATGAAGACTAAAAATTGGAAGTTTTCTGTTCAGTCATTCTATAAGGCTTTGTCAAGCCAAAATCAACTTTGTTCCCTTGGAAACCTATTTGGAAAACTAAGGTGCCTCCTAAGATTGCCGATGTATGGAGGATGATTCCTCTATGCATCATGTAGTGCTTATGGATTGAAAGGAATGGTCGAAGTTTTGAAAACAAAGAGTGTTCTCCGGATGGGCTAAGAACTTTCTTCTTCCATACTTTATTTCTTTGGGCATCTTTTTGTGTTCTTAGTGGAGCTTGCTTCAATGACTTTATTGTATCCCTTTCTAGCTCCCTTTTATGTAACTAGGTGTATGCTGTTTGTATACCTTCTGTGTACTTGGCCATGCCTATTTACTTCTATTAACTAAATGTTATCTTACTTGTAAAAAAAAAATGTACTGAGCCGTATGGGGGGATGGAATTATGGAAATCTTTTTTTTTTTTTGAAAAAACTGATTGTCTTATTTGGTTTTTTCTAGCCCTACTAGACTTGAGTTGGGTGATGGCTTCAGGACTAGATATTGACATGACTTGTGGTGTGGTGATGGGGTCCTACATCATTGGAAGCTCCGATGGCTGATCTGTTGGAGTTACTGTCTCCATCAGAGGAATGTTAGTTTTTTCAGCATGACTCATGACTGGGAGGTTGATGCCTTCACGGAGTTCTTCAATCTCTTGTACTCTCGACGATTGTTTATTGGGGGAGCAGATAAGATTCTTTGGGCCCCTTCCTACAAGGGAAGGTTCACCATTCGATCTTTATAAATTGGGATATTAACTCATTTCCTTGGAGGAGTGTTTGGCAGACTAAGGTGCCTTTGAGAGCAGTTTATTTTTGCTTGTCCATTCTCCTTAAAGAAGATTCTCACTATGAATAACCTAAGGAAACGTCCTATCATTATGTGTAGAAAGAGCTTGGAATCTGTATATCTTTTGCTCCATGGTGAGATTGCCAATGCCTGGTGGAATGACATTTTTTTGGTCTAGTTGGGTTAACTTAGATTATGCGGAGAAGGATTACTTATAATAAAAATGCCTAGAAGGATAGTTGGCTTCTTTGCCAATTCGTGAGGGCTATAATGGCCACTTGTTGCAGTAGCATGGAAGATGGTCTGTCTATCTAGTTTGGGGTATTTAGAGGTAAAAGAATGATAGAAAGTTAAGGATTGTGAGCAGATGATGAGGGAGCTTAAAACTCTCGTCAGTACTCTGTTCCTTTGGGTAGCTTCTGTAGATTTTAATGGGTGCAGTTTTCTTCTTCTTCTTCTTCCGTAGATTTTTTTTTTTTTTGGTCTCATAACATGTAATGTTGCATGCCTTAATATTGTGGTATAATAATTCTGAGCCTCCAGTTAAGCTGGTCTCATTAATAAAAATGAATCATGTAGTAAATCTCTAGGTAATCTAATGATCTTACGCATATGCAATTTTGCCTTGATCCATAGTTTTATCAAGTTATAAACTAGTCCACACCATATGGGTTGCTGCATGGAATCATAAAAAATACCTAAAAGTGGAATCCATCATCTTAATTTAATGGTTTGTTTTCAAATTTAAAATGATCTTTTAGTGATACCCATCTAGATTCCATGATTATCTATTCTCTTTTGCATGAGTACAAGTAAAATCCTAAGCTACTAAGAAGCTAATCTTTAATGAAAGAGGTAATTGTCGAGCACTTTGAGGTAATAGCGGAAGGTGGGGAAGAGAGTTTGGAGGTCATGGAGGACAGTGTCGAGGGGCTATCTCAAAGGCTCATAGAGGTTAGTGATGAAGTTATTTTGGTTCTTGACACCAAAGTGACTACCCATCTCTTTGATGATGTGGAGATCAACGTGGGCACTGTGGTCAAATGGGAAGGACGTATCTGTTTGGGGGGGATGGAGATTCTGGTGACAGGAACCCATTTCCACTAAATTGTTTGTTATCGAGTGAGTTTGAGACTTTGGACTGGGTGTTCAAAAAGGTAAAGGATATCCAACATGTTGTGGGAATGAAGTGTGTGGGTTATAAAGAACAGTTTATGGAACTTCTCACGGCCATTGAAGTGGGTCATTCACAATCTAAGAAAGCTGGATTCAAGAAAGAGAGGGAGCTCAAGAGACTTAATTGGTCATTGAATGAGATTAGCTCTAGCCGTGATAGGTCCAAAGGGAAGGGTACTATTGTTTCTTTATGAAGCCGAAATTGTCTTGGGACGTGCGCGGGCCGAATGAGATTAATAAGCACCTTTGCATAAAAAACTTGCTTTGGGATGGAGGGCGGATATTGTTTGTTTACAAACCAAGTTGAAATTGGTGACCAAAAAACTAGTGAGAAGTGTGTGGAGTTACCCATATGTAGATTGGGTTTATCTGGCTTTGAATGGGGCCTTGGATGGTATTCTTTTGTTGTGGGATAAAATGGTGGTGGAGAAAATGGAGGAGTTTGTAGGGGATTACACAGTGGCTTGTTCCTTTAAGATGGTAGAGGATAATTTCTTATGGGCCTTTGTAGGTATATTTGGTCCAAATGTTGACAATATGAGAAATCATCTGTGGGAAGAACTTGCTGCATTACATAGCTGGTGGGACCTTACTTGGTGCATAGACGGTGACTTTAACATCATAAGGTTCCCTAGTGAAAGATCTTGAGATAGTCGTCTACGCCCTGCCATGACAGATTTCTCAGATTGCATTTTTGACCTAAACCTGGTGGATCTCCCACTTATAGGTGGTCCTCTTACCTGGTCTAATAGTTAGATGTGGTCTCGGCTGGACAGATTCCTAATATCTCCGGATTGGGAAAGTCATTATCCGAAGGTGTGTCAGAAGAGATTGCCGCACCTATGCTTAGATCATTTTCCTATTTTATTGGATGGAGGCGGTATTCAAGGCAGTCGTCATTACTTTAAGTTTGAAAATGTGTAGCTTAAAAGCGAAGGCTTCATGGACAGGGTAAGGCATTGGTGGTCATCTTATCAGTTTCATGGTACCCCCTCTCATATACTTGCAGGCAAATTAAAAACTTTAAACAATGATTTTAAGCTTTGGAATTCTCAAATTTTTGAAGACTTAGGGGAGCAAAAGAAAACCATGATGGAGGGAGGAGCTATAGAATTTTGAGAGGATAATTGAAGAATGAGTCCTCACCTCAGAGGAAATATCACGTAAGGCAGAGATGGCTTCAGAGTTGGAAAGAGTATTATCATTAGAGGAGATCTCTTGGCGACAGAAGTACGAAATTTTTCCATAGAGTGGCTAACTCTCATTGGAGAAATAATACCATTGAGATGCTGAAAATCAATGGTAGAGATTGCTTGGAGCCTCCTGTGATCCGGGAACATGTGGTAAGTTTTTTTTAACATCTATTTATAGAACGAGAGGGATGGAGGCCAAAAGTGGATGGACTTGGTTTTGATTCTATTGAACCATAGACAGCGGCATGGTTGGAAAGAGCTTTTGAGGAAGAGGAGCTATATGAAGTGGTTAGAAGAATGGTGAAAGACAAAGCACTAGGACCAGACAGCTTTTCGATGGCATTTTTTCAAACATGTTGTGAGGTTGTGAAAGAGAACATTATGAATGTGTTCCAGGAATTATTCTTAGTTGGGAAGTTTAAGAAAAGTCTAAATGGTACTTTTATTGCTTTAATTCCAAAGAAGACTGGGGCATCGGAAGTGAAGGACTTTAGGCCCATTAGCCTCATAAATGGGGTATACAAAATCATTTCCAAGGTGCTCGCAAATAGGTTAAGGGAGGTTATAGGGAAGATGATTTCAAAGCTACAAAATGCTTTTGTAAGGGGTCGTCAAATTCTGGATTCTGTCTTAATAGCCAATGAATGCCTAGATAGTAGATTAATGTCTGGTATTAAAGGGATTATTTTTAAGCTAGATATGGAAAAGGCATATCATCATGTAAACTGGGACTGCATCCTTTATTTATTGAAGAGATGTGGCTTTGGAAAAAAATGGTGTATGTGGATCAAGTGGTGCATCTCAACGGCAAGATTTTCAGTTCTAATCAATGGTAGCCCAGAGAGTTTCTTCAACAGCTCTCGAGGGTTAAGACAGGGAGATCCTCTGTCTCCACTTCTTTTTGTTATCATCATGGAGGCTCTAAGTAGGATGTTGTCGGCTATGGTTAGCAACGGTCTTATGACTGGTTTTTCAGTGGGTGATCTCAATAGGGGTCTTATCTCGATCTCTCACTTACTATTTGCAGATGACACATTAATTTTCTGCGAGGCAGAGCGAGACCAACTTAGGGCACTAAAGGCGCTTCTTCTACGCTTTGAAGCAACGTCAAGTTTGAGAGTGAACTTCGATAAATCAAAGTTAGTGCCAGTCGGGAGCGTCAGTACTACTCGGCAATTGGCTAGCACACTTGGGTGTAAGGTCGCTTCTCTCCCTATGACTTATTTGGGATTACCGTTGGGGGCTGCATCAAGGGCCTTATCTATCTAGGATACAGTTATTGAGAAGATAGAACGAAGATTGGTAGGGTAGAAGAGATTGTATTTGTCAAAAGGAGGCCGTGTGACCCTTATCAAGAGTACTCTCTCTAACTTACCTATTTATTTTCTATTTTTATTTCCAATTCTTGCTTGCGTGGCGGCACGGATTGAAAAACTTTATCGTGATTTATTATTGAGTAGGATGGGGGATGAATTCAAATTCTATCTAGTCAGTTGGGATAAGGTGTGCATACCAATTCCTTCAGGTGGACTGGGGATAAAGAACTTGAGAACGTTTAAGCGGGCACTTCTTGGGAAATGGCTTTGGAGATACAACATGGAACTGGAAGCATTATGGAAATTAGTAGTTGACTGCAAACATGGTAGTTCATGGGGGGGTGTACTAGAGAGGGGAATGAGTCTTATGGTGTGGGGATTTGGAAGCACATAAGACAAGGGTTGGGGGGGGGGGGGGGGGGGTGTTTGCTAACCATACTAAATTTATGGTGGGGTAGGGTACTCGTATAAAATTTTGGAGGGATATTTGGTTTGGGAGGAGGCACTAAAAGACTCTTTTCTAGCCTTTTTCTGAGTAGCATGTGATCAAGAAACGTCGGTGGCGGATCTCATGTTTTGTTCAGGGGATTAAGTCCAATGGAATGTCACCTTTAGTAGAGCAGCCCAAGACTGGAAAACAGATAGCTTTGAGGCTTTTTTCTGTCTAGTGTACTCTACGAAGTTGAATGGACTGCGTGATGATCAGTTGTGGTGGACACCTGCAGGTAAGGGTTCCTTCTCGGTTTGCTCATTCTATAAGTCCCTTACATTTCTACCAAATTCTCATTTCCCATGGAGAAGATTGTGGAGGAATAAGGCGCCTCCCTGGGTACAATTCTGACCACCAATAATTTGCAAAAGCGCTGGGTAATTATTTCAGATTGGTGTTGTATGTGTAAGAAAGTCAGCGAAACAGTAGATCATCTCTTTCTACATTGTGAGACAGCTAGAGCCCTGTGGTGCAAAGTATTCAGTTGTATAGGGTTAAACTGGGTGATACATATTACAATGGTTGAGTTATTGGCATGTTGGGTGATTCCAGGTGGCGCTTCACAAATCAAAGCTTTGTGGAAGATGGTCCCTATCTGCATAATGTGGGCATAAGGCGAGAGCGTAACGAGCAAACATTCGAAGATAAGGAGCAGACACTAGAGGAGTTTCGTTCTTTATTTTTCAGCACCTTATTTCTTTGGGCTATAGCTGTAGATTTTAATGGCTTAAATGTACATGATTTTCTTGTGTCCTCTATAGCGACCTATATAGGTCTTATCTCTTGTATACCATCTTGTGTAACCATTGGGCAGATATTTTTAGGCCTACGTACTGTACACGATAAAATTGCAATCTCGTTGTTTAGTTGTTGTTTTTTTTTTATTTATTATTTATTTTGTTTGAGGCTTAAACTTATGACTTATGGTATATGGTCCAGTTTTGAATGTCAGTCTTGGTAGTTCTTACTCCTCACACTTCCTTTCATTTTGGTTTAATGTTCTATTATACTTTTTCAGGGAAAGTGAAGGTTCATTTCAGTTTGGTAACTATTGGAGAGAGGCTGATGACCTACGTTCTGTAATCCAACACTTTTCTGAAGCCAACCGTACAATAAAGGCAATTCTTGGGCATAGTAAAGGTACATTGGATTATTTGAGTTACTGAGTCTATGGATTTAGCTAGCCTTTGAAGTTTTAATGGTAAGTGAGAATTATTTAGACATGGTTTGTCCCCTTTTTGGTGATTAAGGAGGAAGTCCCCCAGTGTTTCCTATCCTCTCCCACTCATCATAACCATCTTCTTCTTTCTATTTTCCGGCAGTTGTTATAGATCAAAGGGAGGAATTTTTTGGGGTGGCTATCAATGCTCTGATGCTGTTCATGCATGCATAGATGGACACTGATCGTTGAGCTTTATATTTTGCTTATGGGATATCTATTTAGTGGGAAATGTGAATAATTTCTATCTACTTCATCTTTTGAAATGCACAATTGATAAACTTGGTGTAGGATACAATTGCTTCTGAGATTCACACTGCAAATCGAGAAACTTGAAATTTGACCTTTAGCTTTAGATTCTATATTAATTTATATCTACAATCTTTAAATGACACAAGTCTTTATTACTTATTAAAAAAAAAATGACCCAAGAATTTATTACTTTGTCTTTGCCCTACAATCTCTGTATTCCATTTCCATGTCAGTGTGTTTACTTAGTTCTTTTTAAAGGTCAATTGCATTAATTAAATAATGTCTTTTTGGGTGTAATTTTCACTCTGGTAAGTACTTGAAATGTATTGCTCATACGAAAAGTTGCTGAATGTATTGCAGGAGGCAATATTGTGCTACTTTATGCTTCTAAATACCATGATATCTCCACGGTTGTCAATGTTTCTGGTCGTTATGATCTGACAGAAGGCATTGTAGAACGCCTGGGGAAAGATTTTATGCAAAGAATCAAGGAGGATGGATTCATAGATGTAAAGAATAAAACAGGTAACCTGTTAGCTTATGTCCAACCTACATGCTGATAAATACTTAATGATTTGAAATCTTTCAGTTTTGTCGGTTAGTTGTTATCACGTGATTTTCTGCCTCAACGTTTTCTCCCATGCCCAAGATTCTTGTCAACATTTTTGGAGAATTTTGGATTTGGCATAACTATATCATCAACGAGGGCACATCCTAAACTGCTTATTTTTCTGCAATTTGAATTTGGAAAGAAAAATGATTGCCATGTGCAGGGCAAAATATATAATGTGACCTATATTTCAATATACTTTGTAGGAAGTGTTAATTTTCGGGTGACTGAGGAAAGTTTACTGGAACGACTAAGTACAGATATGCATGAAGCATGTCTTCATATTAGCAAAGAATGCAGGTGAGGAAGAATTCATCTGAAATTTTAGTAATGAATTTATGTAGAAACATAGTATTTCATTTCTTGACTGTCGATAGTATTTCTTCATAGTGGTTCATGATTGCATACATTATGCTAGCTATTGTCGTCTTTCCAGATGATTGAGGAAAGCCTGATGGCCAGTGAAGATCAAATCATGTTAGTTTACTAACTAATATAGACCAAGAAAACAAAATTGGGGCTCAAATGGGGAACACTGATAGCCTATTTTGCTAACAATTAGTGGCCTAGAAAACAAGATTGGTGCTCGAGGAGGGGAGGTATCTATTCTCCTGTCAAATCTCACGGGACTTTCTGTATCAAAGGTTGCATTGAGTGTTGTGCCACTTGCTTGATTCCCCAAATTTGGCACCTTGTTGACACTCATTTTGTTTGATACCTGGAAAATGACCCATGCATATGAAATAGACTGACTAGCATGTGCTATGGAGATTTTTTTTTTAGCTAAATACTGCACCCACGTGGGATTGAGCCCTGACCTCACTGAACTTTATATACTTGAGGGGTAGGGGAATCCCTCTTGGTCCAAATAGTTGAATTTAAACAAAACCTAAGCAGTATATACTTAAAAAATTTACCTGCTTTTGGGAGCAAACTCTAGCTTCATATCGGTTGTACCTGTTTGTTGTCTGCATTTTGCATTTTCTATCAGGAATTCTTGTCGATATTTTGACTGATATGTAAAAGATTTTTTGCTTCTAATGATATCCTTTCTTAAACTGGTGGGTGTTTATTCTTTTCTTTTCTTTCTTTTCTTTTTTTTTTTTTTGGGGGGGGGGGGGGGGGGGGGGGGNGTTGGTGGAGGAGGGAGAGAGTGTGGGGAGGGGGAGCAATTGGTTGTCATTGTTGCAGACCTGGAACTGGGCCATTCCTTCTTGCAGCTAACTGTGCCGCTGATAGTATCTGTATATCTACTGCAATTCACCAATGTCACCATGCATATGCATTTCTGACTGTAATTGGTGCGTGATAGGTGTAATGTATAGAGTTGCTAATTCTGTTTATACAGGGTCTTGACTGTCCATGGAACTGAAGATCAAATCATCAGTAATTCCGATGCAGTGAAGTTTAGCAAGATCATACCGAACCACAAATTACATATCATAGAAGGATGTGATCATGGATACACTCACTATCAAGGAGATCTGGCCTCAGTTGTTTTGGATTTTATAAAGGGAGCTTCTTCAGTGCAACAAGGTTCCACTAGCTAAACATTTCTGTGCCCCACCAGCATATCTAGAATAATACGAAGGCAACATCAGATCTTACAGGCATATATTGAGCTTTCTAAGCTTGCTAATAATGTTGAATTAACTGTTACTGCAACTGCAAGTGTGTGGTACAATGTGATTGAACTCTACATTGTGCCTTTTCTTTTAGACAATCATGAGTTACTAGGTAGTTTGTTTTTTCAGCTGTAAAGGCCAATTGTGTTCTTGGGTTGTCATCCGCGGAGCGGCTTCCCTTTGTTGAAGGGAAGCCGCTTCCTATTGTCTGTTGCTTGAATTGTTAAGAACTTCATAATGACAGACCTCTCTACCCCTTTTGTGTGGAAGAGGATTGTGGGATTGTTCAGATTAACTAGTGTTCTTTGTCCCACTCCTGTTTGCACAGTTTATTGTGGTAACCCCTCCTCAAGTCATATTTTTCTTTTAGTTTGAAACCATGAGAAGAAAAGGAGATTTAAAGAAGAAGCAAGGTCTAGTAGCAAAGTTAAGATCTTCCTTTAAGAATTTTTGTTTAAACTACTCAGTATCTTGTCAATGCAAACTTGTTCTTGGGAAAATTATGTAGCCGTAATATGCATAATGCTCATCCTACCTGTATTCCATTATATTGAGTTTGCATTATCCATAATTCTTAGACCAATTCTTGTCTTTCATGAAAAAAAACTCAATTGCCACGTGCCAAACCACTTGATGGTAATCCAAAGACCATCGAGCTACTAATCTATGTGGTCATAGGCTGTCACATGGGTTAGTAAAGAATACACAATAAAAGAAAATATTGTTACGTCCACAAACGAATTACATAAAAACAATCTCATAAACTGATATGGTTTCATCTGATCCATTAAATTTACTTTACAATAAAAGTAACTTTATAATCTGATGAACAACATCAAGTTATGTCAATTCGTGGAATTGCTTTTACGTAATCCCTTTGTAGTTAGAGTATTTTTCATAACAATTAGTTATTCAATCATTCAAAGTTATTTTTTTTAGCAAAAACCCAAAAAAGAAATCTAAGTTTTAAATTTTTACATCCGCATTTATATTATTTTTGAGCTCAAACAGTTGTACAGCTGGAAATGATTCTAATTCTACACTCGAAAAACAATACAAATAGAGGAAATTAAAGAACTACAATTTTACAACTCTTGGAGGAACTGATATCTCCTAACACAATATAAACTCTAGTAGAAACTACATTAATATTCATAGACTTAAGCCACCCTTCTTGATCTTGAGATCTATAGCTAAACTACAACTAACTCCTACCCAGAATGAAACTTCATATTCAACATATATACTACAGCGAAGCAAATCGACAACCCTATTAATTTTGACCTCTAATCCCTCCATTCACATCCATTTATTTTTCAATTGTTGTTGAAAATCCTCTGTCTTGGTGACATTATCATTTCTGGATCAAAACGAGCTTTCCTCTCCTGGAAAGTTTCCCACTTCATGCCAAAATGGTTCCCATTCTTTCCTTCTCTTATAGCTGGGAAGATACTCCTTAATATCAATACCAACATATAACAATACTGCAGTATGTTTGGTTTTGTACATCAATGGCTTCCCATTCATCAACCCCACTTATATGCAGAAATTCTACAGTGTAGAAAACATCTCCATCAGGTTTAACTGCAGATCACATCCTGTCATCCCACCTGCAATTCCAAGTAAAAATGATTTATTCAAAATTTCAAAGTGTATTTTTGTGAATGTGCTATATATTTAGGTTGTATTTCAGAAGTACATGACTTGCTTTTGTTCATGGGGTAAAAAAGAACAAGTCCTGTGGTAATGTTTGTTTAAGAACAATGTCCTTCAAAACACCAGAATTGAATCCTGTGATACGAGATTTTGGTACAAAGAGATTCAACCATGGACGAGAAGTAACCAATTCCAAGTTCTTGTGACTGATCAACCTCCGTAGTTGGCTCTCGACTTGCAGCTCTATTCAAAAAATCAACAAAGGAGACATCTTTCTCAAATGCATATCCCGAAATAAAGCTCAATGTTTCGAGCAAAACTTCCAGTTCCTGTACGTGGAGAAAATATATAACGATATTTATGCTTAATATTCATGCATGTATGTTACTTATAATTAATTAAAGATGTCTTTAAAGAAGAGAGATGCATGATTAGTCTATAAAGAGAATTATAAAAAATATAAAAAAAAAATTATTTTAATAAATTGGTGTAACGAGGTGTAATACGTCAGATTATAAAAATCTTTTACTTTTAAGAGTATACCTTATCAAGGGAATCATCAAGAGAGGGATCATCATAGTAATATTTGGCCATTTCTATAGAGTAGATGATGCCATGTTTGGTTATCAGACAAATAAATTTTAAATAAGCATAATTTGATCCCTAGACCTTAATAATCACTGGATCCACATGCATGGATGATATAATTATATGAGATAATTGAAATGGTTTGCCCCATTTCTTGCTCATCAAAAGCCAGAACTAATTGCCATTATGGCATAAACCATATATTTTATGTTCTTCATGTATGCATATAAGGAAATTTATTTACATGGTTTTGAATCACAAATCATCATCAAGTGGCATGCATGCATGGGTCTATATAATATAAATACATCGAGGCCAGAATGCATGCATGCATGTTTGTCTAAGATGCATGACAATTGGCTTCTTAATTAAATTCTGCAACACTAGATATTAATTACCTTAATTGCTAAAAAGGATTTAGGTAAGAATGCATGCAATATCTGAATCCATTTAATTCTAAAATACTAAAATGCTAGAAAGGATTTAGGTAAGAATGCATGCAATATCTGAATCCATTTAATTCTAAGATACTAAAATCCTCTACAAAATCCGACGCTATCTGACTCACTTAAAACAAAAGTTTAAACTTTGTTCTAAATCTGTCTCCCTTTCCATTTAGTATCCTCAATACTCTTTCTATATACATTGACAATACAGCTACATATACATACATACATACATATATATATAGTTCCCAAGAACTGCATGCATTTTCTCTTGAAGTACCAATGCATGCCATTGGATCGTGCATGAGTGCTTAATTTGAGAACACAAATTACAATGACTAAGGAGACTGGAAATATGCAGGCCTGTGCTTCATGCAAACATCAAAGGAGAAAATGTGATGAAAGCTGTGAGCTAGCTCCATACTTCCCGGCAAGCAGGTATAGAGAGTTTCAAAATGCACACAGGCTCTTTGGGGTGTGCAACATTCTAAAGATCTTAAGTGCAGTTGAGCCAAGCCAAAAAGAAGCTGCTGCTGAATCAATACTCATGGAAGGAAACATAAGGAAAAGGGATCCTGTGCATGGCTGTCTTGGTATTGTCCGTAGCCTTGAGTCCCAGATCAAGTTTTATGAAAAGCAGCTTGATTCTGTGACTCGGTTCCTTGCCCTTTCCCGTGAGAAAGAGAAGCTCGAGCTGCAGCAGCGAAAGCACAACTTGGACGATTATATAAGAAGAGGTAGTACTAGTACAGCTTCTCCATTAGCATCGCAGCAGCTTGATGATGGTGATCAACTTGATCATGGGTTTAAGTATCTGACACCACTTCTGCTGCCTGAATTAGTAAGAAAAATACCATATATGATCTTGGATCTTTGCTTTTGGAAATACAATTCATATTATAGCTTTTGGAATTTGACAAAATCTGTTGATTTCATGCATCTTAGGCATATCAATGTATGATTTTTTCACATTTATGCACGATTCAAGTCACGAGTAATGATGATTATTTTTTGTACAATTATTCTAGCATGGCGAATATTTAGGAGGCATCATGAAAAACTCTCTACCCAATGATAAATATAATTATCAGTCAACCTTAGAAGAAGGTGTGGATGTGAAACCCTTTGACATTCAGCATTTAGATCAAATGTTGGAATCTTATCAGCAGGATAATTTTGTTGCAAGTTTCAGAGGACCTGGAGAATCTTCCCGGTACGTATGTACATAAATGTTGGAATTACAATAACTTTAGCATAAATCATGAGTTTTAATGGAAAAATATTACATCATGACATGCTCTAATTATATGTAATATGTTGTTTTGTTGATTAATTTTGGTGCAAATATGGTATAATATTTATTTTAATTTCTTTCTAAAAAAAATTGACATGAATTCATCTTTATCGAAACAACGCAGCAGTAGCCCGATCTCCAAAGCCCATGGTAGGCAGCCTTTGGAGCGTGTTGGTGAGGGAGATACACAAAACGAGGTCGGGTCATCTACAAAAGGAAAGGACGATAGAGACATTAAGGATGAATGAAGTTTTCTTTTCTTTTTTGTTTTTGTTTTGTTTTCTTTTCTTATGGCCGCATGGAAATCATATGCATGGAAGTGATATTGGGTAGATTCTCAATGCTAATATTTGTTAGCAAATGATTTAAAAGCGATATCGTTTGGAGGTTTGTAATCTGTGAATCAATTAAGGAACTTTAAATTTCTTTCACCTTTCGTATGTAATCCGAGCTTGTGTTTAGAGTTAACCGTCCACGTATAAAATTGTTTCCTTAAATTGAAAATAAATAAATAATAAAAAAATCAACAAAAAAATTAATTAATTCTCCATTAAAGAAAAAAGAGTTTTGAGGAAAAATGGTGTACTATTTATTTCAATTGATTATAAATCTAAAGCAATATCTGCACAACCACAAAATAACTGAATCACTTGTAATTTTGTCAAAAGATTTTACACAACAATTAATTGTTTTCACTAAACGGATAAACATTTTCGCTTAACATTTGTAATAGTCTTAGACTGTTAGACATTTGACAAGACTTAGACCTCATTTAATTACACTTTAGATGAGATGAGATGTTTTATTAAAAATAAAATAAAATATTATTATAATATAATTTTTTAAATTAATATTATATTAAAATTTGAAAATTAAATTGTTTATTATATTTTGTATAGATATTTAAGATAACTGTAATGATCATATAAGATGATATGAAATAAGTGTCGTTTCTGACCATTATTTTTATTTTGATATCATATAATTCAATATATTCCTATCATGTAAAATAAACCCATCCAACCTGCAAGGCTGCTTACACTGCAGACGTGTAGGAAAGTGGGCAAGAGATCAGAAATTGAGATTTGCCGATTAGGGCAGTTGTCCAATTCCAAGGAAAAAAAAAGGCCGAGCATTCTTCCAAATCACAAGACAGGCAAAAAGGTTTTGCAATAATACTGCACCACCATAACCCTGCCATAACCTGGCACTTTTCCTCGCCCCTTGATGCCCTTGGTAAATTTCAAACACAAATTCTTCTCACTTTTGCTTTTGTTCTTCTAATTTTTCCCTTTTGTAGCCAACAAGAACGCATAGAGATCAGTTTTACTAAATTAAATAAAATCTGTAATGGTCTAAACAATAGTCATGACCTGGTCTGAGCATTGAGATAAGGATATATGATTTCACCCACCTAGGACTATCACATTTATGGTGTGACAAAATCATTCCATAAGACTCTCCTACAACAAACACATTGCTAGAAATCTCTCCGCCTAAAGACAATAATAGATGATCCAAATCCATATAATATATCCTCCTTCAAAGACTTGTTTCCTGTTAGTTTTACAGGCTTGCTAAAAAGTTTTTCAAGACTCTCGAGGCTTTGAAGCACAAGCAACCACATGCGACTTGAACTTCTCCAGCTCTGCTAGAACCTCATCTTCAGGTCGGTAGATCAAATCACTCATGCGCCATATCTGCACAAATTAATGTAAGATTTGCAAATCAATTTAAGTCACTTGAAACAAACTTAAGGAGAACGTTTATATTAGCTACAAGGTACCCAACGCTTTTCCAACCCACAATTCATACAAAACTTAAAACAATTTTGCATATACGTTGCATAATGATGTTGCAACAAATTACCAAATATCGGTCCAAGCATCTTAACACTCTCTCTCATAAGTTTCCCACATCTATCCAGGCGTGTATGTTTGACAACAATAATAAGAAAATTTTCTAACAGTAATTGCCATTGATATGCTTGTGTATAAACTTCAACATAGTCATACCTGCAATGTCCCTCCTCCACCGGTACTATCACAATCATCAGACACACTAACAATTGTCCATGGATCAAATGCATTCCAGTGGAAGTCAACAACTTTGTCCCTACATAAGAGGGAGGGAAAAGATCAAGAGGGAAGACTTTATGAGCATATCGGTTTAACAGACTTGAAAAAACCTCTAGCAATAAAACTTGAAGGAATACATAATTATCTGATAAAATCATATAAATCAAGACTATAAATGAGTTAGAACTATTTGCTGGCTATCTCATAACAAGTCATCACCCACTACCAGCCCCACTTAAGTGGGATTCCAGGATGGGGTGGCTTGAATACAGTTCTATCCTTAGGCATTTCTTGCATCAAGTGGCCGCTCTCGAGACTTGGACCAAAACACTTGTACTTGGCAGGCCAAGACTTACTTTTACACTAGCAGTGGCAATGGCCCCTATGCACGTCATCTCATAACAAACATTGAGATTTTCCATAAAGATAATTAAAGGTTACAATTTTTTATTTTTTTTTGATAGGTAGTTCAAGGTTACAAATTAAAGCATTAGAACCATTACAGATAAGATATGTCAAGCAAAATACTCTAAACTATCATTCTATGAAGAATCTCAACTCCTAATTTCCAAAGGTTTTTGAGTACAATCAACTTGGGATTCCAGTATCGCTCAAATAGAGGAGGAAAAAATAAAATAAAAGATCTACTTTTGCATTCAAGATTCAACCAATACATCTGATCAGCACTAGTTAAGTAAGCATAGGATTATTACTATAATATATACTTCCAAACGGACACGAATATAAGATGGCAGAATTACAGCATAAGAAGACACAGAAAAAATAATTTTTTTTTTTTTTTAAGAGATGGAATAACAAAAGCCAAGTTAACAAATAATCAGCATTTTGATTCAGGTTGATGAAGCAAGGGAGGCCAAAAAAAATAAAAAAAAGATTGTCCGGTTCACAATGAGATATGGTCCAAGGTACAACAAAATTTTGAAATATAAGCCTGTGTGGCTGGAAAGCCTTTCTTAAGGTAAGTTGAAGAAGTGACAATGGCAGATTCAAACCTGTGCCCAGCATGCTGAAAAAACAACCCCGGAGAACTTGGACTTCTTGCTGCTCGCTCTACCTTTTTACCAACCTGCAACATCAAATAAGAAATTGTCAAAGGCAGAAAAAACAAAAGGTCAAAAAATCATCAATGTTAGCAAACACATTTAGCATCAACAGAGGCAAGATGGGGGAATGAGACGCAAATAACTAGCAAGCATGTTATACTTTAGTTTTTAGGCAAGAACTACATAGTCCAAGACATGCAATAGCAATAAACACCAGACAACGAAAGGTGAAAGTTTCCACCTTCTCATAATCCCAGATGTTCAAGAGACCATCCTCTGCAGAACTCCCAAAGACAGATGACTTGTCTGGAGACCACTGGAACAGGTATCACATATTCAATAATGAAGAAAAACAGAGACTGGCAGTTCTAGCAACAGATGTACCACATAAAAGTAAAAGTAAGAGAAAGATCACAAAAAAACAACAAAATTCATTCATACCTGAACACAAAGAACAGCAGCTCTGTGACCCTCAAATTTATATATAGGAGACCCAACTCCATTTGAAGTGAGATTTCGCCGATCAAACATACGGACAGAATTATCTGCTGACCTGGACAGATATTACAACAATTGTTTTTTTTTTTTTTTTTTTTGATCGGTAGATTATCTCCAGCAGGACAGATATTACAACAATATAAATGCATCTAGTAAATTTCAATATCACTACACAGCACAGGATGAAGCCTCATCAAACCCAGAAGAGTATCGCATACCCAAAACACAATGGGAGCAGAAAATTGAAAGAAATATGAGAGTACAGCATACCCAGTTAGAACAAGGTTATCATCGTGGGGATTCCAATCAACACAGTGAAGATCAGCATTATGTGCCTTCTCAACCTGTCAATCAAAAATTACATTATAATCAACAAAAGCTGATAAATGATCTTACAGAAAACATTGCATACTCAATAAATTATATGGCTATAAAATACATAGCCAAAGCAGAATAAAAAGCATTAAAAATTAAATAAAAAGACCAAAAAAAAAACTAAAAAGGGGGAGTAACCTTAACAACTGGGCTGGAGCCAACTCGTGCATCCCACAATATAAGGCAAGAATCGTCTCCAACACTACAAAACTCCTGTGCACTTCATCAGACAGAAAAATGTGTCAAGAATGGGGCATGTCAAAAATCACAATAGGTAACAAGCTTACAGCTATTATTCAGAGATATAAATCAAACACATTTTAGTAGAAGTTGAGATGAAATATTTTAAGATGTGCTCAAAATACAACTTAATTAAATGTGGGCAGGTCCATCCTCAGAAACTGACAAAAAGTCAAGTTTTTGCCAGACAAGATTCTCGAGAATTACAATCGGGTGAGGATCTCTGCAGTGCAAGACAAATCCAATGTACAAAAGAGGAAATACTAATAATATTAAAATATTCTTGATAACAGATATGGCAAATTGTAAATGGTGAATACTTTGAATACATCCAAGCAAACAATGTCAAGATTTGGGAAATCCAACTCGTATACAATGCATTGTGAATTAGCAACTTGTGTCCACCCAATGGCAGAACAAGGCACACTTGACAATGACATTTTTTGTGTGCATGGCAGCCCTAGGGAATATTTTAACAATGGATAACTTGAATTATCAAAAAGATTAGAGGCACGTAAAAGTTATGGATTGGTCTCACATGTGCAAGAAGTGAGGAAATCACCAAACACCTGTTGCTTCACTGTGAAGTGGCTAAGACTTCTTTTTTTTTTTTATAAGTAAGAAAACTTATTGATCCTCATAATTAGACATAGCCCAAGTACACATGTGGTATACAAGAGAGAAATACCTAATTACAGCCTACAAACAAAGAATAAAGAATACAAGTCATTAAAATTAACCCCTTCTAATACAATAGCCTTAGCCCAAAGTAACAAAGATTGAAAACATAGGTCTCTAATTCCCCAATGAGCGTTCTCTATTTTCAAAACATCTTCCATTCATCTCATTCCATATACACCACATAAGACATAGGGGTACCATCTTCCAAGCCTCGGCTACTTGGCGATTTCCCCTTATGCTGCACCAACAAGCCAAAAGATCCACCACCCTCTCTGCCATCATCCAAGCAATGTCCAACCTTACAAAGATTTCATTCCATAGAGCCTTTGCCACATCACAATGGAGAGGTAGATGGTTCGTCGATTCACCATTCCTTTCGCACATGAAGCACCAATCTATTATGAAAAAGCCATGCTTCCTCAGCTTGTCTATGGTTAGAAGTTTCCCGTGAGAACCAAAGAAAGCAACTTTTAGGGGCACTTTGCACTTTCAAAAAAAAGTAGTAGAAGGATGGGTAGACAAAACATTGTACAAAAATCTAACTGAGAAATTCATGTTCCCAAGGTGTATCCACAGCAGTTCGTCCTCCACACCACACTCCAAATTCAATGCATACAGGGTACAAGTCAAAAATGTCTCCCACTTCCCAATCTTGAGCTTATTTGATAAGTGACACATTCCACTGCAGTAGGCCATTCGAAGAGTCCATGTAATCAGCAACAGAGGCTTATGTAATGCAATTCTAAAAAGAAAAGGAAAGGCCTCCTTTAGAGCAACATCACCACACCAAACATCAACCCAGAATCTGACCCTTGTTCCATGCCCTGCCATAAATTTGAAATTACAAATAAAATCCTCCCAGCCCTTCCTAATAAATTTTCATACACCCATACCATATGATCCATGCACTTCATTACAAATCCAGCCTCCCCTAATGCTGACAAATTTAGCTTCAACCACACTCCTCCATAAAGCATCACTTTCTTGATGGTACCGCCACAACCATTTCCCAAGTAAGGCTTATTGAAAATGCTCAACTTTCTAATCCCCAAGCCACCATAAGATTGGGGGAAACTTTTTCTTGTCCCACAATCCACCCCACAAGAAAGCACATGATAATATTTCCATCCTATTAGCCACACCAGTCGGAATCGGGGATAATGAAAGATAGTTCATAGGGAGGCTAGATAGCATACTCTTAATAAAAGTGATTCTTCCCCTTTTAGATAGATACATCCTTTTTTCAAAAAGCCAATCTATTCTCAATTTTTTCGATGATATCATCCCACATCCTTGGATTTATGAGGAGCCCCCAAAGGAAGACCAAGGTACTTCATAGGCAAAGAAGAAACCTTACAACCCAAAATTTCAGCCAAGTTTTCGATGTTATCTACCAAGCCAACCAGTACCAATTCAGATTTAGATAAGTTCACCTTGAGACCGGAAATAGCTTCAAAACAAAATAAGAGAGCTTTCAATGAACGAATTTGATTTGGGTCCGGCTCACAAAGAATTAAGGTGTTGTCGGCGAGGAGAGGATAAGATACATTGACGCTACCAAATGAAGTACCACTCACTGAAAATCCAGACAAAAGGGACCCATACACCACTACCTCCAACATTCTGCTCAATAAATCCATAACTTATACAAAGAGAAATAAAGATAAAAGGATATTTTTGTCTCAATCCGCAAGAGTTGTTGAAGAAGGCATCGGGAGTGCCATTTACCAACACCGAGAATCTAGCGGTAGTGATACAATACTTCATCCAGTTGCACCACCTCTCCCCAAAACCAAATATGTTGAGAATATAGACCAAGAAGTCTCAGTTAACATGATAAAAAGCCTTATTCATATCTAGTTTGCAAAGGATACCTAGAATGCTCAATCTAATTCTATTATCCAAACATTCATTAGCAATAAGGACTGAATCCAGAATCTCTCCCCCCTTAACGAATGCATTTTGTGGCTTTGAAACAATCTTTCCATGATCATGCTCATATGATTGGCTAGTACCTTAGATATGATCTTATACATTTTACTCACAAGACTTATAGGACGAAAGTCTTTCACCTCCACGGACTCAGCCTTCTTTGGAATAATTGCTATGAAGGTGGCATTAAGGCTTTTCTCGAATTTCATATGTAAGTGAGAAATTCAACAAAAACCTTCACGAAATCCTCCTTAATAATGTCCCGACAGACCTAGAAAAAAGCCTTTGAAAATCCATCTAGTCCCGGAGTTTTATTGCTGTCTATTCCTTCCAGCATCTTAAACACCTCTTCCTCTTCAAACATCCTCTTTAACCATTCAGCACACGATTGATCAATCGTGTCAAAAGCCAACCCATCAACCTTAGGCCTCCAAGGCAATTGTTCAATGAGTAGATTATCAAAAACTGCACCATACAATTCTTAATTTCAGATCTGTCCAAAAGAACATTTCCTTCCAAACGCAGCATCTCAATAGCATTAAGGCCCGGTTTGTTTTTACAAACCATCTCATCTCATCTAATTATTACAACTTTCCCAAATCTCAAACAAAATACAAAAAATAATTCAAATTTTTTAAATCTTTTTTTTTTTGAGAAAAGTAAGAAGGGATTAGGTATTGCTGGCTGTGGGGTTCGAACCCACGCGCACTTATTCAAATTTTTTAAATCTCAAAACAAAAATTATATTAAATAATTATATTCTAATAATATTTTATTCAATTTTCATCTCATTTCATCTGTGTAACCAAACAAGGCCTAAAGCTTCTATGAGAGTTGGCCACTCTATAAAAAAAATTTGGTACACTTATCTCCTTCCTTAAGCCAAAGGGCAATTTTTGTCGCCATGACATTTCTTCCATGAGATTAAGTTTTTCCAGCTACGCCACAACAACAATCTTCATTGCCTTCTCATCTGTGAGCACTCTGGCGGTCTCGTTTTCATCAAAGCATGAAAGTTCCTAAAAAAGAAGCTTCCTCTAATCATCAATCTTCCTAAATTCTTCATCATTCCACAATTCCAAATCTTTCTTCAAAGCTTTAAGCTTTCTAGCCAACAGAAAGCTATCCAATCTTGGAAGTCTCTTTTGACATAAATCAGAAAAATTGGCCTCCCAAGACAATGATAAAATGAATCCATCCAGACATGACCAGACCCTCCCATTGGATCATGTAAAGTTCCTTCTGTCAAAGGTTAATCAACTAATTCCAGTTCAAAAATGAGATCAGAAAATTCTGCCATTGCCGGACTAATACAAGAGTTCCCCGACCTCACACTCAGAAAGCCAGTTATATTAAAAATCTCCCACAATACACCACGGCCCATCCCACCAACTACACATACCAGCAATCTCCTCCCAAAGAAACCTTCTATTGTTGTCCACATTCGGACCATATACACAAGCGAAAGACCACTTGAAGCCATCGTCCACATTTTTAAAGAACAAGCTACCAAGTATTTCCCAACATACTCATCAACCAGATTGATGACTCTCGTATCCTACAACAAAAGAATGCCTCTCGCCACCCCTTTAGAGGCAAGATAGGCCCAACCCATATGAAGGCATCCCCTCAAACTTATAACAATACTTTTATCTATGAACTTTAGTTTGGTCTCTTGAAAACAAATGATATCAACCTTCCAATTCCTTAATAGATTTTTAACACAGAGATGCTTGCATGGATCGTTTAGCCCCCTTATGTTCCAAGATAAAATCTACAGTTTTGGTCACAAATATTCACCTTAACCTTTACCCCTTCCTTTATTTGCACTGCCTTTCTGAACATCGTAATTAAAAGAGCATGCTAGTCTCCTTAACTGCCTTTCTTTTTCGGCATAAGATCTAGCGAAGAGAGGCTGGCCCGATTCGATAGCAATGAGGGAGGCTTAAATTGGTCTTCAAAACCCTCACATGAAATCCCTACACAATCCATATTTCCTCCACTTTCTGGAGAGCCAAATCTGACTTAGAGTCTGCCCACTGTGAACCCCGCAGCATAGAACATAAGGGGCTTGGGTCATCCCTTGTCCATTCCACACCATAGTGAGGGGGTGCAACACCTTCCTCTAACTCCCTACACACCAACTGTAGATCATACACCTTCACACACTCTGCATTTGCATCCTCTAGAGCATTCTCAACAGAGGAAAGAACCCCTGCAGAGTCCTCGTCGGACTCATTCTAGATCAGCATTCTCAAGCCTTCAAAAGGGCTACCAAAATGTTATGTAGGTTACAATGAACCTCCAGAGACTTGCAACAACCCATTTACGACAATAAACCACAGAGACGTGTCATTTCCGACAACCTTAGCAGTCTCCTTGACCATATCACAGCTATTCTCGCTCGACGAAGTAAAGATATGTTCCGACAAGCCATCCAGATGATGTCTGACAGCCTTGTCTATGCCGACCGGGAGGGCCATGAGGCTATCACTTACGAATCCAAAGGAGAAACCTCTCCCTAGGCCAAAGGAAGACCCAGGAGATGGTTTAATCCGCTGGGGGTCGATTGGAACCAACTTCGATGAGCCACCCAGAGGGTCGCTAGCAACTGGCGACTAGCAACCTTGTTTATTCCAGCCCGGAGGTCCCCAAAGCTACGACACTATCGACAACCTTGTCTTTGATCCTCCATGTGGGCTGGGTTGTGAGGCCAAGCCCAGCCTTAGGCCCCATTTGGATACAAGGACCGTTTAATTTTATCTCATCTTATTATTACAACTTTTTCAAATTCTCATACAAAATATAATAAACAATTCAACTTTTTTAAATCCCGAAACAATAATAGTATTAAAAAATAATATGCTATTCAACTTTCATCTCAACTCATTATCCAAACCGCACTTTAGTCAAACCCATTGGAGTTGGCTTATCTCCCAACAAAGGACTCAGCAGTCGATCTGTCAATACATGCCCAATCCACTTGCTAAGCCCATCTGTGGAACCCGAGGTATGAAGTGACTTGCCCATTTCACTTTGCACTCCAAGGCCCAAGCTCATTTCTCTCTTCTCCTCAACACATTGTATAAGGCAATTCACTTTCTCTTGCAAATGCCCCAGTTGTGTCTGCATTTCTAGAAGTGTATTGTGCACACTATTCTCTGCCAAACCAACAGCAGACTTGCAACCATTTCCTTGTCACTAAGCACTTGCTATGCCAACAATATGATGTTCCTCCCCATAGCCATAGCCGAGTTTGTGGCTTGTTGTAGCTCTTCCCTAGGCCGCCTCCGCTCCATGCCCTCCACCCATTTCCTGCACTCATACCGACACCATGGTTGTTGGCTATGCAAGTGCATCCTTGTACGAAAGTGATTTTGGGTGGTTCACCACCGCAATTGGCCCCATAAATGACTGCCCTCTATTACGACCACCCTCTCTTAGTGCACCTACCATCGTCCTCCATCCCATACTGTCCATCACTGCCGGGATGAAGATGAAGCTATGTCTACCACCGTTTCCATACTCCACTAGTGCCATGTATCGACCACGGGCATTGGAGCATCTATGCACAATGAAGCATTTGGCTCCCTCCCATGCAATGATGTAAAAGTCCTTTTTTTTCACCCTTTAGACAGTCCCCCCAGTTATTTGGCGAACCATTGCATCGTTAACATCCCCAGCCTCACTGTTTTCACCACCTTCTGACTCCTCTCAATGATGACCATGGAACTTATAACTGTGAAAGCATTCATGCCTCATATCCATCCAATTCAGAACAAAGAGCTTAGATTCTATCTCTTAAGTGTTTCGGACCCCCATAGTCACACTTCGAATTAAAACTAGACACTTGAAAAAAATCTCACCCAACCAACAAGGTGTTTTAAAAACTTAGAAACAAGTGATAAGTTTAAAGGTGAAATCTCTCTAGAAATTGATCAACTTAATCCACAGATCCCATGATGATACATCATGCTCAATTAGACAAAACTATGGCACCTAAAATCCGTAACAGTCCACCCCATAGAGAACTTTCTGGTTATGACTCAACCTATGCTTGCAACCCTCTTGCTAAGACTTTTTGGGCAGCGATCTTCCAACTTCTTGGGATAGAATGCATAATACCATTTCCGAGGAATCAATGGCAACACAGGAGGCACACCAAACATCTGGTGAACAATTCTATATGCTTAATGAGGAGTATTTTGATGGATTGTAATGACCAGACCTTTGAAGATTGGGAGAAAAGGCTAACAGAGTTAAAAACTTCCATGCTTAGGTCTTTGGATGAGTGGACTACAGTCCATCTAGATCTTATGTAAATTTTACAATTCCTTGCTAACCTACCCTTTCTTAAAACGTGTCCTGTGGAATGCTACCCTGGCGCTTTTTAATAAAACATGGTATCTTATCAAAGAGTGAGATGAGGTCTGATTATCAAAAGGCATGAAAGAAATCTGAATTCACACAAAAAATGAATCTAAAAATGGTGAATTATAAGAGAGATAACAAACCACCCTTGGGTACATTGCAAATAGATAATACAGATGTTACCTGGATGGACAGAATGCCACATCTTCAACTGTATCCTCATGCCCAAGGTAGACACCCCTTGGTCCAACAGAAGGGCCATCAGCAGCTTTATCATTGCCTTCCCCAGGTTTAGAGTTTGGTTTAATGATTGATCCCCCGGCTCCTGGTGATGTGGCTGTTGCCGAAATATGGTCCTGAATACTCCACAAAACCACCGACTTGTCCTTCCCTGCAAAAACAATTGTATTCTTCAGATGGACGTAAAATTAAGACAATTATTTATATTAAGCATGGTAAGAAAAGGAAGGATACAGCATGCTGGATCTCCAGCATATTACAGGAATGTGACATTCAAAAATATTCGTCAAGTGCCACATGCAAATAGAAAATGTAATATAAAAAATTAGACGTTTAAAAAAAGACAATTATTAAAAATAATGTTATAACTTAAAGCATCATATGATACCCTACATTCAGAAGGCATTGTTAGCTCAATCAAATTACAGCCCTGTTTTATCTTTGAAGTCAAAGGTGATAATTCATAGCATCTCAGGTAGGGGAAGTAACTAGATTGATATTGGAACTTTAAAAATATAAATAATGAAATCTATCCACCTCCAGATAGCACATAGGGTTCAGTCGGGCACATTGCAAGAGCGAATTCTGCATTATCTTGATGTCCAGTCAAAATCTTCACGATGCAAAATTTGATGTTAATAACATAAACAGATAAGCAGAATCAGTACAGGCCACAGAAAAGAAGACAGGATGATAGTTTTTGTAATAGCATCAAGTTGGTCTCAACAAGAATCTAAAAGGTACACAAATTTACTGCAGTCATGTCCAGAGGTTGTCATGCCAGAAAGTCCAGAAAATAAAAAAGTTGTTTCGCTGCTAGTTCATCATCTTTAACACAGTTTTATTAGGTCACTTTGTATGGCTGTTTGTGCATTGTGACTGATTTTTCTTTTTTTCTTTTTTTGATAAGTGTGACTGATTTTTCAACAAGAAAAAGTTTAGACATTATATTAATGCATACCTAATTTCTTACATTAGTTAAGCACACTTCGGTGTATCATGTTAACTTTTATTTATAACATAATTTCCTGATTTTATTTTTTATTTTTTATAAGGATACATTTTCTTGATTTTAATTATATAACTTTCTCTAAGGGAAAATAACTTACTCACCACAACTAGGAGTGAAATCAATTTCGATCCATCACCCCCCGGACTAGTCGGCCTAGTCCGGTCCAATTTCTTTTTTTATTTATTTTTTTCTTCTTTTTTTCCCCGAAATAAATTAATAAAAAAATTATTTAAATTACTAAATTAAAATTAAGTGAATTATTAATGTAGATTATGTAACTAACTCGTTAAAAAATATTTTATATAGTCAATGATAATAAATTAGATGAAAATTACATCATTAACTTATATAATTACTATATAAAAATAAAATATTAAATTATTAAATAGTGAGTTGGTGATAGGTTAGTTAATTGATATCATATATTAGTTAATTAATTACATAAATAATATTTGCTTTATATTTACTAACAAGTTACTACTTAGCTATAAAAAATTTATCTAATAACTTTAATTAGATCATAGATGTAAATGTTAGTAATTACTAATTAATTAATGGTGAATTGATAATATACATTAGTTAATTAATATAATATTAATTTGTAATTAAATATTTAAAATTTTATATTGTTAATGTACAAATAATTTAGATGAAAATTATATGATTAATTATACAATTATTATATAAAATAATATTTAAAAATTTTAAAAAAATAAATTTTCCTATTCGGTCAGTCCAGGAAAACCCCACCCCGGGATCAAACCGAAAACCAAAAATCCACAAAATCTTGGACTGAGGCTGACTGGTCCCATGGTCAGTCCAGTCAATTTCTCCAGTTCGAACTGACCGTTCTTCACCCCTAACCACAACCTAAACCCATGACCTCACCAACCACCCTATTCTTATTGAGTAGAACCATTTAGTCTTAACCCATGACAACACCCACCACCAATGAAGGTCATTGTCTAATTTTGTTTTGGCAAACAAGCTGAAAACTTTGAAAAAAGATCTGAAGAAATGGATTGAAAATGAGTTTACCCATGTGAAAAGGAAAAAGCTTCTCCTTATGGAGGAGTTTTGTGTGATGTTGACACATTACCAGAAGGAAAATCCTTGCCTCAGGTGGAAGGCTTGAGAAAAAAGGAGATTATATGTGAATTGGAAAGAACTATCCTTGTAGAAGCTAGAGACAAAAGTCAAGGGAAATTTGGCTGCATAAATGATAGGAATATAGGTTTCCATGGTGGCCAATTTGAATCATAGAAATAATACCATTGAATCAATTGGTAGAAGAGTCGGTTAATAGATTTGAATGGTGATAAGGTTCCAGGACTTGATGGTTGTTCATTGACCTTCTTTTAGACATGTTGGGAGGACGTGAAAGTAGAGTTGACGAACGTTTTTTAGGAGTTCCACATGCGTCGGAAGTTTGTAAAGTCACAATTCGGAGAGCAGCTCTCAAGGCTTAAGACACGGGAACCATCTCCCTCATAGTTTGTAGATTTCATGGAGGCATTAAGTAGACTGTTGACTATTGACTATGGATGTGAAGAGAGGACTCTTGTCAGGTTTTTGGCAAACTAAAGAAGTTATGAAGAGCTACTTGTGCAGTCCTTGTGGGGGTTGGTGGTGTGGAAAAATTTATGGAGGCAACTGGAGGTGTTTGAGAGGATAAGATCAAGTGGATTCCATAAAAAATGATGGTTTGAGGCCAAGTTTATGATGCATTACAGCCCTAAGAATCAATTTGCGCCTTTTTTTATAACAACAATTAAATTGATATAAAACGTAATTTATAAAGGATTTAAATATTGTACATGTATCTCATAACAAGGAAAAAACTTTCCGAAAACAGTAAATACCAAATCTGGACGAGAATTGGTAGCTCCAAGGACAGCATGACGGTTAGGTTGAGCTTCAACATCCCAAATGAGAACCTGAGTTTTAGTGAATCTGATAATTAGCAGAACTAAACATTTCATAAATGAAATATGGAAATCAAAGACAGAAAAGCATACTCAATTCAAAATATATGCATGACCAACTTAATAAAGGAACTTACATCAGGACTGTCAGTATGAGTGGCCACAATCTTTGAGTTCTGTGGGAGTTCCCTGATTCTGTTCACCTGCAACATTATATTCACTAATTACGGGAATGAAAATCAAGAGATTGAACATTAAAAAGGAAGATATAACTTGCAGCAGAGCCTTTCATTGAAAATAATAGAAATTTAACTAATCAGGATATCTATTTCCCACCATCCTGCAGGAAAAATGAAAAAAGAAAAAAAAAGAATGGTGACATGCTTTTAAACTAGATTCAATACAAGGTCAGACCAGAAAGGTGTTCCATTTCTTTTTTAAGTAGTGGCAAATGTTGTGTGTGCATTTGGTGCATGCACAATTCATACCTCCCCAGGATGTATGATGGTCTTGTACTTCTTTACAAATGGTGACCGTGCTTCTTCATTGAACTGAAAAATAAAGCAGCTAATGTTAATCGAAAGAATTAGGCTGCATGCATAACCTCATTGAAAATAAAGTAGTTGGCAAGGAGAAGAAAGAAAAAACATCACGAAATTTGCAGTCACCTGGGATATGTGCTCTGCAGCTGCAACCCTAGGTTTGACAACTTCACAATTTGCAATGACCAAAGTATTTGGAACACTACCATCAGTCTGAAAACAAGTGGGAAAAAAAATATTTGAAAATAAGAGAAGAAGACCCCTGAGTTTGTTTTATACAAGAAAAGCTACAATCCAACTGCAACACTAATATCAGAACAGATCACTATAATAAATCGCAATAGTGTGAGGGATTCACCAAGGATAAGAAATGGCATAAGAAACACTTTCCCTACAAAGGGGAAAAAAGGAATGAAGGCCCTACAATTAAATATCTTAATCGACTTCATGTTTTGTGTTCTAAAACTTAATTAAGATAACCACAGACCACTTGTTAAGTTAATAATGAATAGGTATCTATCCTAACGTAACTAATCGAAATTGACACAAGCAGACTTGCCTGTTCAGAAAGATAGAGACGCTGGCGATTCTTGTAAGTCGCTTTCTCCAGCTGAGGACCCCACCTGTCAGTCGCAATAATAAGATTAGCCCTTAACAATAAACAAAGAACAAAAAATGGAACTTGCATAACCCTAAGAAGTAGAAGACAAGCTCAAAACTCTAAATATTAAAATTAAATTATAACAAAAAAGAAAGAGAAAAACCCTAACGTTGAGGATCAGAACATGCATAAACCCTAAACCAGAAAGTTAAAAAATAAAAAACCCTAAAAACGACAGAGAAAAACCATGGGGAGGAATGTGCATGTACCGGCAAGAGAGAGAGGGCCAGACGAGGTTGTGGTTGGCGAGCCAGTCGTAGAGGACAGGGACGAGAGACTTCCACTGGGTGTACTTGTCGTCGACGGTGGGCTGCTGAGACTTCTTCGCCTCCTTCACCTTCCCAGATTCCTCTTTCTTATCATCCTTGGGCTTCGGCTTCCGGCCCCTCGTCTCCTTCTTCTTCACTACCTGCGGCTGCGACTCCATTGCTGCTTCACCTCGTGCTCGTGCTCTGACGACTTTGACACTCCTACCGAACATAACCGGATAACGCAAATACCGTAGAAATGAATCTCTGCAACTGTTATGGGCCGAGAGGGCTCAGCCCAGCAACCAAGTCCGAATGTGGCTTTCACAAACAACGCTCAAATCGTGAATGAGATTATGACAAGACTTGAACGACATGTAATTTTTTCATACAAAACTCTTTTCTGTTGTTTTCTTTTTCTTTTTTCTTTTAAGGTTTTTAAGTTTTCTATAAGTAGATATCAATGAGTTAAGTTGCAGTCCCAATGAGTTGGTCAGCCAAATATTAAGGTCTAAGGACGTTTTGATCATGTTTTCCTATTCATATTTTCTCTCTCCAATAAGAAATATAGGTTATATACCCAATAGAATTTTGTGAGTTGAATAAATAAGGTGAATAAGTGTTCAAGAGGTGTGTGCTAAACAAGGTGTCTAAGAAATAAATAAATGATATAATCTTTAGGAAATATTACTATACAGCTTCGCATGGTTTTACTTTTTCAAACGTGATACGATGGTACTTAGATCATTAGCAGTTGCCTCAATAAATTTTTATTTAAATTTGACTAGAAAATTTATTTTTATAACTAGTTACTTTTCATAACACCAAATAATAAACTCAACAAATTTATCACTATTTTATTTAAATCTTGATTTTGAACTTTTCATTATTTTAATTCTAATTGTAATTTGAATATTAATTCGCTATTACCAAATTATACATTAATTTTCTAACGTTCATATTATTCTAACGGATAAAATTTTTTAACAAATAAAATTTTAATTCTAACGTTCATATTATTCACTATAATCACTATTAATTTGTTAAGTCTATTACAATAATTTATTGTGCACTTTAGCTAAATTTTGGCCAAATTTTAGTTTCACTACTAGTGTTTTTATGATTTAAAAAGTTTTAAATTTGTACGTATAGTTATGATTAACATTTCAAATTGGTCTCGTCGTTAAGATTTCGTCAATGTTCTAATGAAAAATTCAAATGTGATCGTTGACTGCCACGTCAACACCAATAAAAAAACGACACATCAATAGTGAACAGTAAAAAATCAATAATAATCTTTATACTTATCATTGTATGACACAAAGAAAAAGGTCATCATTGATATGAAATGAGAAACATTTGTTCTGCATAGTTGTCTACGTTAATGGTACAAAAAATCAGAGAATATAAAAATGTGATGATGAGATACCATTGAGAAATATATAATTAAAGCACAAACTTTTGCGGTTGATGTAGCATATATTTTGGGCTTAAACCCAAGCCCACACACGAGTTGATGAGTAAAGAAAATCATGGATTTATTATACTTGACCTATAAAGGTCGAATGAAATTAAAGATGTTAGTGGATGGCTTGATTCGGTCTTGCCCAAGTATTAAACAACACAGGGAATCGGCTTGGATGGAAAGCTTGGGGAGAAAGACCAAATTTTTGTAGGGAGAAACCAAATGAAGCTGATCTATGTGGAGAAAATGAACACCCTCGTGGCATCTTCCTCTTTTCCCTCAATTTCATTTAGGCCTGGGCTTCGACTCCGACTAGAGTCAGAACCAAAAGATCACTCCAACTCCAACTCCGAATAGTAGTCAGAGTCCGACTATAATAGGAGGTTGGAGTTCAGAACTCCGATTGGAATCAGGCTCCGACCTCCTTCTGATCAAATTCCGATATATTTGGACCCCATTGGTCCAATTCCGAGCCCTAAACTAATAATAATAATAATAATAATAAATATAATACATATTACACCTTTCAAAAACTCCTATACAATTGTTCAAAACATTGATAATAGTTTAAACAATCCATTTTGAACATCTTCCAATACATCATGGTTTGTTGTTGGTAACTTGGTGATACCTAAAATTAAAATAAAAAGTCACAATCAATAAAAAAAAAAAAAATGATTCAGAAAATTTATTATTGCTAAAAATAAAATTTGATTATCATATCTCACCAATAAAATTTAAAGGGAGTTTATCAACTTAGCCACACTCCAAGTATCAGTCATCGGCAAGTATGCTAGAGTTCACAATTATATCATGAAATCATAAAATGTATAAGGTTAATAGATTTATGAAATCATTAAAAGAATTAAATAAAGTTACCCGATTCAAACTTATAGCTATCAGCATCAAAGCCAATGGTATATAGTCCAATGGGTGTATTACTTAACCAGTTCTGTGTGCAAACGAGGGCCTCCACAGTTGACGATGACAATGAACTCCGATAAAAATCCAATACTCGACGTCTAGTGCTAAATGCCGACTCAGAGGTAATCGTAGTGATAGGAATGGCCAGTACATCTCAGGCAATACAAGAAAGGATCTGACATTTGGTGGAATTAACCTTCCACCAAGTTAATAGCTAAAATACATCGCTAGGTGCATCGACCTCTTTCATAAAATATCGTTCAATCTCAGAAGTACACTGCATAATAGTTCTCGTTGCAACAAATTGATGATACTGATTCACAATATTGTAACCTCGGCGTGGTGGATGTAATGAGTCATTTGAGATACGGTTATCGAAGAGAGATGTCGGAATCGAGTGTTAGGTGCTCGTTGTGGATGAAGGCTGACCACTATTGTTATAGTAGGAATATAAGTAATCAAGATCCCTTTTAAACGTTGTAATAAACTGTGCAGCCTTCACTGCCCCCATTGTGGAATTTGCCCAAAAATCTATCAAGACTAACTTATATCGGGGGTCAAGGATCATAGCCACAAAAAGTAATCTATTTATTTTCTCAACATCCCCCCAATATTTATCATATTTGGCCTGCATTCTCATAGCTATACCAGATAATAGTCCACATCTATCACTACAACCTTCTTGCAAGTGGTAGTGAAGCCCTGAGAACTCGCTAAAGAACAAGTTTACAGTTGTATATGCGGATCCAGATATCCGCATAGTCATATCATAAAAAAACTTGTAAAAATATCACAAAGTGCCCTACACTAGTCCAATCATGTGTGTCTGGCGCACCAAGCCCCTTTCCTGCAGGCTCCAGCAAAGCATACTTAAGGCCCCCATCCTCGACCTCCATCCGCTCGAATGCTCTTTGCTACTTTTGTGCCACGTCCAACATAAGGTATGTCGAGTTCTATCGAGTCAGAACATCCAAACACAATGTCTTAGAACATGAAATCCCAAGCTGGCTTGCTATTGCCTTGAACTTGGACAACCTTTGAGGGGAAGCCCTCACATACTGCACAATGTTGCGGACTCTGGTAATGAAATCGTCAACCTCTATTAACCCCTTAATGACAATCAGGTTGAGGATATGAGCACAACATCGAACATGAATAAATTCGTGGTTGCGGATGACATCAGCTTTCACATTCGTATTCCTCTTGAACCATTCAATTGCAGTGTCATTGGCACTGGCATTGTCAACTGCAATACATAGAAACTTTTGAATTCCCCAATCCTTTAAACAATCATCCATCAGTGCCCCAATTGATGCTCCCTTATGATCAATAATTTCTTTGAACCCAATAATCCGTTTTCTCAAATTCCACTCACTGTCTATGTAGTGTGCTGTGATACACATGTAGGAAACATTCTGTATGGAAGTCAATGTGTCAGTCGTAAATGACACTCTCTGGCTAGTGGTAGTGAACATCTTCTTCATCTCCGCCTTCTCTTTTGCATGCTTCTTCATACAATCTCGTATCACCGTATACCGTGATAGCAATGGAAATCGTGGCTCAATAGTCTTGACAAACTTTCGAAAGCCTTTTTTATCGACTGTGGTAAAAGGCATTTCATTTTCAATTATCATCTCTGCAAGCATATCCCTCACCAATTTCTCACTATATTGAGGGATGACCATTTTCTTAATCTGTGTATCATCAGTGGCTGTAGAAGTTTCGTAATTGAGCTTGGTCTGATCATAGGGGTGACAATATATTACACGACCCGTTAACCCAACACGAACACGACACGATAATAGCGGGTTAGGGTTTAGTCTTAATGGATTCGGGTCAAAACGGGTTAACCCGTTAAGACAAGATTTCTTAACGGGTTGATAACGGGTCAACCCGTTATGACACGTTAAGAAAGTAAAAATTACAATTATACCCTTATATCTAAACATAAAATTATTAGAATTTCAATTTCGATATTTTTATTGTTTGGATTATAATTTTGTACTTATAGTTAGTTTTATAATTTTTATAAATATTGTGATTTTAACTTTTATATAAAATTATGCTAAATTTAATCAGATCAAACGGGTTAATTTCGGACCTATTCAACCAAATTACATAAACAGTTTAAAACGGATCGTATTGTGTCATGTTAACCTATTTCATAATATTTACTAATAGGTCAAAACGGGTTGACACGACACAACCCGTTATGTTAATGGGTCGTGTTAGGGTTTGAGATTTTGTCACGATAAACTTAATGGGTCGGGTTAGGATTGAGCTATATAGTATAATATATATGCTTTGACACGACCCGTTAACACGATTTGACACCCCTATCTGATCAGTGGCCGCTGGCAACCATTAAGATGGGCTATCAAGACAGATGTGCCTTGCTTCTTTGAATGACATCCACAGAGTTTTGGTGACATCTCGCCTGTGGGTTCTCACGATTACCAAGAATCTTGGTGAAATGCTCTCATGTCCAAGACCTTTTTTTAGTAGTTCGTGGCTAAGGTGGCGTCACAGATGGAGGTGGTTCATCCCCAATACCCATCCCCTCATCCTCATTAAAGTCATCCTCATCTTGTATGTCTATTGGAAGTGGGAATCGACTACTTGCACAAGAAGTAGCTGCTCTAGAAGTGGGTCTAGAACTCGGTGACAGAATTGTGGCATTTGGATTCCCTTCCGACCTTCTACTAGGTGAAGCCTCCATATCTATCAAAAATAAAATAAATTAGTTTGGAGGTTGCTACCTTAAATGGTAATAAAATAAAATAAATACTGAAACATCCATTAAATACTAAAGAGTACTGCATATGATAAATTTATCATCTCCTAAGAGTTTAAATTTTTTAGATAAATCTGATTTAACTCAAAGAATGAAATATCATGAGATTTTTTGGAATTAATTCCAAATCATACTTAATGAAAAGAATGATCTAGGTCATGGTAGTTTATATCTCAAGGTTGCTGATGGCATGGAAATACTGTTTTCCAGGCAAACAAACACCATCAATAGCACCCACCAAGAATGAAGATCACAGTTTGGAGAGACTACAAGTCACTCAATACTTTGTATATATAGTGGAAAATACAAAAGCTTGTACACAAACAAAATTTATTACTTACATACTATTTTTTTTTTCACAAACCAGAAGTAACACTGCAGAACATATTACACTTTATATAAAAACAAATAAATCATGTAGAACTGATATGGTAATTGATGATATCTCACCCCTTAGCTTGTGACGAATTATATAAAAACAAATAAATCATGTAGACTAATTGATTGTGTTTTTTAAGATAAGAACAAGATAAGTTGCTCTTTTGATTTCTAATGTATTTTTCATCAAATGTCACCTGCAAGCTTTCTATTATATTTGCCATGTTCATTTTATGCTTGAGGAAGGGAGGGATCGTTCACTTTCATCAGTTTCATATACTGATATTGCTTTTTGCATCCCGTCTTCCTATTGTACTCTTGTTTAATATACATGAATCGTCTGAATTCCTTGCACTTTTTTATGGAGTTTCTCATCATAGATTAATTTCACATCTTCATGGAATTGCAAAAGTATATTCTAAAAGGATTAGTCATGTTAAAATTAGAGCCTTTTGGAAATATTATAGAGTGTAAGTACTTATCTCTTTCAAGCAATTTGGAATCTTATTTACCACCTTGCTATACACAATCCGAGTTAGTACAAGTATATTCTTCATGGGAGTCTTGACGTAGGAAATATTGATTCTTTTCACATTTCAGTCCTTTAATGCCGACAATGGTCCTCTCGACTTTTATGTTATTGTCTTAATTTTCATAATCATTCAGCAACTGCTTTGCTGTTTGAAAGATTTAATTGGTTGTATTTAGGTGCTGATTTGTTGTAGATAGCAGACAGATGAAACTTGCCTAATTGGGTCTAGTATAGCCTATAGGAAAAGAAAGCTTAACAGAACTGGGGCAGGCACTAATCTAACCCAGAAATTTTAGGACTCGAGTCATAAATCAAGGCTGCCACGATTTGAAACTAACCCAGGAAGTTGCCTACGTCAAAAAAAGACAGCAAGCTTCCTCAAGTCCTAAAAAACCTATTTCAGTTAGCCTGAATGCACCACAAGAAAACTCAAACATTTCCCCATTAAAAATGACCCTGAATCTCATGATTTCAACTCAATCATAATTCACCCTTGATGCTACCCGACTTCAGCCCCTAAATCGCGAAGAATTTCATAAAATTCCCGTCCTCCTCCCTTGTTAGAATTTATATCTATTGGCCTCTGGTGATTTAAGTGAATTCTTTTCCTTCAATTTCTAAGTGAAAGGCACTGCCTACCTTCCAGCAACTAAATCAGTGAAGAGTACTAAGTTTTCTACTTTACACTCCATAGCATCCTAAGATGAATCCAAGGTAAGTTGCATCGGGTCTTATCCGTATATTAAAAATTCCCCCTCTTTGAATCTAACATATTTCTTATTGTTTTTTATGTCAAAACAAAGAATTCTAGAGCTAGAAGACTACAAGAATGCAACTTTTAAGCAAAGGAAACTATGTGGACAGATTCTGTTCTTCAATGTTCATTCCCCTCCCCCTCCCCCGAAAAAACAAATAAAAATTATATTGGTTTTGGAAAATGATCAAAGAAGACTGGCAATGACTGAACCATCCCATGGATCAAATGTATCTATTGAATACGCTTCTTGTATCTATTTATAGCTTTTGACCAAATGTTTTCTCTTGAATACATCCCATGCACTTGAGTTATACCTATTCCTTCATTCCTATTAATAAAATTTCATATACCTATAAAAAAAACGAAGCAACATGTATGTATTATTTGAAATATAAGACATGCTCAAAATGGGTTTCATTATTATGCGTAGGGTATTTGTTCAGTTTCTAATTTCATTCAAACCAGACCAGCAGCCATCCAACTTGACTAAACAAACTGAGCCAACCCAAATTTTGCTTTCCCCTTCCCTTTTTGTTTATTGTTTTGGCCAATTCAATTTGATCAGGACCATGACACTTCATGCTCATTACTTTACTTGCAGCTAATTACTATGGGGATGAACATGATCATTTATTAATTTCTTTTTTAGAAAAAAGAACCTAGAAACAGTAAAATTAGAGAATGGCCTTTAATTTATTTTCATGGCAACCAAACAAAGCATTGATCGGTGAGAAACCAAGCCAGCCATTATATATCATGCATATATATGTAAGCATATATAGAAATGGCTGCTTGTATCTAACTGATCAACAATACTCTAGCTAGGTGGAATTAAACTATGAGAAAACAAAACAATTTTCAGGAAACAAAAAAAAATCTACCAACTATGAGAATAAATAGGATCAAGAAAATACTAATCCAATTATTTTGTACTGAGAAGTGAGGCGTGGGCAGCAGCGGTGGCAGTGTGGCACTATGAAGACAACGGCAGAAGAAGAAATAAAATGGGGGCACTGAGTGAGTGAGTGGCTGAGCAAGGGAATAACAAATGAACAACTAAGAAGAAAGGGGTGGCTGACTCAGGGTCCAGGGAAGAAGAAATGAAGAAGAAAGGGGGAAGGGGGGGTTTTCCTCATGTAGCAAAACGGCGTCGTTCCTATATTAAGGAACGCTGTCGTTTAAGTTAAGGGAAAAAAATAACGCAGATTCAAAACGACGTCATTTTGAATATGCGCTTTTAAAAAAAAGTTAGAGTTCGGAGCCCACTCTAACTCCGAACTCCGAGGCTCCGAACTCCGACTCCGACTCCGTTAGCATTTTCGGAGCCGTTTCGATTCTGATTCCGATTCCAAATTCTGACTACTCCAAGAGTCGGAATCGAAAATTTCAGAAATTTTCCCAACCCTAGTTTCATTAGATGAGAAACGTGGTAGGTGCATGTGGCGTACTGTGTCAACAAGCTTGTCTTCAATTTCAATCATGTCACCACACCACTAGTTGTTAGATGACATGTCATGTCATGTAACACAGGTATGACAGTCTCTTCCTTTAAATTTATGACGTCCTTGTAGAGCCATTTTATCATTGGTGGCATAGCTCAAGTTCCTCACTTTTGATTGGAGCAAACTTTGAAACCATTCATAGCACTCCAAGCAAGGACCAAGTCATATTTGGGTCATACTCAATATGGCATATCACAATCTCCATCATACAAATTCATGACGTCCTCGTCGAGCTATTCTATCATAGGTAACACCGTAATATAGCTTGAGTTCTACAATTATGGTTAGACTAGGCTCTAATACCATCTATAACACTTTAAGAGAAGCCTATATATGTCACATAACTTTAAGCATATCTTGTGGATATGAGATGAGTCCAAATCTGCTTGGATGAACGTGGACTTACATAAGAAAACTTAGATCTTCGACATGTAAGCATAAGTATTTGATCATTCCTCAAATTTTAGTAAAGGAAACTCATCTTTAATTCAACCCAAAAATCATCACAGCTAGCGCCAAATTGTTGATATTTTGTTTTGCATTTTACTAGACTAGTGAAGAGCTTCTCTTGCAATATAGAAAAAGTAATGCTACATACAGTTAGTTTTGCATACTTTCTGCGTACTCTACTGATATAATTGGCTAGATCAATTTTTTTTAATATACAACTAATCACATCAGTGGAATGTGCAAAAAAGTATGTAAAAGTGACTGCACATATAATTTTTTATACAGAAATAGTTTTCGGAGTCCGTCATATCCCCAAGGACTAAGGACACTCCAATGGTCAAGTTGGTCCATTTTTTTGTTTTTTTAAGAAAGAAACTAAGGCCAAGTTTGGATAATGAATGTGTTTCATCTCATCATTATAACTTTCCTAAATTTTCATACAAAATATAATAAATAAATCAACATTTTTAAATATCAAAATAATAATAATAATATGAAAAAATAATATTTTAACAATATTTTATTCAATTTTTAACTTTTATCTCAACTCACTATTAAAAGCACACCTAAATAGAGAGGTTCCAAAATGAAGCAATTACCTTCCTTCTAAAAGAGTGTCTCCTATTAATGAAATTCTCAATATTGTTGTTACTTATCATTCCCACACACTACATATCACATTTATTTTATTTTATTTTCATTTTCCTTGCAATAAATATGTGGTGTATGAATGATAAGTAAAACAATTTAATTATTTTAGCAAGAATAAAATAAAATAAAAAATAATATTAAAATATATAAAATGTGTGGTGTATGGTAATGAGTAGCATCCCTCATATTCATGTAGTGGCCTCAATATAGTTATTCTCTGTCATGGGGCTCTTTGAACAAGAACCGCTAGCAATTTTCTAGCTTCAATCAGTAATTCACTATCCCCATCATCTATCATTGAAAATAATTATTCTTAAATAATGTTAGATACAGTTTTAAATGTGAAAGTCACATTCATGCACTCTCCTTTTAAGAAAAAGTAAAATTTACTATTAAAAAAATAATTTTTATGTGGATTTCAAATCTACTCATTTTTTTAAAAAGAAGTGTCACACTTACATACCTTAGAACCTCAAATATTATTTCTATTCATTATTTGATTTAAGTGTACTAAAAAAAAATGAGAAAATTGTTTGAAAACCTTTTATGTTTAAAGAAACAAAATAATTTTCTTGCTAAAAATTGGGTAACTCAAATATTGTTATTATTTGTTGTGCCTCAAACTAGATAGATTAATCAGTCTCTTTCCATCTGCAATGCCTAAAGTTTTTGTTCTCGGGAATAGACATTACTTATGATTGTATCTTGCAAGGAGAATTTAAAAATCATGGCAGTTGTGGAATTGCAATTTCAAATGTAAACATGAATTATTTTGCTTAAAGATAAAGACATGGTATAATGCAAGACACAAGTAGACTCGCCCTGTTTGGAATTTAGATTGAACTGAGATCAATTCAGTTTAATCTAATTTTAAGTTGAGTTTAATATTCAAACACTCTTATATCGCTAAACTCATATTAATTCAAAACTGGTTTATATGTATGACTCACAACTTTTTTTCAACTCAATACCTCTTTACACGCAGGATCTACAACCTTTTTCACTTTCCATAAATACATCTAAACTCATCTTAGGTGAACCCCACAAAACTCACTCTATCATCTCAGCTCACTACTATTCATAAAAAAACTCAACTCAGCTCAACATCTAAACGAGCTCTTAATTTTTAAGAAAATTTCTACTTATTACACTATCATCCCATTCTTATTCTACTATTATTATGATATGATATTTCCCATTAAGTTTTAAATTGTTTTTTTTTTTAAATTATCCAATAATAATGGAAAGTGTTATATTTATAAAGTAAGATAATAGTGTAATATATAATATAACTATGTTTTTTAATATTAAGAATATAAGTTGTTGTCTTTAAATCCAAAGTTCCAACTCACAAAAAGCCAACCATCTTGGAGTAAGTTATTCAAAATTGAGATGTGCACTTATATGACCCAGTTTAGTTACACAGTTCAAACTATCTCATATAATCATTACAAATTTCTCACATTTTCACACAAAATATAATAAACAATTCAATCTTTTCAAATCTCAAAACAAAAATAATATTAAAAAATTATATTCTAATAATACTTTATTCAACTTTTAACTTTTATCTCATCTCATTTGTGTAACCAAACTAGGCCCCCAAAATATAGTGCTTGTTTGTAAAAAGTTTTCATCCCAAAATTCTCATCTCATCTTCTTTCCAAACATAACTTAAATACAAATACTTTTAAATTGATCATTACAACTTTTTCAAACTAATCATTACAACTTTCTCAAACTTTCAAACAAAAAATAAAAAATAATTTAACTTTTTCAAATCTCAAAACAAAAATAATATTAAAAAACTATATTTTAACAATATTTTAATTTTATACTATTTTTTATTAAATATTTTGTCTCTCCTTTCCCAAAATTCTATAAAATATTAATTCAAATTATTTTACTACTATTCACAAAATATCTTAATGTTATTTATAAAATTTCCATCTCATTTCACTCTTAAACTTCCCTAACTTGGTTTGGATATCGAAATATAGGGCTGAGCACCGACTTAGTCAGAGTTGGATTACCCTAAATTCAACTCCAACTCCGACTTGTTTTTGGCTTCGATTTGACTCCGACTGCAACTTGTTGGAGCGGAGTCAGATTTGGACTTTTAGCTTTGAGTTTTTTCTTTACCTTCATATTTAGCCCATTTTAAAAAGAATTTTTTATGTGCTTTCGAATTTCAACTTTAATAAAAAAAACTAAAAACTAAAACTAAATCATTCTCTGCCAATTTACTTATATATTAATATCTAACTTATTTTTATACTAGACTTATAGTATAGTGTCTAATTACATGTTATCATACCATAGTATTACATATTATTTTTAGTGTCTAATTAGATGTTATTATAATATAGTATTACATGTAATTATATTATACTAGTTTCTAATTTATTTTTAACTTATTTTTACACTAGACTTATTTGTAGTGTCTAATTACATATATTCTTATACTTTATTAAATTAATATTATATGTGATGGTAACCAAGGTGGAGCTATCCTTAAAGATCTTTTGCAAGTACCAGATGAGCCAATTACAAGATCAAGAGCCAATTACAAGATCAAAAGCCAAGAAGATCAAGGAAGTAATACAAGAATTGGTGCAATCCACTTGGGATGAAACTAGGAAGAGCCCAATACTCAAGATGGGCTTGAAGGAAGAAGAACTAGTTTTGATCTACTCGATACAAGCTATGGAAGATATGACTTAGAGATTGGGCCTCCTGTTGTTAAGGCTTTCAATTTGTTTAAAGGTATTTTATTATTAGTTTAGAAGAAGTGGGCTTGAGGATGCTTGGCCCACATATGTCTTATTTCTAATGGACTAGGGTTTTTTGGGAAGGCTTTGTATTTAAACATAGGGTTTATTTGAAAAGTTATAATTTTATGTCTCACTACAATTTTAGAAGTTACTGTAGCGCGGCGTGCGGTACTGTTCATGCTACAGTACATGAGGCACTGTTCATTTAGAGTTTTTAGGGATTGTTTATTTAAACCACTTATAGCCTCATTTGAGGGGGTAGACAACATGTAATTTTAATTGTGAGTTGAGTTATCTCCTCTTGTTCTTCTTGAACTTTTGAACTTATCAAAGGTAAATCAAAATCTTTGTGGTGTTCCTCCTTTGTAATATGGGTTCTTGAGACGGGTTCTTCAATAGGTCTAGATTTTAATATAATCTAGGTTCTTGAAACAAGTTCTCATCGGGTCTAGATTCTCCATTAATAGACCTGAGTTTGGCTTTCTTGGATTTGTTTTTTCAATATTGTTGTTGGGTCTCAAAGCAAGTCGATTGGGGTTCATATCAATATGTTATTAACTTATAATACTGGATTTATGAGTTATTTCTATACTAGTGTCTAATTTATTTATATACAAGACTTATACTATAGTGTATAATTACATGTTATTATACTAATGTCTAACTTATTTTTAATTTAATTATATACTAAGTTTTCTATTGTCTAATTACATGTTATTATACTTTAGTAAATTAGTATATATGTTATTAGCTTATTATACTAAACTTATTTAAATACTAGTATATAATTTATTTCTACACTTGATTATGTATGGTAGTTGTTAATGTCATGTTTCGTATGCCTTTGGGCCGAATTCTCAGCAACTCGGATCTTCGATGTAGGGTTTGTGGACACAAAGAAAACACAACAAGATGGGGGGCTGTGGTGGTGGCTAGGGAGTTTCCGATGTCAAAGTCAGTATCGTCTTAGAGTTTAGTGCAAGTATGTAGAGAGTTTAGAGGGAGTTCATAGTACCTAGAGATTGCCTTTTATAACAGATATCTGGGGTCTGATGCCCATACTCTGTCAGGAGGATGTGTCCCCTCGGCAGTTCCTGCAGTCAGGCTTCTTTAACGAGACGTGACCTACGAGGTGGCGCATTTAACGTGGCATGGCTCTCTGCCCCATTCAGCCAGTGGATGCACGCTTTTAGACTCCTCCTTTCCCCTCCGTCAGAGGATTAAGGGCTCCTTACGATCTGTGCCCACTTGTCTATTAAAGGCTACATGGGATTAAGCTCTGTTGAGGTGGAGTGTTCCTCATTCCTTTGCGTTACGATGGATTTTTGTGTGTTCAAAGTCATGGATTGACCTCTACTCTAGCACCAAAGACCCCTTGATTGAGTTGATGGGTTGCTCAGTTAGTCTGGGCCTCTCCTGGTATTGGGCTTATGCCTTGGGCCTTCGATCCGAGGGTAAACACCCCCTTACAGTTATCTTACCAATTCCCATCAAACTAGTCCGACAATAATTTCTTCATTCCTCTCTTCTCATGTCTTTATGTGGCCGTCATTGCTTGGTATCCTTCCCTCTTGAGTGGGGTGACTCTTTCGGCTTCTGGTTCCTCCACGTATCAGGCCCCTTTGCCCCATTTCGTCGTTCAATGTGACATGTGACGCTTCACTTTCTGACTTTACTGGCACGTTCTCTGACGGTTGGGTTATGGTACTTGATGACGGTCGTTCTGTCCCTTTCACTTTAATGGTTGTCAAGCGGTTTCTACAACTTTGTGTTTTGTTGTGTGTCTCGTGGGATTCGAACCGCTCCACTTCCCACGTTTAGTTCATGGAAGTTGGAAAGCCAACTACTGCTCCTCTATATAAGCTTTGTCTTGTCTTTGTCGTTCCCCTCTTACTTCATTTGCCTTCTCTCTGCATCCATGTTCTTTTTGCTTAACCTATCTCTTTCATCGTCTCCTTCCTCATCCTTACTTGCAATGGCTGCCAAAAAATCCGATAAGCCCACGGTCTTTGGTGAGTAATACATGGTTGAGGTTCATACTCCAGAGCCGGGCTATGCCAATCATCACTGGTACTCGAAGGGTTTCTGCGAATTTCTGCTATCGCTGCGGATGCACATTCAAATGCTTTACTTTTAACCTCTATTGGAGGATGACGGCAATGGAGAGTAGTTTTTGGATTGAAGCCAGGCTTTTTGTGATCAAAAGATTAGAGGGGAATCTCTCTTGTATAGTCAAGAAATGTAACAAGTTTACGAATGCCCTTTACCTCAATAGGGATGTGGTGGTCTGCTTGGCTAAGGTGGTTGAGGGAAGTTTGAAGTTCTCAAGTAATAGGGCTCTGTATCAATCTAAAAGGGAGGGAAATAGAGTATTTCTGGTCCAAGTATGTCAAAATTCTTTTGGCAAGTTTGTGAAAATGACAGAGTTGGGCACTAGTAAGCAAAAATGAATTATTGTCATCCCTAAAGGGAGGAATAGAAGTGGATGAGATAGTTTCCTTTACAAAATGAAGGAGATTTTCAGTTCAAATTCCTCTATTTTTTATCCTGGAAATAGAGGTGTACTTAACAAGGATGTTGCTAAAAGGGACTCTAAAAGAAAAGAGGTGAGTATGGTTAATCCTCAAAGAGGAGCTTCTTCCTTACATATAGCTCCTTATTTGTCTGCTTTGATGGAAGTTGTTAATGATAATCCTGGCCCCAGTAACAAAGATGGAAAAGGAAATAATGTGACTGGGTGTTGAATGGCCTGGCAAATCATGTGACTGGGTGTTGAGGAAGGTGGAAGAAATTAGAAATTGTGTTGACATTTCTTGTGAGGGATTTGAAGAGCAATTTAGAGCTATACTCATTACTATTGAGGCTAGACATTTTGCTCTTGCCAGATCTATTGCTAAAAAGGAGAGGACACTAAAAAGATTAGAATGTACAACTAATTACAAATCCAGGGATGGGAGTGCCTTTAGAGAAAAAGGCAAAAAGAAAGTTGTCAATGGTTTCTCATGAAGCCTAAGATCATTTCATGGAATGCTTGGGTATAAAAAGCACCTCTGAGTGAAAAATATGGTTAGGCAATGGAAGGTTGAAATTATTTGGTTTCAAGAAACTAAATTGAAGGCTGTCAACCAATTGGTGGTTCGTAATTTATGGAGTTGTAATTATGTGGGTTGGGTCGAGTTAGTCTCTAATGGAACTTCGGGAGGCATTATTGTTATCTAGGATAGGAGGGCTGTAGAAGTAGTAGATCATTACATGGGAGAATTCATGGTGGCATGTCACTTTAAGAATGTGGACAATGGCATTGAATGGGCTTTTGCTGTTGTTTATGGGCCAAATTCAGATTCTAGTAGGATAAGACATTGCATTTTGACAACATGATTTTCTATATTGGTGAATGGCTCTTTGGTTGGATTTTTTAACATCTCCCGTGGTTTGAGGCAATGAGACATTTTATCTCCTTTCCTATTTGTCTTAGTTATGGACGCCATGCGTTGTATGATTGATGAGGCTGCAGAAGGGGGCTCTGTGTCTGTTTTCATGGTGGTGATGATTCTCAGGGCAGCATTACTGTTTCTCATTTACTCTTCACAGATGATACTTTAATTTTTAGTGATCCCAACCAAGATCACCTTTGAGCTTTAAGAGCCTTAATGTTATGTTTTGAGCTATCTCCGAGCTTAGAATTAATTTAACTAAATCTGAAATTGTTCTAGTGGGTACAATCAGAAATATTTTGGACTTGGCCAATATTTTGGGATGCAAGGTAGCTTCGTTACTGATGAAATATCTTGGGTTACCTCTGGGTGCCCCTCACAAATTAGTTTCGATTTGGGATGGGGTGATTGAGAAGATTGAAACGAGGTTAGCAGGATAGAAAAAAAAATTTTTGTCAAGAGGGGGTAGAGTCACATTGATTAAAACCACATTATCTAATTTACCCACATATTTCCTCTCCCTCTTTCCTTTACCTACGTGGTAGCTACAAGAATTGAGAAGATTTTTTGGAATTTCTTATAGGATGGTAATGGGGAGGAAAGAAGATTTCATTTAGTGAATTGGAACAAGGTTTGTATCCCCGTATCATGTGGAGGATTGGGAGTGCGAAATTTAAAACTTTTTAATAAAGCTCTTCTTGGAAAGTAGCTTTGGAGGTACAATAACAAGAGTAATACATTTTGGAAATAGACTGTGGATGTTAAATATGGGAGGATGTGGGGGAATTGGTGTACTACTGAAGTAAAAGTGGTGTATGGGGGTGGGTTTGTGGAAGTCCATTTGGTTGGGACGAGGGGATTTCGTCAAAAACATTAATCTCAAAGTGGGGGGATGAGACAAGTATTTATATCTGGCATAATTATTGGTGCGGGGATTCAGCTCTTAAATATGTCTATCCTAATCTTTTTAGGATTGCTAGAAACAAATGGGCTGCAGTGACTGACCCTTATCAGTTTTCTAATAATATGGTGCATTGGGATGTGGAATTTACTAGAGATTTACAGGATTGGGAAGTGTGTGAAGCTGCGATTTCTTTGCAAAATTATATGATACGAAGATCGATTAGAGTAGGAAGGATAGGCTACTGTGGGTACATGATTATAACTCTAGATTCTAGTGAGATCTTTCTACAAGGTGTTAAATAGTCATGGTGATAAAGTATACCCTTGGAAATGTCTCTGGAGAGCTAGGGTACATGGTAAAGTTGTATTTTTTTTGTTGGCTGGTGTCTCTTGAAAAAATATTTAACCACAGATAATTTGAGGAAAAGTGGTTTATTTGTGATTGATTGTTGTTTTGTGTAAAAAAGATGGTGAATTTGTTAATCATTTTTTCCTTCATTGTGAGGTGGTGACAAAGTTTGGAATGAGATTTTTGCAAGGGTAGGCATTGCATGGGTGATGTGTTTACATGTGGTGGACTTTTTGGCTAGTTGGCAAGGTTCAGTGGGATATGGAGGCAGTGCAGTAGCGTGGAGGATGATCCCCTTGTGCTTATGGTTAGAGAGAAATGTGAGGTGTTTCGATGATTGCGAACGTTCTATAGAGGAATTTAAGGATTTTTTCTTTAGCACTATAAGTTTTTGGGTGAAGAACCTAGTAAGGGATGGGAATATTTGTAATGTTTTGCTTTAGTTTTGTTTTGTTTTAGCTTGTATTTAGGTGTACTCTCTTGTATACTTCTTATATACTTGAACTATATCTACTAGTACTTACTTGGAGTAAATTCTCTCTTATTATCTATAAAGAAATAAGTTATTATTATATAGTGGATTCGGTTTTTCCATGCACACTGGAATTTATACCTCCATATCCCAAAGAAAGGTATCATAGGAGTGACTGTCATAGTCAGTGTCAATTTAGGAGGTATAAGGACTATTTTAATTATTGACATTCATCAATTTGTAACATAATCAAATGCACACTTGGCATTTTGAAATCACGGTTTAAAATTTTAAGATTAATGCTTGTAGATTCAGTTTGGTGGCAAGGGCTCTTCATGCAAGCATGTTGTATGTTATATAATTTTATTAGAATGATGACTCCAAACATCTAGTTGTTCGAGCATCGGAGAAACGAACGGCTCGATTCAAATGGTTGTGTGGTTGGAGACGCTATAGAATCATCAAGTCATCCTTATATGAGTATCGAATAAGCCCAATATATGGCTGCAGTGAAGGATGTGATTGCGGGCAGATAGGGATGGTGGTTGAATGTTATTTTTCTAACTTGACATGTATGTAATTTCATTTTTGCTATAAGGTTGTATTTTTATTTGAAATTTATTAGCATTTGTCAAGTACATTTCGAATTTCTAAGCGATCTTTGAATTTTGGTATTTTATAAACTTTATTGGTTATATGAATTAAATAGGTTAAAAATAAGCTAATGTTGAGAATTTTAATATCCAATATTCCTAATCATAACGGTATTAATATTATTATATATGCAGGATGCTTAGATATAAACTGTAGTTATTCCGATAGAAACAAGTGGTAATTTTTCGTTGTTGTAATGAAAAGATCATTTTTTAAATTTTTTTCAGGACTCACCCATTTGATATATTTATATTTAAGACTGTTCATCCGGGTTTTGGACCGGGTATCCAGGTGTACCCGGCCCGGAACCTGGATTTTAAATCCAGACTGTGTTTCGGCCCAGATACACCCGGTTATGATCCGATCCAGAACCCGAGTGCATCCGGGTTTTTTGAAACTCGGAAATCCGGGTTCCGGGTTGTTCCCAGTTTCCTTCTTCCCTTGTTTTTTATTTTTTTAACTTTCAAAGTTACAGTCACATGGTGTGATCTTGTTCTTCTTCAAATTTTTTATTTTTATTGTTAACTTACAGCCGCTAGTGTGAGTAAATCCACTACGCTAGACCATCGGAGCACAGATTGAGGGCCACCGACAACGTTCCTGCACCCACAATATAGAATCTCTATTTTTTGAACTTACAAAGTTACAGTCACACGGTGTGATCTTGTTCTTCTTCAATTTTTTTTTTTTTTTTTTTTTACTTTTAACTTACAGTCGCTGGTGTGAGTAAATCCACTACGCTAGACCATCAGAGCACAGATTGAGGGCCACCGACGACGTTCCTGCACCCACAATACAAAATCTCTGTTTTTAAGCAAGAAAACAGAGCAAACTTGGACTCCATCGTTGCCCAGCCACCGGAAACCGCCAGGGTACTACTCCGTTCTGCTACACCCAAACCAAAATACTTCTACCCGGAAAACCAGCCGCCACTGCATCTTGGAAGCCACCATACATCCATCAGCCCTCCACGTTTCCTTCCTCAGTCGTAGATAACGCCGGTCACCGCCAGCAGAAGACGCTGGGGAACGAGCCTCCACCATCTAACGCCGATCAGTTGAAGGTCAGCACCTTCGCAGCAACCCCCCAACCCGCGGCTCCCACACATTGCATGGTACACGACGATACGTAACACACACACACACACACACACACACTCTCTCTCTCTCTCTCTCTCTCTCTCTCTCTCTCTCTCTCTCTCTCTCAGTGTCGTTCCGCTGCGTCTCTCCCAGTGTCGTTCCTCTGGAGTCTGGGATGTTAGCCGTTAGGTAAGTCACGAGCCTGGGTTTCGTTGCTCAGCTAAGTAGATTTGAAAAGAACCCGAGTATCAGGTTTAAATCTGGGTTCCGGGTTTACTCGGGTTTTAAAATGAGGGTTTCGGCCCGCGCCGAAACCCATAACCGAACACCTGGTTACCGGGTTCCGGTCTATTTATATTAATGGGATTGGAAATGCAATAACAAACTGCATTTAATGATTTCTATTTCATAATTATAATTATTTATATTATAATAAAAATTTTGATTTTTAGAAATACGGTTCTACCTAAATTTCGAAAATGCCAAGAATTATTAATTAATCTAAATTTCGAAAATGATTTGTTATTAATTATGTGATTTTAATATTTTTTTGGGTATGTAATTTATTAATTACTATTACTTAAAAAAAATATTTCTAAATAATACTTAATCATAACAAAAAATATGCAATAATTGGTGAGACCTACAATTATCAAATCTCTCAAAAACTTAAAGGAATATTCTTCTTGCAAGCAATTTTACAATTTTACTGTTATTTACAAATTGCTATTATTAACAATTCTTCTAACAATTTTACTATTATTTACAAATTATCTCAACTCAACTCGCTATCCAAAACTCACCTTAAAGAAATACTAGGCTTTGTTGGGCTACAAAGATGAGATGTTATGTTATAATTTCATTTCAAAACTTCTCACAATTTCTTTTTCAAATATCTCAAACACAAAATATTTTTAATTTTTAATTTTCAACTATTACATCAAATCATTACTTAACTATTATCTAAATACAAAACCTTATATAATTTTCTTAAACTTCCAAACAAAACATAAAACAAAAGTAATATTAAAAAATCTTAACTTTATAATATTTTTATTTAGCTTTTTTCTATAATTTTTTCAAATTTAATAAAATATTTTAACTCAAACCATTTGACTACTATTCACAAACTATTTTATTATTATTTAAAAAATTCTCATAATTTCTCGTCTCATCTCATTATCCAAGTATGTCCTAATCACATTTTTTTTTTACATGCTATGACTAATAAAAAATCCTACAAAACAACTATAAAGGGCTATAATTTTTTCCTCTCTAGGCATTGTAGGACTCAATTCACCAAACTCTCATTTATTATTCTTAGGGCCCATTTGGTTTGTAAATTATACTCAGCTCAGCTAAGTTCGGTTCACTTTTAAATCTCTTCTACTGTCCAAACAGTCCAAGTGACCTGCCTTAATACGTGAATTCGGTGAGTTTTGTTCATGTAGATGGACAGATAAAAGCTAATAATGCAGCTTTACTATTTTTTTTCCTGTAACTCTCTCTCTGCCGTCAACTTTATCACTCTCTCTGCCTGCAACAAGCTATCATCTCTCTTTCTTTATCTCTCTGATAAGCCATCAACTCTCTCTCTTTGTGACAACCCATCAACTCTCTCTCTCTCTCTCTCTCTCTCTCTCTCACATTTCTTTCTTCTGGCCAGCACAAGTCTTTTTTTTTTTTCAAAATATCAGACAAGCACTGCTAGTGAACAGCCATGGGTTCCACCAACTTTACAAATTTTCATAAATATATCTGAATTTATCTTAACATCTAAACACACTTTAAACTCATCTAAGATGGACCCCACAGAACTCATTCCATCATCTCAACTCACTACTATTAATAAAGAACTGAGTTCAGTTTAACTTAACTCAACATCCAAACGTAGTCTTACACTCTAAGCTGAAATGACTTGACGAGGATGTCAAAGATTAAAATCTCCCGTGCTCAAATTTGGCATCCTTGTGAGACCATTGAGGGAAGGAGGTATCTGTTAACCAAAGCTCTTAAAAGCACACTAGTTATATGATGTATTGTTCCTATTAATAGAAAGATTATCAATGGAAATGAACTTGGTAAAAACCCCTCATTTGAGAATAGCTAATACATGGATCGTGATGCGTTCTTTGTCTCGTGCTGTTCTTTTGATACTCCTTCTACACTTCTGCTTGGAGCTGTTCTTATGCCTGCACAGTTAATGAGACATCACTTCCCCGAGGATGGCATGCAATTAACCGTTTGGATGTTAAAAGTATATAAGATGATTGGAGATTTTTGTGAATAATAGTGAGTTAAGCGTTTAAATGAGTTTTGTATAAGAGTGTGAATCTCATATAGATGTGTTTGGATGTATGGAGTAAATTGAGATATGTTTAACTTTTTATATAAAGTTGAAAAAGTAAGAGTCTCATAAATGATTGATTTGTTGTTGTAGTGATAGAATAATTATTTTATTTATATGTTTTAGTAATAAAATAAAAATATATCGTTTCATTGAAAAGTGCTGGGTGAAGATGAAATAAGTGAGATTATTTCAGATAAAAAGTGTGTTTGGACGGAGAGTCTGTATATACATATATATATATACATATATATATATATTTATATCAATCCATACGAAACTATCTCAAATAATCTAAAATAGTCTTACCATCCAAACACAACATAAATCGCCCTTAATAGTTGATGAAGTCCACACATATTCTATTTCTAGTGTTGGGGATATTAAGCAGATGTCTTTAGAGAATACTTGGAAAATGTGATGAGATAAGAATTTGGTGAATAATAGTGAAATTGTTTATGAATAGTAGTGAACTAATTTCAATTATGATATTTTATTGAATTTTGGAAAATGAAAGAAAAAAAGTTGAATAAAAATACTATAAAGTTAAAATATTGTTAGAATATAATTTTTTCTTATAATTTTTGTTTTAAAATTTGAAAAAGTTAAATTGTTTTCTTATATTTTGTTTAAAAATTTGAAAAAGTTATAATGATTAGGTAATAATAGGTAATAATTAGATGAAATAATAGAATATTTGAAATTAAAAAGTATTTTATTTGAGTTATGTTTAAAAAAGAAATGAGATGAGATATGAGATGGAATTGGATGAGATGAGATGATACATATTCCCAAAAAAATCTCTGGCCACTAAAATTGCAAGGGGGTGAGAATTTTTAGTATACCCGAAAATACTTTCCACAACAAGTTCTTGAGAAGCCTGAATCACTTTTCTAATTATGTGCACAATTTTAGGCAACCTTCCCCAAGGTAGAAGGAAGCAATCCTTAGGTTGATCTCCAAATTATCAACAATCATGACAATCTTTCTCGGACAAATGGTGCTAAAATTGTCTTGAGAAAAAATTGCTCATTCGAGCAATTTGTCCAGGCAAGATTGTGATGAACCAGTCCCTCGCAAGATTGCTCGTGACAATCTGTAAATGAAATGAACCAGTTCATTTACAGATTGCTAGTTTATTTATGTACTAGTTCAGTTCAAGTTTGTAAATGAACTAGTTTGTACGATTGTTCGTTCGATACTTGCTCAATAAAACTTGAACTGAGCTCGATTTGTGCAAAAAAAAAAAAAAAACTTGATCATGGAAGCAGAAAGCCACTCGATTAGTAAATAGCCCATACTAATTTGACTCGACTCCATTAAAACTCATTAAAGCTCACTTGTTTATGCCGACTCGACTCGTTAGCTCAACTCGTTTAGAACTCTTAAGTCATTGAATATATATATATATATATATATGGAGAAATTACTCGACTAGAACTCTTTTAGTATTTTCTAACTCGACTCAATAACCTATAAGCTTGACTTGCTTGGATCGATTACAACCCTAGGTGCTAAAAAGATACCCAATTACCCTTCATCCTTTTCCAGACACGTATGACAAAACATAAGCAATATAATTGATTGAAATCGTCATCATTCCAAAAACCACAAAATATAATTAACTGGCTAGCAATGTCAAGTCACAATCTCCATGTAAAACTAATCCTGCTTGACAAAATTTTTTCCAGTCCAACATTAAAAAATCAGACATAAACGCCAGAAGCAAGCAGCAAAAACAAGGACCCAAAACCCTGCCACAAGAAATAATGGTAATTAGAACCAGCAACAAAATGTTATATGTCTCCGATGATGACAAATAGAGAGTTAAAATCACAAACATACCAAGAAGACAGAAGCCACCGCTCCTGTGATAAGCTCCTTGGCAAGACTACGGTTTCGCCTGGAAGAGGTTGCTTCATAGCTGCAAGTGATACTGCTGTTAAATAACATCTTTCCAGAAAAGAAGTAATTGATAAATGAACAGTATAATCAACTTAAGACAAAAAAAATACTGTCTAACATGTCTTTCAAGCATCCTTAGATGACAAACTATAGCCATTGCAATGCTTGATCATCTATGGACTTCTAGCTTAGTAGCATCTGAATAGACTATTGTTTGTTTTTAGAGATGAGATGAAATTAAAGTTGAAAGTTGAATAAAATATTATTAGAACATACTATTTTAATATTAAGTGCATGTTTGGAATTGTGGTGGGTAATATAGCTTTTAGCCTTAGGGATTTTAGTTGTAGACCTTACATAATAAGCTCTACTATTAAAAAGTTATTTACTCTTTAGTAATCATATGTCTAAAATACTTTCAAACATGTTACATCAGTTTAGAAATAATATAAAAAGTGTTTTTTGAGGTTGAAATGACATAACAGGTCATTTGAGGTAGTATCGTGCTTGTGATAAGATCAAAGGGCAAATTTGTAATCATTTGAAAGTTGTATAGATATTTTCGCCTATTGATAGTCTTATTTAAAATCAAAACTAAGTTCCGCATCATCCAGAAATGTACTTTTTAGCTTTTTTTAAGATTAAAAAATACTTTAATATGTTTTTTTTTATATGAAAAAGTACTTTAATATGTAACAACCTAGTTTTATCATTAAAGTGCTCTTGAGACTATTTACACACTTTTTATGACCCAAACGCAAACCCAAACAGGCCCTACAGAGATTGGAGTGTTCAGCTATTTTAAAGCAGAACATAATATAGAAACAGAAATGCGAGAAACCAAGTTCCCAGCCTATTGGAGTGATTGCCTAAAGCTATCCAAACTAAACTTAACATCCCCAGTGGCTGTATCAAAATGACTCCATACTTATCTTCACCACTATTATAAATGTTACAGTCACAAGCTTAATTGGAAAAATAGGGCAGCAGTATAGGGTTAGAGCATTAGCATTGGCTTGGCCAAATGCATATTCAAATTTAGCCAATATCAACACTATTTTACATTTGCCTATTCTATCTAAATTCAATCCTCACATTAGATTAGCCATTTATTCTCTATTTTTTTTTTTTTGATAAGTTATTCTCTATATAATAATAAAATATTATTAAATTAATATTTTTTTTAAAAAAATTATTTTTATCACATTTTATAATTCTACCAATTTAATATTAAGCAATATTATATTATAATTAAATAAAAACACATTTTCAAAGGTCATTTAATCCTAACAAAATTCTATCAAAATTTCTTTACTAAATTTCTTCACCAAATATCTAGCAACATATGAGAATTCATGTAAAAAAATAAACTGCACTTACATAAATCGGTTGGAGTGAGAAAACAATTGTTTATTATTTGGACAATGAAAACGGTCTTTCATATTTGGCCATGGACGGTAGCAGAAGTCCAAAATATTTTGAATTTGCCCAATTCAATGTGATGAGTTTTTGAGTCAAATTACTCCAAATTTAGCCAAGCACCTTATTTGGCCAAGCCAATGAGGATGCTCTTATAAGTGTAATGCTCCAATAGAAGCCCCAAACCACATAGCCTATACTTCAAAAGGACTAGTTAATGATACAATTGGAACCCCATTGAAACCTTATAAAGAGCAAGAACTTCTCTTTACCAAGCAATGTGGGAATCCCATACATAACCTACTCTAATCCTTATCATATGAGGTATTACAATTTACCCCCTTTAAATTTCCAACGTCCTTGTCAGGCCTATCTGTCGTAAGTGGCATGGCTCAAGTCCCACATTTATGCTTGAGATAGGCTTTGATACCATTTGTAATTCTCCCAATGGAATGTCTAAACCACATGGTCTATACTTCAAATATATTAGTTAATGATACAATTGGAGCCTTATCGGAACATTATAAAGAGCAAAAACTTCTCATTCCCAAGCAATGAGATCCTATACACCATCTACCATTATCTTTATCATATGGGGTATCACAATAAACATTTGTAACACCCCAATGGAAGGCCTAACCCACATGGCCTATACTTTAAAAGGACTAGTCAATGATACAATTGGAGCCCTATTAGAACCTTATAAAGAGCAAGAACTTCTCCTTCCTAAACAATGTTGGATTTCATACAACACCTACCCTTATCCTTATCATATGGGGCATCACAAGAAGTCAAGGATCTAAAAAAATAAATAATTTTTTTTTTTTTTTTGCTTTGATAAGTAAAAAATTTATCAAACCATATAATTAGGCATGTCTCAAGTACACAAGGATTATACAAGTGGAAACACCTAATTATAAGCTAATAACTAGAAAAGGAAACAAAAAAGATGTGGGTTTTTTTTTTTTTTTTAGAAAAAAAGAATTGCTTAACTCAACTAAGCAAGGCAGTCTTCAATTTGAAATGAAATTTTTTCTACAGAATAGTTTCATTCTTTGGAAAGTAAGCAATCTTTATTAATAAGAAGAAAAAGGCACCTAAGGAGGAAGTATGCAAGAGAGATACCTATTGAAGAGTAAAAAGATACAAGAAAATCATGTGGATTATTGAGCCCATTAAAGTCTATAAAAGCAGTCCAAAAAATAGTTCAATATAGCAGAATATTAATAAAATTCTAATCCCGGATTTTATTCAGCAGCCAAGCAAAGCTTCAAGTCCCAAACACTTAATGCATAAATGCATATATAAATCCTCCAAGAGCAAAAACCCCATTGGAAGACAGAATTTAAAATGTTATAGTGGAATACAATTCTAGAAAGCTCCCTTGGATTATAAAGGGTGTTTCCTATATTTATTTTTTCAAGACTCAATCAAGCAAAACTTTTTCTAGTTGCAAAAGTATTCTGGTAATAGAAAAAAGTTGTGGATTCCAATGCTATGGCATCAGATTGGAGATTGAGTGAGACGCTAGGAGTTGGCTCAAGTGGTATGGGCTTGATCTTGGAGGTATGCTCCACTGTTCTAAAATACTCGGGTGCAAAAATTTCTAGGGGCCACCTCACATGGTGAAAAGTCAATGATTTACCAATCTATGTTATGCAAGAGCGTAACGTGGACCCAGGATTTATCTGGATAAAAGATCCGGGATTCCTCATCATAAGAAAAAAGATTGAAAATTGAGTGAACTGGAGAACACTTTAAAAACTGTTGATAATTCCTCAAATCAAGACTTCAGAGAATAATAGAATAGACCAAAAAAAAAAAAGACCATTCATCTGTGGGTTAGGGGAGAGAAAAGGACGATGATTAGAACTCGGTAAAATACTCAAAAACCCTAAATTTGCAAACGACATTGGCCAAATGCTTCATAAGACAAATTGGACACGTTAACAGGCTAATTTTCTAAAATCAATTCAAAGACTATAATCCGAACGGCCAATTTTCACAATGAGCTGGATCACACAAAACCCCAAATGAATCGAGCCAAGAACCTTCCGAATTGTTCAAAACAAACCGCTTTCCAAATTATAAATAAAAAAAAAAAGAAAAAAAAAAGTGCTTTGGGAGATCGGATCGAACTTACATAAAGAACGAGGCGGTGACGAAGAGGCCAATAGCAAGCATGAAGACCGATAGGAAAGGGTACCACGCGTCTGGAACGGGACTCGCAATCGGTTTCGGCGCCTTTGAAGACAAAATTAACAAAAAGTGAATATAGAGATCGATAAGAAAGTGAAGATCAGTAATCGAAGAAAACAAAAACTAGAGAAAATGTTTGAGAATTAAGAGTTATACCATCACTACGAGGCAGCAGAGTTGGGAAGGCGACTTCGGTTTGTTTCTCGCAGGTGAGGTTGGATCGAACAAACGCTGAGGATTCGGGCTCGAACTGTGGGTCAATATAAAAACACATGATCGGTTTGCTCGGTCCCATCTAACGGTGGATAAATTACCACGTAAGCACAAAAACACAACTACTTGGGCTCGAGAGAGCCGTTTGGGAGGAGAAGTACAATCGTTCTGGAAAGTTACGCGTAAGTATTTCAAAAAATTATTTATTTATTTATTTTTGTAGCAAACATCAATATAAGCATTACAAAAAGTTTTGATATTATCAGCCACTGTAGCGACCTACGTGGCAATTTTTTTTTTTTAAATTATGCGAAAAGTATAGTTCTTGGTAGGCCTGTTCCTCTAGATTCCAACCCGGGAATCCGGATAGATTCAAACTGGAACCCAAATTTCAAATCTGGGTTGGAACCCGGACCGGGTTAGCCCGGGTCAGAAACGGGCTGGAACTTGGATAAATCTAGGTTTTTCAAAACCTGGATTTCGGGTTTCCGATTGAACCCGGGTCTTTTTTTTTTTAAACCCATATAAAATCCTAAATATATATTCAATATTTTCACATGTAACTCTGATTTGTTTTTTAAAAAACAAAAAAATAAATTTAATTGTGCATTTTAAAGGTTGAAAAATATCAACTCCTATATCAAAGTTCCACAACTTCCACTTAATTTGCCTAGCAATAAAAATGCATGTAAAATAAAAAAAAAAAATTTAATATTCATCTATGCAAGTATGCATGCATTACAATACAATCCACTACATATTATATTATTTGTTATTTATACATTACATTACGAAATACTAAATTACAATATATGAATTACAAAATCAGTGATTTAATTTCCACACCAAATAGCTACTTCAAAGCGATTGGCATGAACGTGATCCTGCAAAAAACAAAATAGACTGAAAATGGCATAAATCTGAAAGCAACACATCCTACAAACCCTATTAAATTGGGTAAACTAATAGATTAGCACAAGTCATGGAAAGAAAAAATATGTTCAAAGGTTGAAAATCGTCATTTGGATTGAAAAAATCAGCTCTTGGTCCTTAGCCTGTAAAGAATAAGAAAGACAATATGATTCATCTGAATTTAACAAGTCTTGTAACACCCAAATGATAAAATGAAAAGAGATAGGGATAGCTGAACCCATTTAAATGATTGACAAGACACGGTAGTTTTACAACACCAATGATGTACATGGTATAGAATGTGGGGAACCAACTTGACCAGTAAGTTGCCCTTGAGACAGACAATTGATATCCAAATGCCAGAACCACCCTCAAAATATATTTACCAATCTCAAAACTTGCCTGACTACTCAAAAACAAGACCTCTGCTAACATACTCCATCTTCTTCCTATCAAATAATTAAAAATAAAAAGCATTTGAGATTTTAAGAACTACTACCGTATTAAGACACAAAAAAACTACAATATGGTCTCTGTTCTTTTGCTAGTTATATGAAACTGAAAATCATATATCCGAGAAGCTGATAATGAACATATCTTTGCAACTATAAGCAACAGAACCTAGAAACGGATGTAATTCTCCTATAAGCACATGAACCTTACATGCATTGGCCCCTAAAATTTTCTAGACTTCGTATGCAGGCACAAATAGATGCACTTGCCAATATTAAAAGACTAGATACCAATGGCATGCATGCCCTGCCAGCTTATCCAAGAAGGTAACTAACTAATAGCGAATGAGAAACTTAAAAAATATTATAATTGGAAAGTAAACAGAATGAATATTACCAATAGACACAAAATAGACACTGGGGATCAATACCACTGCGGCAGCGGCGATCTTCCAAAAATACAAACCTATATGTCAAGAAAAAAGTTTCAATAATAAATCAAAACATACCCACAAACACATGGTAAAGAAGAGCAAACTTGTGTTACCATATGCTTTCTCTGACGATCATGTACATTGAGAAGGTAACGATGGCTTGAAAACACCCAAAGATAAAACTCAAGAAATCACATTATGGAACATCAAAATTCCTCAAGGCAATATGGTTAGTTTTTCACACAAGCCATTTTTGGCCAGTTAACAAAGAAAAGAAAATAAGAAAGATTGTTTGGCCATTTAAATTAATATCAGACTCTAACATGTATGAAAAATTCAATTTATGCAAGACTATATCAGCCCAATCAAATATATCAATCCATCAACAATTCCAGGACCAGAAATTATGTGAGCATTGACTATATCAACCCAATCCAATATATGAAAGATGCCTCTAGAATACTAAAACTCACGTAAATAAATATACATTTGAGAGAATGTGGTTTGGGGAAGGGGGGGGGGCTGAACATCGCTCGGCTGGAAATAGATGAAGGGGAAATATCCAACTACAAGACCGTAACAGAGAACCAAAACTACACAGACCCAAATCGAAACTACAAAGGCTGCTCCATATATAGCTTTGTCTACAGAAAACAGAAATGAATCTTACCCAAAACTTCCCATCACCCGAGTGGAGATATGGGTATTAGTATCTGCTAAAAACTTAGCAAGCCCAAAATCTGCAACCTGAAAAAATATCCACGTAAATTATCGCATCATACAAGTTATATTAGATAAGTATTAAGGTACCAGATGAACTAAAACTTTTCCATATAAGTTGGGGCTTGCAAACAAAAACTACGCAATTAAATGACATAAAAGTTGATATCAAAAAAGAATTTAGGGTACCAGATGAAACTCGAGGTTTCCATATAACTTAGGCCATGCAAACAGAAACTATGGAATTAAATGGCATGCAAGACCTGTGCATAATTAGTTGTGATTAAACAAAAATTCAAATTATGGCTAGCTTCTCCCAGACCCATTTTGAACCAAGTTAATCCCTACTTTAGATCTAGAACATCAAAAATTCACTTGCAGATACTAATGGTCATATGTAAAACAATAGGGACCTGATCTAATACAATCGAATACTCCTCAAAATGTAAAAACTCTGTTTTTACATTGATGGTACCGTATAAACATCCACTAAAAATAAATTTGTGTGGTTTTTTTTTTTATAAGTGTAAGGGAAAAAACCATTATACATCAACTTTGAAACTTTCATCCAAGTTACATTTGTCATTGCTCAAATTTCAGTGGGATCATTTGTTCAGAACAGATCCAACTTTGATATAAAAAATTATTGAAACAGGATCTTACAGTTTCGTTAGGAACAACTGCATATCTCACTGATGGTGAGACCTAAGTTTTGCCTATCCAAAGAAACATTTACAACATATTCAAAACCAAGAAAAATATTGTTGAGTTACGAACCAAAAAGAAGTATTTACAATAGAGAGAACAAACATACTCATAAAAACATTACAAATCTAACCCATCAAAATACTCATCAAACAAATCCAAAATCAACAAAGAGAGGAAAAAAAAACAAAGAGAATAAGACATACCGTGATGAAAACGATGGCACGAGAATAAAAACGATGCTTTGATCGGCAGAGGAGGCTAGGGTTTCAGCGTGAGACAGAGAGAGAGAAGAGAGAGTGAGACGAGGATGAAGACGACACTTTGATCGACAGAGTATGCTAGGCTTTAGCGAGAGAGTGAGAGAGATGAAGAGACTAGCCGTCGCCCGGTTGGGGGGGGGTAAGCCTGAAGTGAACATAATGAAAACCTAATAAAAACGAGAGACAAACTGGTTTTTACATAAACCTGGGTACCGGATTTTAAAAGCGGTACCCAGGTTAGACAACCTGTATCTGGACCGGACAGATTCGGATTTTGTAATACGGGTTCCGGCCCGGATTCAATCAGGGCTGAAACCCAGAACTGTAATCCGGTTATTCGGGTTCCAGACCGGGCTGGATTTAAATCCGACCCGGTTGAACAGTCCTAGTTGTTGGTAGCATTTGAGATGTTCTTCTTCCCATTTCAAATTCAAGCCCCCATCCCCCTCTGCATTGAATTCAAGCCTGCATCGAATCTACTCCTCACCTGTGTCGAACATCATCTGCCCACCACCATTGGCGACGCCATCTCTTTCAAGCGACACCGAACCCGTCTGCACATCCCCATCAAATGGTGAGTTTGCCGTAGAGATTTGGGAATACCCACACCTTCAGACCATTTTCATCATTTGAAAGCATCCTGTGTCACCCAACACCCACGAATCGTCGTCGTCCCTCTCGTTGCTTAGTACCCGTGACTTGTCGCCATCCAGTGCCACCCAACCTGAATCTCCCTAGTGCCACTCTTCGGCTTCCCTATGCTAGCCCCGTGTTGCTTTGTTTCGCCGCCCAGTTGCTCAACAACAAGAGGTAACTCCCTTTTGTATTTTTACTTTGGTCTTTAAGCTCTGTTGCTATGATATTACTTGGTTTGAGTTGAAAATGTTGAGAATGCATTTTACGGTTGTATCTGCCACCAAAAATGAAAGAAAGAAAAATATGGGCTTTGTTGCAGAAGGTGAATTTATTCTAGGTCAACACTAATATTTGAGTGAAGAAGGGTAAAAAAGATTGGGTATCGATCCCATTTGTTGTGGCAATAACCAGGAAAGGAGTAATAGACCTAATAAACTGCCTTCCTTGAACTAACTTTACTTAACCATGCTGCAGATATCGCTTCAGAATCTAACCGAAGTTACGACTTTTGGAAGTTCTTCATCCAAGTCCAGTGAAAGGTAAATCCTTGTTTTCTCAGCTAGCTTTCCCCCAACATACAAATTGGCTAACCAATTAGAGTAATTTTTCAATCTATGTATGTCTCATAAGAAAATAATCTCAGTTGACTTGCATTTTCATTCTCAGACTTGCTCTTTCCATTTGTTTCTCGGGACTTTTCCTCTCTAATCAGAAACACAGGCTTCAACCCATGAAGGGTTTATTGGAATTTTGTGGAACTTTTAGCTTTGAACAATATATAGACCTCCACCAAATCGTTCATTTTATTTGTTTCCGGACAAAGTAATGGAACATGAGATTTTTGTGAATGTGGGATTGAACTGGTTTTTGTGAAAGGATCCAAACCATGCCGGTTGTGAAATGAGCGATTGCATTGTAGATCAAGAGCTACTGATTGCCTTCAAAACTCTTTTTTTATGGCCCATGAGACCATTTAGTGGTTAATTGTTATTTTCAAGAGAAAAAGATTGTACCACCAGAAGTTTTCTCATTTTAGTAGGAACTTGAGAAAATTAAGGCAATTTCAGATTTTTCAATCAATAATGATCATGAGCCACATGAGGTTAAATGAGTTTTGATAGGAACCAGCCATTGTAGCGGTGTGCAATTTTGCACACCCTACATGGCAATCGTTTTTATTTATTTTGTATTTTTTATAATTCTTTGAAACACACTATTTTTCAGTAGGAAGTTTTTATATTATTCCCATTCGAATTCAATGAGATTTAGAATATCTAGGCAAGACCATTTTCATTACCTTGTTTACAATATTCTCATGAAAGGATTGAAGCGAATTTATTTATACAATTAAAAATAATGTTAATGTTGGTGTATGCAGGAATGATAAAGTGTCCCCTTATGCTTAAATGTTTTTTATTTTATTTTTTAATTTTCATATATTTTTTTTAATGGTTATCAATTATGAGACTTTAATATTCATTTTTCTTCTTTTGCCATCATGTACTTCCCTTTTAAAGTCTCGGAAGACATTCATAGAATTAGTGTGATGGGGGAAGAAGAAGATGGAATGGCACCCAAGCCTTCGACTTCGACTTTCCAGTCATTAATGACGCCTCAAAATACATTTGGAGATCCAAACAATTACCATGTGAGTGTGCATGTTGATGTCTTTTATTGTTTTAAAAAAGTGTGTTTAACGTGCTCATTAATCTAATTATTTGCATTATTGCAGCATAGTTTTGATGTAAATATATCCTATCCTCTGCCTTCGAGTAATCCGGATAACTTTAGGCAAGAATTTTCTGCCTTTCCAAAATTTGAAGAAAATGTTAGAAGTACATTTTCTGATGCTGCTGATGGTATTACACTTTTTTTTTTTTTGCTTTCACTTTAATGACACTAATATTGAATTGATGCTAATCCATCCCTATGTTTCCATGTTTAGAAATGTTATTTGACATAGATGAAGATTTAAAGGGTACCACTGTTATCCCAGATGATGAGGTACGGGTTGAAGCACCAAGATTCGGTATGGAATTTGAGAGTGAGAATGAGCTTATGGCATACTATAAGCAATATGCCAAGTAAGAGGGTTTTGGTGTAAAGACACAGAGGACTAAGAGAGATGATGATGGGAGGCCTGTGTATGTGACTATTGGATGTGCCTGTGGGGGAAAATACCAACCTAAGAACATTAATATCTCGAAGCCACATGCAACAACTAAAACAGATTGTAATGCAAAAGTAAATGTGACGTTGAACAAGAATGACAAATGAGTTATCACCACAGTTGAAAATGCACTTAACCACATTACTATCAACCCCAAGAAGACAAGACTCTTGCGATCTCACAAACGTTTAGATGACTACAGTCAAAGGATCCTCAACCTTAATGATAGAGCCGGTATTCAAATGAACAAGAATTATTTTTCTCTTGTTGTTGATGCAGGGGGTTTTGAGAATCTAGATTTTCAAGAGAGAGATTGCCGGAATTTTATTGATAAGGCTAGACATTTAAGATTGGGTAAAGGAGGTGGCGATGTCCTTTATGAGTATTTCCAAAGAATGAGAAACCAGAATGATGGGTTCGTTTCTACCGTGGATGTCGATGATGAGGGAAGGTTACAGCATGTATTTTAGAGACGGTGTAACCTTAAATACAACGTACCTAACAAACCAGTACGGGATGCCTTTCGCCCTATTTGTTGGTGTTAACCATCATGGCCAATCCATACTACTAGGGTGGGGTTGTTGTCAAGTGAGGACACGCATTCCTTTGTTTGGTTGTTCCACACGTGGTTGGATTGCATGAATGGTTGAGTGCCCAAAGCCATCATAAACGACCAAGACCGGGCAATGAAAAATGCAATTTCGATTGTATTTCTGAAAACCCGTCATAGATATTGTCTATGTCATATAATGCACAAACTTCTAGAGAAGTTAGGATCTCACTCCCATTTTAGCACAGGGTTAAAGAACTCCATTCAGGCTGCATTGTATGATTCATAGACATGCATGGAATTTGAGGAGAGGTGGGGTCAATATCTTGATAAGTATGATCTCAGAGGTAATAATTGGCTCAAGTCCTTATATGAGGAAATGACTTTTTGGGTTCCGGTTTACTTGAATGATGTGTTTTGGGCTAGTATGAGCATGACAAAACGCTAAGAAAGCATGCATGAATGCTTTCTTCGACGGATATGTCCATTCCGGTACGACCTTGAAGCAATTCATGGACCAATTTGATAATGCTCTGAGGAAGAAAGTGGAGCTAGAGACAACGGCTGATTTCAACTCCAGTAACCAAATGATCCCCTGCGTTTCCCCTTTCAACTTTGAGAAGCAGCTTCAGAGGGTATACACAAATGCAAAGTTTAAAGAATTCCAAAAAGAGTTGATGTGCCTAATGTGTTGTAATTGCACACTGGTAAGCAAGCAGGAGTGTATTTCAACCTTTGATATCTTGGATGAAATCCTATTCATAATTGCAACAAAATAGTCCACTACACACTTTACCATAACGAAAAGGAGTGCGAGTTAAGATGCACATGTGCATTGTTTGAAATGAGGGGAATTTTATGTAGGCATGCACTTAAAGTTTTTCAGTTGTCCTGAATTAATGTGGTGTGAGATATATAGGTCTTGGATCGCTGGAGGAAGGACGAGAAGAGGACATACACATTGATCAAAAGTAGTTATGATGATTTGCGGGCCAGTGGACATGCATAGAGGTATGAGATGATGGTTAAAAGATGCATGAAATTAGCAACTAAAATATCCCCAAGTGATGAGCGTGTCAATGCATTCCTGGGCGTTGTTGATGACTTTGATTCAAAATGTGATGATGTAACATTTGGGTCGAGATTCAAATCAATGAAAGTTGGACCAAACGTAGTCATAGATAAGGATAAGAAGATATTAAGCCCTCATGTGGTCCGAGGGAAAGGGAGACCCCCAAGTAAGAGAAAGGTTCCGCTCGTGGAGAATGCGGCAAGAAAGAGAAATGTAGTACACTTTCCAAATTTCAAGCTACTAGTTAGTAATCTTTTTCTAATCTATGTCTATTTTTTGTTTTTTAACTTAAGCTTGCAGGAAAATATTGGATGATGAAATGGCATTGGGTGACACCCTGGGATCTCAACACCCCCAATTTGATGATGGGTTTGGTGTTGGGACACAACATAGCATTGTCACACAATCTATGCCACCAAAGAAATCAAAAGGTCTTCAGCTATTAGTTAAATGTGTCATTGAATATATTTTTTTCAATTAAAGATTGTGAGCATAATGTAAAAGTTGTTTACATTATAGTTGTTTTCTTACAGATATGCCTCCATAATTGAGTTACTGTTTTTGTGTTTGTTGGTAATGGTCATGGTGTAGTTTGTGTATGTTGATGTGAAGTCATTTTTGTTCTGCCCAGAGAGAGTTGTGTGTAGTTTTCAAATATGCAAAGTGTTTATTTTTTTTTTCCTCTTGGAGAGGGTTGTGTGAAGTTTGTGAATATGCAAAACGTGGGGAATATTTTGAAAATGCATTTTTGTATCTCTCGGTGTAGTTTTGGTGTACTTTGTGAATATGCCAAAGTTAAGGTTTTTTTTGGAGATGCAAAGACTTATTTTTTGTACCTCCTGGAGAGGTGTGGTGCTTTCGTTTCATGAGCTGATTAGTCTTCCTGCAGCTAGTTTTTGGTAACATGATTGTGCAGGTTGGTTAAATGTGACTGTTGATGATGGGCAACATGCAGAGGTTTGGTTTCTTTCCATTCTCATTTCAAAATTTATTGTATGAATATTTGAGTAAAAAAGGGTAAGGAAAGATTGGGCATCGATCCCATTTGTTGTGGCAATAACGAGGAAAGTTGCCCAGATTAATGATGTACATTGACTTGTGTGGTTCCCATGATTCTGTCCATAGGTTGCCCTTGCTGGAACCTGAGATTCATTTTTTACAGAGATTAGATATTAGTATCGACAAGAAATACTACTACTGAAGAAGTTTTATTTGTATCTATTGTAAAAAATATGCGAGGAAAGGTAGGAGATACTTGAAATGCAAAATATATATATAAAGTTATGATCTTATAGATGTCACTGAGGGAAACCGTAAATGCATGAAGTGTATATATGTTTACAACAAGATAGATGTTATGGGCAACCTAATTTTGTTGTCATGAGTTGCAATCTGAAGGTAGGTTTTACGCTTCTACTATATGCTAAGTTTTGAGTGGTTTAAGTATGGAACTTTGGAGCAACCATATCAATTCCTAATACCAGCAGCGGTGATATTGAGTGGATTAGTGGATTTTCTCCTTGCAAAATGAAATTATTTTGTTCACATGTTGTTCAATACCTGCAAAACACATGTTACCCCTCATCTAATGCACAGCCAAATGGTTCCTACAAGGCCCTAGTTAGTTTTTGCATTATATTACATATCGGTTTTCATTTTATGTGAATGTTTTAATAAAGAGTAGTGATACGGCTCGTGTAATTGCTTATGCAGCTCAACTTCGATAGACTACTTGCAAAAATGTGGGAGGAAATGGGGCTTGTAAGAGTTTACACAAAACCACAAGGCCAGCAACCTGATTTTGGACACCCAAATGGTTCTTTCTGCTGTATGTTGCACCCTCATCTGTTCAGATCTCTCTTAATACTTGGATTTATCTATGTATTGGAGTTTCTTGTTTTTCATCCTTTTTTCAATTCATCACTCTTGGTATGTGATTTCAGGATAGAAGTGGCTGCACTGTTGAAGACTTTTGTAACCACATACACAGAAGTTTGGTTAAGTATGTGAAGTATGTGCTAGCTTGGGGTACAAGTACGAGGCACTACCCATATCATTGTGGCCTTAACCATGTTCTTCAAGATGAGGATGTAGTTCAGATTATTAAGAAAAAGGTTTGTAAAGCTATTTCTTTTGTTTAGCAGTCTGATGGGAAGTATGTTTACTTGCAAACTCTTCATAGCTGCTTTATCATTGAACTTGGACCCGAGATTCTTTAATAAATACTACTCCCGCAGTTTTCATGATTTTTCTTATTTACACCATTATCTCACTACGATGAGGTGACATTACGCATCAATGAAATATTATAATTTTTTTTAAAAAAAAAAAAGAGATGACCCCAGAGTGATGGAAATTGTCACATTACAAAGAGGGATGAAAGTGGGATACAAGTTTAATATATAGCATTACTCGTGTGTTTTAAACAAACAATTTAACCATTTGTGATTTGCATTAACCAGGAAAAGGAAGAGAAAGGAAGACGTCGGTTTAAGTCGCATTCTACAGCGCCTGCTCGGATATCTGATAGGGTTAAAAAAGCTCTATTGAAGACATAATTACATTGACAGCATGGAAGATATATTTTTTAGGTGTTTATGGTGAAGTTCTCCAATCTGTACGTTAGACCATGCTCAGCTGGTTATAATGACAAGATGTTGTACTAGCAGATTTTGTATTCAATCAAGGTTTTTATTGGATCTTCAAAACGAGGGAAAGGAAATGAGAATCTTGGGTTGAAAAAAACAATTCAATTTATTTTAGAATTTGATTTTTTCAGATCCTATGGGTGAAAAACCGGCTGCACTCACTCTCGTGATGAGAATATGAATATATTTATAAGTTTATACCTGATGCTAGCCCTTGCGATGAAATTATTTTGATGGGTGAGATTTACAACTGTGAGACTTTAGCTGAGTTAAATGACACCTTTCTCATCCATGCAACATTGAGATCCCTATCGAAATTCCCAGTTTTTTTTTTTCCTTGAGTCAATTCCTAATTGTTGCCAATGCCACGTATTATATTTTACACCACAACACAAAACATCGTCACTCAAAACTGGCTGTTAAAGTCATGTTTTATAGGAAGATTGAGGTCTCTAAATGAATGGTAGAAAATTAGAAAACTTGTCACACCATGAACTTCATTGAAGCACACCTTAATTTTTTACAACCTACAAATTCTCCTTTTGCACATCAGAACCAAAACATAGGGAGTACAATTACATTAGACCCAATTCAAAATGATGTACTCCATACAACATATAAAGTTACATACAATTTATCCAAATCAAGCTAACAGTATTACAATTGTGAGAACCTAATACAAACACAATAATTTTTTTTTTTCAAGAGTTCTCTCTCTCTCTCTCTCTCTTACTTTGTCTTCCCTTTCCCGAACTTCGCACTCTTGAAGCAGCACGTCATCCTACATCTTCCAAACTTTATTTTCTCTTATACAAATATTCTGATATAGCCAATGAAATATATCCATCCAAACGAAGAATTCACACCTCACATCTACCTGCACATAGTACAAACTCCTAATTAACATGATAAAAGCACACCCCGCAAGCAGCAAATCGGTATGCAAATATGACAAATAAAAGAGTTGCTTTACCGTATCATACTTTGGGCAGGCATAAAATCTCCTTCCAAGATTAGACTTAGTGTGGGAAGTCTTTAGTGATGTTTTCAAGCCACACCAACAAGTTGGTGATTCCATCACTTCATCATTAGATAAAGATGATGATTGGGATGATGCCATGCGTGATTCTGAAAAATGAAAAATAAATTTGAAGACAAGGGTCTATCTCATTTACAAAATTGAATACATAGTAATAAAGCCTAATGAGTGTATGAGCAACAAAGACGGAAGAAAATTTAAACTTAACCGGAATTCAAGGAAGCCAATATGAGTAGCTCATTATCATGCCAAATTAACTAGAATCCTTTCAAAAGCCAGTGAAACAAGCACATGTGATAGGTAAAACTAGTGAACCAGGAACTTGAAACTTTAGTAACGAAGCCAGTGAGACATTAATGCATGCCATTATCACGTGTGCATATGGTAGACAGGTGCATGTAAATTAAAAAAAACATTTTAAAAGGTGAAATAAAATATAAGTCATCGCCTGAACTAAATAGCATGTTTAATGGTAGAGAAATTAGTTTCTGTAGGCTTATGCCCAAGTGATAGAGAATGCTTCACCCAATCACATTAAATTAAAGTACCCATGTGCCCTTCAAAATTTAACAAACTACATGCTCATAATATCAATGGAAATCAAAGCACGAGTTATAAGTCAAGTATTTTCTTTATGAAGTAAAATAAACCAACAAAATCATCTTCAAAAGATATAAACTAATTGAAAGCTTTCTTATAACATAAATATGCTTACCTATGATGAGCCAAAGCTTTTTTTCTTTCCAACTTGCTTCTTAATTTTTTTTTAGGTTTGTAACTTGAAAAATGAGAAACTTGCCTCTTACCTTAGACAATAGCTGAATACATTGTAGGCGTAATCCAATATGGTTTCAATTTTATAATCATGCACAAGTTAAGAACTTATCACCATACCCCTAGCCATACCATTAACAAATTTCAATTCATTCCAACGTGGTACTTTACTTTGGCGTAATAACATTTATTGAATTTCAACTCAATTACCTTAGACTAATTAGAGGTCAATTTACATGCATGAATTTTATAGACTTGATTACACCAAATATTACTAAAGAAAGCAATATACAATATTACAATTACATAACTTCATCAATCTTTTTTTTTTTTTTTTGTTTGATAACTTATAATCTTCATCAAAACTTTCTTAATTGTATACAGACAAGTTTAGTTTGAATTTCCAGAACTCATCTAAGCCTACATGACACCATAAGTTAAGTGAGATTGACATTTAGGAGTATGAGTATGTGATGGAAGCTTTCATCAAATGGTTTTCTAACTAAACCAGCACACACTTTAAAGCTGAAAAATCCATAACATGAAAAATTTCATGAAGATGAAGATTGGTCAATACCTTCGCCTGTGGTCTCAGATCTCCCAGCAGAAATAAAACTTTTCAATCAGCACAGTAAGAGTATGGGTAGAGTGAGGGTCGACGGAAGCTACAATTTTGGGTAGAGGGAAGGTCAGCAACGGGGCGATGCGGGGGTGGGCGTGGGTTTAGGATTGGGCGACGTGGGTTGGGGGTGGGGCGACGTGGGTTGGGGTTGGGGAGGTAGTATGCTACGCAGGGAGGGGAAGCGATGTGGGGGATGGGGATGGGGTGGGGGGAGAGCGACGTTGGGAAGGGGGGAAGCGATGTGAGGGATGGGGGATGGGGGTGTGAGGGAGAGCGACTTAGGGAGGGGGGAAGAGGAAGATGATGGGTGAAATTTGAAATGAAGTGAAATGAGGGAACGGAACGTGGAACGAGCAGTAGGAAAAAAAAAAGGAAAATCACATTATGCCATGTAAGGTGTGCTTTGGCTTCAACTAAATAGGGGTTGACGAGAAGACTTATTGCATTACAAAATGTTCCTCTTATCAAGCTTGATAGCTTGGAAAATAAAAGATGTACATAATCCCACTACATTTTAGTATCTAACACACTCCAAGCATACTTAGCTAACTTCTGAGTAGCTTCATTTCCCAATTTGTTAATATGTGATACTTTAAACTCTTGAAAACCATTCAACAGTCTCTAAATGTCTTGCATTAGAAATCCTAGAGCAAAGAAATTTTCAGATGAAGAGAATAGTTCATTAACCAACACTAAGCAGTCACTTTCCAAAATCAGCTTTGGCACACCCCATTGAACACAAAACTGTAATCCTCTTAACATTGTTAAAGAAAGCTTCAATAGATTTTGGAGATATCATCTTAGTTTTCACTTTACTGCAAACTACAATAACATCCCTTCATCATCTCTAAGGACCACCCCCACACTAGCTTTTTGTTGATAGAAAAAGGATTCACATTCAGCTTCAAAAAACCAAATGGAGGAGGGTTCTAGCAGCATATCTGTTTTGCTTCCTTACACTTAGCATAAAACACCTGCACATCTTTATAAGTTTTCTACAAAGACAAAGCATACTCAATCACATACCTAGGATAATGAGAAACATATTCAAAAATAAATTTATTCCTTTGGAACCATAAGCCCCAAGCTATTGAACCAAAAGTGGAGAGAGCTTCCTTAGAGCCTATTTCCTTCACAACATTTGCCAAATCCAAAAAAGATAAAGCTTGTTCAGCTTGTTGCAACTTAGGAAGATAAACATTCCAATGTTGTCTTATTTCAGCACAATAAAACAAAGTATATGCAAGGTCCTCTACTTGCTGTAGACAAAAAGAACATTTATCTTTCATATTTACATGTTTCTTTTTTAAATTATGAAAGATTGGCAATCTATCCCTACAGGACCTCTAGGCAAAATTATTATGAAAAGTTACATGAGTGTTAATATTATGAAAAATTATTTATTTGATTGTTTGTTTTATATGCGAATTGTATTAAATTAATAATAGAAGTATAAGAGTAGGGAATGGGGTGTCCACATTAATGCCACATTACACATTGTTTACAATAGTTGAAAGAAAAAAAGGCAATGGATGAATGGTTTGAGTTCTTTTTCCTTCATGAAGTTAAGGAGATGTTGCGTTAAGTAGTTTATTATTGTTCAACAAGTAGATTGAAAAGTTGCTATCAAAGGCCATAACTAAGGCGTTGCAAGCAATCATTTTGATGTGTTTGTTGGAGATTCTCACATCCATGATATTTAGAATTGAAATGACAAGGCCGCTGCGGTTCATTGGTGTTGCAAGCATTGTACCAGTGTCATGCCAGCAATGTAAGGGTAGCAAAGGCTTTTTCATGAATATTTGAGATCAGGGAGTTGAGCTGTACGATGTGTGTATTATTACATGCGCTAATGTGCAATAATGCATGAACAACACACATGTCTATGGTTAGCGTGTGAACTACGTGTAGTTCACATGCTGCTTCATTTGGAACACTGTTACCTAAGGTTGTAGGTTAGTGGCCTTTAAGTCTATTGGTGGGGCACGTGTATTATCATTTGGTTGGTTAGAAAGCGATAGATATGACATTTTTTTTTTATAAAAAGAAAAGTAGGAAAAAAAATACGAAAAAACAAACTAAATTTACAATGGGAAGAGAAGTAGTGGAAGACTCTCCAATAAGGGTTCTTTTAGAAAGTAGGGAGAGTTTTTTTTAGAAAGAGAAGATGTAGGGGTGCTACCTACACCCCCTAGGATGAGGGGACCCCCTTACCACACCCCGCCCTAGAATAGGCGGGGGGTGGGGTTTACCCCCCTTGAATTTGCGTTCGCAAATCATTAGTAGGGGTAGACACCTTATCCGTCTACCCCTTGACCAGCCCAAAATGGGCCCATGCCTACTTGGTCCAAAAAATGTTTTTGGGCCCAAAAAGGCCAAGAAGACATTTGTGAGCCAAAAAATGTCTCACAACCTACTTCTTAATGTCATTAAAGTGGAAATGATCAACCCTCATGCTTGATGACAAAAAACTAACCCTCATTTCCCTCATCAAGTTTTTAATGTCATTTCCCTCATTAAGTTTTTCAGAAAAGGAACCCACTAACCTTCACCCTCATTAAGTTTTTCAGAAAAGGAACCTACTAACCTTCATGCTTACTGTTATTTCCCGCAGCATAATTTGGTCACTCTCTCACATGTCATCCAATTTTTCTTTCATTTTACATATTTACTGATAAAAATTATTAGATGTAGGGTACAAAGAACTGGAAAACCTGGTTGTGACCTTGTAGAAAAGTCTAAAAAAGTCTACAAAAATCCCAACTACCTCCCACATCATTAATAGGCTTGCCTAATCCCATGCCATCTTTAAAATGTTTTACATATTGAATGTCTTAGTCACCCAATAAATTAAAGGCACCCTTATACTCTTAGGTCATCTCTAACATTAAGAAGGTTGAGTTCCATCTTGTAGGAACATCAAGACAAAGACTCCTCTTGCATTCAATATTTGTAGACCTCACGTAATTTTGAATTTTTCAAATTTAGTGGATGAAGATCTCATAATATAGGGTTGAAACAATGGTTACCTGGTGTAGCATGATGCTCGCATAAAAGAGTTTTGTGAAGTGGGATAATTTAATTAATAACTAATAAAGAGCTACATTAAGAGCAGGCGAAGTTTCCTAATAACCACTTCGAAAAGATACAGTGCAAGAAATAAAAACAAATTGGGAAATCTCGATTGATGCTGGTTCCATAGTTGGCTGCTGTAATACCAATTTTTAAAACAATCCAATTAGCGAATTGTTTTGCATTCTCTATTGTAGGAGGTTTTTGCAATTACTGTATTGTGACAATAGTCGAGGACAATACCACATTCTGTGCACTCCTGGAGATCGAGGAAAGGTGGATAAAAATTACTTCTTGGTAAAAGAAAGTACATACCTGCTCTCGTAAAGTGAAGGGGAAGTTGAAATATTGGTAAATTAAACTTTTAAGTACCGACACAAAAACACAAATAAAACAAAAAGCAAACCACATCTAGTGCACTGGACGCGTTAGGAGGAGTCGGTGACTAGTTTTGGATGTGGTTTAGTGGCAGCGCGTGTAGGACATGTACCGTTGAGTAGGTGGTGGTGGTACGTTGGTTAGCAACGCAACGACAAGTAAATTTGTAATGGTGGTGCATGGCAGGTGTTTAAGGGTGCAGGGTTGTGGGTTTTATAATTTTTTTGTGAGCAGGGAGTGATGGCGGAGATCCACGAGTGCCAGAGATGACGTGTATGGCTCACGTGCTCATCATTTGGGGAGGGACCGATGTTGGTTCAAAGGCAAACAATGAGGGGAGTTGCTATATGTTGCCCAGATGACTAACACAAGAGGGGGGGTGAATTGAGTTGTATTTAAAAAATTAATAATTATAAATCAAATATACAATATAAAATATAAACAAAATATGAAATAGCAATAAATATAAAGAGTAAGGGTAAGAGAGAAGCAAACTCAGTATGTTAACGAGGTTCGGCCCCACTGCCTACGTCCTCGCCTCAAGCTACCTCTTGAGGATCCCCGAATTCACTATTCAATCTCTTTCAGGTGGAGATAGAAACCTATTACACGTTTGAACAACACCGCTACAAAGGATCCGTGTAGAACACCCTCTACACTTGCAATCACCTTACACGTGGTGATTTAACAATTCCCTGTATAGAACACTTTCTACATGCACAAAGGTTGTACACACCCTTTTACTGATACAATATTTGATAGTGGGTAGGATATCAGAAAATACTCTTCAATGAGTGAAATAAGAACAATACAAGCACAAATTATATCTCTCAAAATGAATAAGAGTTAAGGCTCAATGTTTAGAGAAGAGAGAATGAAAGCTTTGAATGTGAGTTGTATGCTCTTGGTGTTGTAAATGTGAAGCTTTCAAATGATCTATTTATAGGCATATGAGACTTCATATTCAAATTTAAAAAGATTCACATGTCAAAAACATCATCATTCATTTTTCAAAAATTTCAAACCTAATCTTTTTACTTTTTGCATATGACAAAAGGAGCACACTTTGCTTTTCAAAAATTTCAAACCTAATCTTTTACTTTTTGCATATGACAAAAGGAGCACACTTTACTTTTCAAAATATTCAAACAAAGGCATCTTCCTTTTGCATAAGTCAAGAAAAGCATCAATCACTTTTGAAAATATTCAAATAAAACATGCACATGTGAAAGATGACAATCAATCATCTTTAATATTTTCAAAGTTCAAACCTTTAATCATGGCATGCACATGTGAAAGATGACAATCAATTATCTTTCAAAATTTTCAAATTTAATTTTCAAAATATTCATGCACATGTGGAAAATGTATTTTAATGCTTTATGATAAAATATTAATTTTTGAGCCTTAATCCTAATTTCGAATTTTAAGAGATTTACAACATTTCTCTATGACTTTAATGTGAACTTGTTTCCTTCTTGCTCATGCTTGGTTCCTTGATGTGCTTGACTCCATTGTGTGGACAAATTGAGCTTGAGACTCCTTCATTCTTTGAATTCATTTGTTATCATCAAAATCCATGTGTAAATATATAATTACACAAAACTTGAAACCTTAGGTTCAACAATCTCCCCCTTTTTGATGATGACAAATACTTGATAGAACCTGAAGCCTGTATTAATACTTAAGCTCCCCCTGAGAATGTGCGTTAGTTTTTCAAGCAAAAATATAAATATAATTCCAAGCATATATAACAAGTTTAGCAATTTAAACAATGTTAATGTTCTAGTCTAAAACTTCTCCCCCTTTTGGCATCATTAAAAAGGATCGGCAGCAAGTAAATAGACTGAAGAAAACGGTGCGTTAAAATACACTGTAGATAGTTGAAAAAGAGAATAATTGGATCCGTCCGTGACCCGACAAGTGTGGCTGGAGATTTGAAAAAATCGCCTGATGTTGTTGACAAACGAGATTGAAGGCTCCGAGTTTCTAAAAAATGTCATTTTCACCGAACGGAAAAAAAACATTACTCTTTGACTTGGATGATAGCTCGTCTTGTTCTTTATGCTATCTCTATAAAAGCAGTCTTAAAGTTCATCCAATCCGCATCAAGTTTTCTTCTTATCTCTATAACTCATCTGCATTCTTTCTACATTCTCGCTTTAAGTTTTTTAATTCTTCTCTCCATGGCTCATTCTTCTAACATTCCTCTAGATGCATCCATGAGGTATTCTACACCTCAATCTCCTGTCCTTTCTGCAGCTACCATTGGTGCCATGTTGCAGCAAGAAAATAATAGTATGGCTAATAAGTCAGACTCCGATGCTATCTACGACTTGGTGAGTCTCGGAACTCGCTACTCATCCTCTATTGTTGCTTTTTCCCAGCGGGTTCAAGCCAAAAACCATGAGGTTGAAAAGCTTAAGGAACAAATTGTTGTACTTCAACGAATTGTTCAAGAGTCTCACACAAGGGAAGGAATCCTTCGGCAGAAGAATAAAAAGTTGAAATCTCTATTGGATTCTTCATTCCGCTTGCCAGTTCCCATGAATAGGGATGACATGATATTGTATGAAGAGAATGAGCGTCTCAAACATGAGGCTAAGAACCTCAAGTTTATGTAAAAGTATTTAAGAAAAATCTATCTATTTTTATGAATTTTGATCTGTCTTTTAAGAGATATTCATAATATGCATCATACCTATTTCTCTTCTAATCATAGATAATCTATCTTCTGGTAAAGGTTTTGTGAATATATCTGCTAACTGATCGTGTGTGTTTGTGAACTCTAGTACTATATCGCCTTTTTGCACATGATCTCGAAGAAAATGATATCTTATTTCAATATGCTTAGTTCTAGAATGTTGTATTGGGTTTTTTGAAAGATTTATAGCACTTGTATTATCACATTTGATTGGAATGTGATTATACATGAGTTTAAAATCTTCAAGTTGTTGCTTCATGTAAAGAACTTGAGCACAACAACTACCCGCAGCAACATATTCTGCCTCAGCAGTAGATAGTGCAACAGAATTTTGTTTTTTACTAAACCAGGAAACTAATGCATGACCTAAGAAGTGACATGCTCCACTAGTGCTTTTTCGATCTATTTTACAACCAGCATAATCTGCATCTGTGTAGCTGATTAGATCGAAAGATGTGTGTTTAGGGTACCATAACCCTAGGTTAATTGTACCACTAAGATATCTAAGAATGCGCTTAACTGCAATTAAATGAGATTCTTTTGGAGATGATTGAAAACGTGCACATAAACACACACTGAACATAATATCTGGTCTACTGGCTGTCAAATATAATAAGCTACCAATCATACCTCGATATACTTTCGAGTCAACTGTCTTACCGGATTCATCTTTATCAAGTTTAGTAGATGGGCTCATTGGTGTTCCAGTTTCCTTAGCACCTTCCATCCCAAACTTCTTCAGCAATTCCTTAATATATTTTGATTGATTGATGAATGTCCCACTTTTTACTTGCTTAATTTGCAATCCGAGAAAGAATGTAAGTTCTCCCATCATGCTCATTTCAAATTCATCCTGCATAGTCTTAGCAAAAACTTGACACATATTTTCATTAGTAGCACCGAATATTATATCATCAACATAAATCTGAACCAAAAGAATATCATCATTTTCGTATTTAATGAAAAGAGTTGTGTCGATTTTTCCTCTTGAGAAACCTTTTTTAATCAAGAAACCACTGAGTCTCTCGTACCACGCTCTAGGAGCTTGTTTGAGTCCATATAGTGCTTTTGTGAGTTTGAAAACATGATTTGGAGAAATATGATTTTCAAAACCTGGAGGTTGCTCAACATATACCTCTTCATTTATAAAACCATTTAAGAAAGCACTTTTAACATCCATTTGAAAAAGTTTGAAATCTTTATAACAAGCATATGCAAGTAGCATTCGAATAGCTTCTAATCTTGCGACTGGTGCATATGTCTCATCATAATCAATTCCTTCTTCTTGATTGTAACCTTGGGCTACAAGTCGAGCCTTATTTCTAGTAATGACTCCGGACTCATCTTTCTTGTTTCTAAAAACCCATTTTGTTCCAATAATAGTATGATTTTTGGGTTTAGGAACAAGTGTCCAAACATCATTTCTTTCAAATTGATTAAGCTCTTCTTGCATAGCTAGAATCCAAGATTCATCAAGAAGTGCTTCATCAATATTTTTAGGTTCAATCTGAGATAAAAAAGCAGTATGATTGCAAATATTTCTAAGAGATGATCGAGTGCTTACACCTTGTGAAGGTTCTCCCAGAATTTGTTCCACTGGATGATCTTTCACAAATTTCCACTGTTTGGTTGCATCTCGTATTAAATTTTGATGATCTTTCCTGATGTCTCCATGTTGGACTTCCTCTATTGTGTTCTCTTTGTTGAGATTGAGACTTTCTGTATTATTTATACCTCCTGTTTCTTCATCAATGGATTTCTTGGAGAGTAGAGAATTAGATTCATCAAATACTACATGCATAGATTCTTGTACAGTTAAAGTCTTTTTATTGAATACTCTATAAGCTTTACTATTTGTAGAATACCCGAGAAAAATACCTTCATCCGATTTTGCATCAAATTTGCCTAAATTATCCCTGTCATTCAAAATAAAACATTTGCATCCAAATACATGAAAGTAACCAATGTTGGGCTTTTTCTCATTCCAAAGCTCATAGGGGGTTTTATCTAATTTAGACCTTAACATAACTCTATTTATAACATAACATGCAGTACTTACCGCTTCGGCCCAAAAATAACTAGGCAAGTTGTTCTCATTAAGAATTGTTCTTGCCATCTCTTGAAGAGATCTATTTTTCCTCTCTACTACCCCATTTTGTTGAGGAGTTCGAGGAGCAGAAAAATTATGCACAAAACCATTTTCATCACAAAATGTTTCAATATTTTTATTAACAAACTCTTTTCCCCTATCACTTCGGATACTTGAAATAGTATAGCCCTTTTCATTTTGAATTCTCTTGCATAACTTGGTAAAAGCATTATGTGCCTCATCTTTATGAGCAAGAAAGATGACCCAAGTATATCTAGAGAAATCATCAACAATAACAAAAGCATAATATTTTCCTCCTAGACTTGCAACTCTATTTGGTCCAAAAAGATCCATGTGTATCAGTTGCAGTGGTCTAGTAGTGGAAATATATTTCTTGGTTTTAAAAGAAGTTTTTGTTTGTTTACCAAATTGGCATGCATCACAAATTTTGTCTTTAAGAAAATTTGCCTTTGGTAAACCTCTCACAAGATCATTTTTTGAAAGTTTGGAAATAAGTTCCATGTTGGCATGACCTAGTCTTCTATGCCATAACCAATTAGTTTCATTTTGTACTGAAAAACAAATAGCATCTTGTGAGGTAATTTCTTCAAAATCGATTGTATAAACATTATTACTTCTAAAGGCAGTAAAACAAATGTTATAATCATGATCATTCAAAATAATGCACTTATCCATTTTGAAAGTAACTGTAAATCCTTTATCACATAATTGACTTATACTCAAAAGATTATGTTTTAGACCTTCAACAAGTAGAACATCTTCAATTATGAGAGAAGATTTATTACCAATTTTACCTATTCCCACGATCTTCCCTTTCGAGTTGTCTCCAAATGTCACGTGTCCTTCTTCTTTAGATCTAAGATCAAAGAACTTAGTCTTGTCTCCCGTCATGTGTCTTGAACATCCACTATCTAAAAACCATTTGTTTTTGCTTGTAGAGGACTTCATGCATACCTATAAAAACAATTAAAATGATTTTTCTTGGTACCCAAGTTCTTTGGGTCCTTTATTTATTAGTATTAGAAGAAACAAGATTTTTAGGTACCCATATGGCCCTAATAGTCATTGTATGTTTTCTTCTAATAGGACAAGTATGATAATTATGACCATTTCTATTACAAAAATTACAAATAGCATGTGACATATATGAAAATCTTGAATGATTATAATAGTATCCTTTTTTGACAAACTTATTATGAAAAGAATTTTGAATATTAGACTTTGATGTAGAAGGATTATCAAAGAAGTTTTTATAAGGTTTGAACTTTTGTTTTGGCATATATCCCAAGCCTGCCTTGTCAAAAACACATCTTTGACTACCAAGAAGTTTTTCAAAATTTCTTTTTCCATTCGTAAAGTTTTCAACAATATTTTCTAAATCAGTTTTCTTTTTCTTCAACTCAAGATTTTCGTCTTTCAAAACAATATTTTCTTTTCTTAAAATATCAATTTCGTTTGTTAAAGAAGAATTTTTCTTTTTCAAAGCAGTATATTTGATACCCAATTTTTCAAATTCTTCATATACCTCTTCTAAAACATTTTGCAATTCTTCATATGAAGGATTTTCAATATTATCAAAATTTGTTACCTCAATATCATCTTTAGCCATAAGACAGAGATTTGCTGATTCTTCATTGCTTGCTTCACTATCTGAGCTACTTGAATCATCATCCCATGTAGCTTTCATTGCTTTCTTGCCTTTGTTTCGATCTTTCTTTAGCAGGGGACAATCTGGCTTGATATGACCAGGCTTATTGCATTTATAACAAATTAAAGTATCATTTTTACCTGAATCTTTCTTGGAAAACTTTTTGAATGATTTCCTCGGAGGAGTTTTATTTTTCTTTAAGAATCTCTGAATTCTTCTTGTTATCATCGCAACTTCTTCATCTTTATCGTCATTTTCCTCATCTTCATCACTTTCACTTTCATGAGGAACAGCTTTAAGTGCCAAGCTCTTCTTTGGCTTTCCTTCTTCTTCTCCTCTTTTCAATGTGTACTCATGGGTGATAAGTGACCCGATGAGTTCATTCACTTCGAGCTTCTTGAGGTCTCTAGCTTCAAGAATCGCTGTCACTTTTGATTCCCAACGTTTTGGTAGAGAGTTGAGAATTTTTCTTACCATTTCCACTTTGGAATAAACTTTACCAAGAGCTGTCAAACTGTTTATGATGTTAGTAAAACGAGTGTGCATGCTAGAAATAGATTCATCATCATTCATCTTAAACATTTCATATTCATGAGTAAGAATATAAATTTTTGATTCCTTAACTTGAGAAGTTCCTTCATAAGTAACTTCCAAGTTATCCCAAATTTCTTTTGCCGTAGCACAAGTCATTACTCTATTAAACTCATTACCATTGAGAGCATTATATAATAAATTCATAGCAGTTAAATTCAAAGTATAAAGTCTATCGTCTTCACGATCAAACTCTTCTTCTTCCTTTTTGACCTTTACTCCACCAACCACTTTTGTTGGAATATAAGGTCCATTTACAATGCATTTCCAGATCTCTCGACCTTGAGCCTGAAGGAATATTCTCATTCTAACTTTCCAGAATGAATAATTGTCTCCACAAAAGAGTGGAGGCCGACTGCTAGATTGACCTTCACCAAATGAAGCTGCAATGTTAGCCATAAGATCTTAACTCAAAAGATAGTTAATCTTATAACAGAGCTTTAGCTCTGATACCAATTGTTGCCCAGATGACTAACACAAGAGGGGGGGTGAATTGAGTTGTATTTAAAAAAAAAAAAAAATTATAAATCAAATATACAATATCAAATATAAACAAAATACGAAATAGCAATAAATATAAAGAGTAAGGGTAAGAGAGAATCAAACTCAGTATGTTAACGAGGTTCGGCCCCACTGCCTACGTCCTCGCCTCAAGCTACCCCTTGAGGATCCCCGAATTCACTATTCAACCTCCTTCAGGTGGAGGTAAAAACCTATTACACCTTTGAACAACACCGCTACAAAGGATCCGTGTAGAACACCCTCTACACTTGCAATCACCTTACACGTGGTGATTCAACGATTCCCTGTGTAGAACACTTTCTACACGCACAAGGGTTGTACACACCCTTTTACTGATACAAGAATTGATAGTGGGTAGAATATCAGAAAACACTCCTCAATGAGTGAAATAAGAACAATACAGCACAACCTATATCTCTCAAAATGAAAAAGGATTAAGGCTCAATGCTTAGAGAAGAGAGAATGAAAGCTTTGAATGAGAGTTGTATGCTCTTGGTGTTGTGAATGTGAAGCTCTCAAATGATCTATTTATAGGCATATGAGACTTCATATTCAAATTTAAAAAGATTCACATGTCAAAGACATCATCATTCATTTTTCAAAAATTTCAAACCTAATCTTTTTACTTTTTGCATGTGACAAAATGAGCACACTTTACTTTTCAAAAAATTCAAACCTAATCTTTTACTTTTTGCATATGACAAAAGGAGCACACTTTACTTTTCAAATATTTCAAACAAAGGCATCTTCCTTTTGCATAAGTCAAGAAAAGCATCAATCACTTTTGAAAATATTCAAATAAAACATGCACATGTGAAAGATGACAATCAATCATCTTTAATATTTTCAAAGTTCAAACCTTTAATCATGGCATGCACATGTGAAAGATGACAATCAATTATCTTTCAAAATTTTCAAATATATTCATGCACATGTGGAAAATGTATTTTAATGCTTTATGATAAAATATTAATTTTTGAGCCTTAATCCTAATTTCGAATTTTAAGAGATTTACAACATTTCTCTATGACTTTAATGTGAACTTGTTTCCTTCTTGCTCATGCTTGGTTCCTTGATGTGCTTGACTCCATTGTGTGGACAAATTGAGCTTGAGACTCATTCATTCTTTGAATTCATTTGTTATCATCAAAATCTATGTGTAAATATATAATTACACAAAACTTGAAATTTTAGGTTCAACTCTATAGTTGGCGTGTGGTGGTTAGTGGGGTTCAAAGGGCAACAGATCAACGCTACAAATTTCATCACACAAAAGTTAAAAGATATTCAAAATATGCAAGAAAAGACCAAAGAGAAGAGGGTGGTTGGTCAGAAACTAGAAGATAACAATGGGGATCTTGGCCGAAGTGCAGGGGTTCCAAAGGCGAAGCTACACATAGAGCTTTCTTATTCCAAAGAAAGAGAGGCCATTTCCATTTTAAATAAAAAAAATGCTAGCGGATTTTTTTCAAACTTACTGTTCATACATTTTAATTTTTTAAATTAATTTTTTTACTTAATTGTTAAGAAAGTAATTATTAGTAACTATTAGTAACTATTAAGAATTTAAAAAAATATTTAAAAAAAATTAAAAAAAAAATTTATAACTAACGGTACGCCGATCGAGAAGTTAGCATGATCCTGATAAGTTAGCATGATCCTTTAAACAATGTAGAGATTTTTTTGTCCCAATGATCAATGCCTTGGTAGTCGCAAATGATCTAAAGTTGTCAAACCACGGTAGTGTATAATGGGTTTCCCTTCTCATTAAAGTCTTGGACCACGATCACACCACATAAACTACTAGTTTTGATTGTGAGGCAAGTTTTTGAAATATAAACTGGTTGTGGGATTTTGGCCCCATTTGGATGGTGAAAATGTTTCACTATTTCATTTCATCATTATAGTTTTTTCAAATTTTCATACAAAATATAATAAACAATTCAAATTTTTTAAATTTTAAAATACTAATAATAATATTCTAATAATATTTTATTCAACTTTCAACTTTAATCTCAACTCATTATTCAAACGGCACCTTCTATATGCGTGTTTATATGAGTATATATGTATGTATTCATGTATGTATTGTGTTTATATCACACACATGGATGTATCTATGTTTGTGTATGTATAGCCTACCAAAAGTAACATCCGAAGCACAATATTTCACAGCATTGGAAGTGGGGAACGGATGATTTTCTCGAGACAAAAATGTTCTATACACTTTATAGAGCAACCTTTCTATCCCTTTTCCCCCCCTCAAATACACATCAGTGGATCAATTTAACAATGCCGTAGGAGACTCGATCCAGAATTATTGCTAATGCAACTGTGAGGATGTTCAGGATGGACGAGCAACCTTTCTATCACTTCCCCCCCCTCTTCAAATACACATCAGTGGATCAATTTAACAATGCCGTAGCAGACTCGATCCAGAATTATTGCTAATGCAACTGTGAGGATATTCAGGATGGACTCACTGTCCAAGACTAACACCCATCACCATTTGAAAAAACTTATTACATCTCAATTATAGATTTACACCCTCCCAGAAAAGCAATTGCATCCAGAAGTTCATTTTTATGGCCAAAAAGAAGTACAGAATGTTCATTTATAACTTACTTACATCCCAGTTCCAAGCCCTAGCAAGCCATTCTTGTCTTCTGAATGAGGTATCAAACTCCTGGATGTGCTTTAAAATAAAATCTGAGTTCCAAAAGTTGCAGAGTGACAACCCTTTAAGAGAATTATCACATCAATGTGAACCTGGCCATAACCTGAATGTAGCCCCACCATGTTCGCTCACACTGCCCCCAGACAATCTCCTAATTTTCTCCCAGAAGTGCCCGCCCCTTCCCGTTCTCAAAGGACCTGAACTAGAGTACCTTCTAAATGCACCAGGTTCCTGCCTCCCAAATCTTGCCGATGAAAATAAATCTGATACTGACAGGCCCCTCTCAGTATCAATTCCGGAATTGAAGTTTGGAACTGAGTATTGGCTTAGCAAAGGATCTGGTAAGTGTCCTGAGCCAGTACTGACACCAGTGTCCATGTCAATTGACAAATCCTCATGGCTTGAGCTTTTTGAACCTGCTCTTGCATCATCACACTCATTACATACTAGTTTTAACGCCTGAACCACCTCACCCATAAACGGACGGTGTGATACCTCTGGTTGTACACACATGGAAGCAATGGCTGCTACTTTGGCAATACTATCAAAAGACACAGCGGATCCTAGAGATGTATCTATAATTGTCTCCAGCCCTTCTTTGCTAGTGAGAAGTGGGCGGGCCCATGCAACTAAATTCTCTTGGCCAGGTGGTTGTGACATGTCTACTGGCTTTCTCCCAGACAAAAGCTCAAGAAGGACAACTCCATAGCTGTAAACGTCACTTTTCACAAGAAGATGCCCAGTCATTGCATACTCTGGAGCCACATACCTGGAAAGATATGAGGATAACAGTTTCATCAAAATTAAAGAAGGCAATAAAGCAAACTAGTGGGGGCATCTAAAAACATTTTAGACAACTACTAACTACTGCTATGTATATGGAATTGCTTTAAACAAAAATAACCAACCTAGTGGAGTGGTGCTAGTGGCAAGTGGGATAGTTTAAGAAATCAATTAGGCCCCGTGATTTCTACTTTAACAACAGATTAAGCTACCATTTTAAGATTAGGTTAACAAAATCTCACTAAATTGCTGGGAAGTAAAGCCTATACTTCCTCTCAAAGACAACCAAGTACAGACACAGAAACAGACTGTCATTAATCACTCACCATGAACCTGCAACATAAATAATATTCCAAATCATATGCTTGATAGCCAGCTCCTATGTGTGTATATCTGGAAGATACTAGTCTCTATGTACTCCACTCACAGATGTATAGTTTCTATCTATATGCATAGATTGGATTGAGGAAATTGATACTACAAAGAAAATGATTATACCCAAAAGTTCCCATGACACGTGTTGATATATGCTTGTTTTCCTCATCCAAGGCAGTTCGAGCCAAACCAAAGTCAGACACTTTTGGCGTAAAATCATGTTCCAACAAGATATTGCTGGATTTGAAGTCCCTGTGTATGACACGAGGGCTAGAATCCTCATGCAGATAGGCTAGACCACGAGCGGCGCCAAGTGCTATCTTCAAACGGGAAGCCCAATTAAGCGGAGCAGTTTCCTTGTCAATTCCTGCCACCAAGGAAAGTGACAAAAATATCAACATTTTTCACTAAGAGTTTAAGTATTACAAATAGTGAACAACCAACTCCAAAATCTACAAAGAGCAAAATAAATACCGTGCAAGTGAGATTCCACACTGCCATTTGGAATGAGTTCATATACCAAGCAGCGGGTCCGCTCCTCAGTACATATACCAATCAACTTGACCAAATTGCGATGATGAAGGCGGCTAAGCATCTCAACTTCAGCTAAGAACTCCCGACCACCCTGCTGATCTGCTCTCTTTAAAACTTTGACAGCCACTTTGGTCCCATCTTCAAGAACACCACTATAAACACGTCCAAAGCCACCTTCCCCAAGTACTCTTGAAGCATCTAAATTGTCAGTGGCTTTCTCTATGTCACTCGTACTGAAAGTCTTAGCAGATCCAGTATAAGGTGCAATGCTAGATCCAAATGACAATGACACAGAACTGGGCCCACTTCCGGTCAAAGAGCCAGCACGCCCTGCGAAATATGTTTTTTTGTTATACTGAATGGGCATGCATGTTTGGTTAGTGAAAACTTTGAGAAAGTTTGAGTGTTTTTTACAACAATTTTGATGTGTTTTGTGAAAGTGGGTAGGAAAAAAAAAATATGGATAAAAATTTGTTGGGACATGTGGTGTATTGAGGTTTGTGAAAGTGGGTAAGTATATTTCAAATGTTGTTTGGACAAAATTTTTGTGACAGGTGTTTTTCTTTTGGTTTTTGTGAAAGTTATTTATACTTTTTTTCATTGAAACCTAGGCAAGTTATTAGATTAACTTTTTTGAGCAATAGAAAAATTTTTTGGTGTTTAAAAAATGTTTGGATTGGAGTTGAATAAAAGTATAAACTTTTTGAAAAAAGATGTAACCAAACATAGCATACTTCTGGATGAAACCAATTTTGAGTATGAATCCTCTAATTAATAGATTATAATTGAACCAAATGATCACTTCTGTGTTTTAGATATGAGAAGAACTTGTATGCCATATCTTAAGGCTTCATAAGTCTAGCTTCTGCAAGTTATATTTGTGTAAAAGCTCAACAACCTATTGGAAGTACTAAAGTAAAAATCCAGTTTTATAATATTAATAATTGGGATTACCTGATGGTTTGATGAGGGAAGGTGGCATAGCCTGTGGAGTCGAAACTGGAACATGGTTTCTATGTTTGAAGAGCAATACCCAAGTAACAGCAAAGCATAAGACTACTGCAACAGAAGCTGAGAGAGCAATAACAATGATTATCCCACCACTAAGCCCATCTTTACGCCGATTTTTCCGCACATCAACCCCAAGGGGTTTATTTGCCCTTGCATTATTGTCAATACCAGGGTATGGACCACCATCTATTATGGTAATGCCCGTAGGTGAAGGTGGAGATTGGGGTAGACCTAAAATTGCAGAAATTCTATATAAATTCCTAGATGAATATAATGAGAAATGTTTGATCCACAAAGATAATTACAAAAGATTGCTTGACAAATTGAGTTGGTATGCCAGATCTATCTTGCAATAAAAAAAAAAGTTTATAATCCACCATACCAAATCAAGACACCTTAGTTTGTAAGCTCTCTTTTTGTAATTTTCTTTGTAGACCTAGCACTTCTAAAAAAATATTAGAGTGTGTTACTTTATACCAGGATATCGTACATACAGCACTTCATAGTCACCAAAGTAGGAAGCTTTTATAACAACTTGTTTATGCCAAAATCTCTGGAAAGTCAACAACGCCGTGGGGTTATCAAATTTATCACCCAGGGGCACCAAGTCAATAAGAACGATAGTCTTCTCTGGTTGCTGACTAGCAGCATTGGCTCCAATAATGCGAACTTGACTTTGTTTCATAAAAACCCCAGTAGCAATTTCTTTAGCCAGCTCTGAGACCAAAGGGAAGAAGGTATACAAAGCAACACTAAGGCGCAATCCAACTTGCATGGGCAAGACACAGGCACAGGGTGCATCAGGAGGAGTATTTGTATAGGGTTCAGTGCAAATAGTTGTTGAACAATCTACAAAAATGAAGAAGCTTTGTGTTATTTAGTAAAAAAAATTACATTATTGGAACAGAAAAGGTGGAGAGACACTAGTAATCCTCAAGGGTATAAGTTAAGTGATTGCTTACCAAGATTAGGAGGTGGAGGTGGGAATGCTTGAAGTGGAGGCAGGAGGGGCATCTTCGGACTCTTCGCCGAAGACCCAGGAGAAACATTAGGGGGAAGAATGGGCACTTAAGGTTGCAAACATAATCAATCAGGTAAATCAAACAGGTAAGCAAGTAATTTGACAAAAATTGGAACGAGAGCTTCAATTAATATACTCAAATAATTAACAAATAATGAAGAATCTTGATTTTTCCTTACCTTTCGTATAACCAGATGTGGCCTTTGGAGGCAGAGAAGGAGCCGGTGAAACATTGCTCATTGGTGAAGGAAAGGGATATTGCGATTGGGGAACTGAAGAGGCTGCCATGTGTCAGTTGGTTGAAAGTTAAAACAATTTCTGAGTCTCTAGTTGGAAAAATTCACAAAAGTATTCACCACTGCTATACCTGGCTTTGAGGGAGGAGGGGCATAGTGTGCTTGTTCAGCTATTGGAACTAATGCTGGAGAGATCCCTGGACCTGCATATATAACGAGAAGTAATAGGTGATAATAGGTGATGTCCTTGATGTAAAAGAATAAACATAAAATATAGAATAAATTTCCTGGTAAAATATTAGACCTTGCTGTTTTGAAGTGGGAGGAGAAACTGGATATAATGATGCAGGAGCAGGGCTGCTGTTTTTGTTCCTTGTATGATGATGCTTATAAATTGAAGTTGAAGGTGAAGGTGCGGGAGAATGATGCCCTTTATGTGATGGAACTTTAGGAGATAAAAGAGATGGTGCGGGAGCATTATTATGCCTCATATCTCTGTGTGTGGAAGGAGCTACAGTTGGGGAAGGACCTGCAAATAATATTAACAGAAGTTTTACCACCCGATGAACATAAATTAGTTTACTGCCTGACTGAAATATGTAGTTTTCTGAATACTTTGAGCTGAGGAATGGTCCACAATGGGTACTGGCGTAGGTAATTCATGTGGGGGTGCAGCCGCAGGAATTCTATCCCTCTGCCAACCAATGCTTTGAGGAGGAGTTGATGCAGGTGAGGCATCAGGGTCTGCAATTAATGGGTCCAAACAAACACAATACTGATCAGCATGTGGGGAGCTTTAGCAAACATGAGAAAGAACCATTGGAAAACAATTGTATAAGCTACTTTTTTTTATCGGTAATTGTTTTTTTTTTGACAGGTAAATGATTATAATGTATTAATAAGAATAGGCATAGCCCAGGTACACAGGAAGTATACAAGAGGTAACACCTATTTTGACAAAAGAAATAGGAATAAGAAAGTCATGAATATCGAGGCCATTAAAATCTACAGATCTGGCCCAAGAAATTAAAGTGCTAACAAAAAGCAATCTAATCTCCTCCATAGAACGCTCCCTATCTTCAAATGTCCGGTCATTTCGTTCCTGCCAAATGCACCAAAAATATAAATAGGAATAATTTTCCACACAGCTAGATTTGTGGAATACCGCCAAGGTTCGACCAGCATGCCAGAAGTTCAGCCACTATCGCAGGCATAACCCAGGCCAGCTCTAATCGTCTGAAAATGTTGACCCATATCGCTCTAGCAATCATACAAGCTACTTAAATGCATATTTGGGCCAAAACAAAATGAATTTCTATGAAATGGCCAGATTTTTAGTAACTAACATAAAAATATAAAATAAGAGGAGGATAGGTTGACAGAAAATGGGATTCCAAGATTCCAGAAAACAGTTTTTGAAAGTAACTGTTGTGAAGAGCAAAACAAAATTAAGTTGTGAAAAAATCAGGCGAATGGCTTTGTTTACATGTGGTTTTTACCTTATGAAACCTCTGACATTTCTTTAAGGTTATGTACACAACTCAACTATCAAAGTCCCTTTTTTTTTTATAAGTAACTCAACTATCAAAGTCTTATCCCAAGAGTGTTGGACTATATATCAGCTCAAGATATATGTATGTCTGTATACACACATGCATATTTTGTGATTTCCTTATTACTAATAACCATATATTGGACTACATATCAGCTTAAGATAACAAAGGGAAGGTAAATTGTCAGCTTTCTTGGATCTGTAACACCCCAGCCACACACTGGGAATATGTTATGACCCAGAAAAACAGCTAACCACATCTGCTCTATAATCTTATAAAGACTTAGCACCCATACTATCTTTATAACCTATTCACTCTATGAGAGAAATGCGGAACTAGGATGTTTTAAAATTACTAATTCATTATTTACTCTATTAAAAACCACAAAAGGCGCAACTCAAGTATTGGGGTGTAACAAACGCCCTATGTTAGATTCTCGACGTCCTTGTCAGGGTCATGTTATCTGCCTACTCTATTTTGTTTTTCATATTCCTAATGTGAAACTGGTGTGTAGGAGGATCACTGCATCCTAAGGACATAAAATTACATGTATCTCTTCTTATGAATATATAAATTCCCAAAAAGTACAAAAAAAGAGGGGAAAACTATGAAATGAATCCTTTATTTGAAGGGTAAAAGCTTTTGAAGCAATTTAGCAAAGGAACATTTTAGAATATTAATTTGAATGACTAAATTCACCACTTCCCATCAGTTTGTCCATCAGCTCGACCTTCAGGAAAAGTTAGTAACTTGACACGGTATCAGACTAATGTTCCTTAGTTAAACCATGGTTCCACATTATCAAATGCTTCAGTAATATATTTCAAGCATTGGGTCCCTTTTATTGAAAAAGAGTTTGGGCTTATACAAGAAGGTACATGCTTGAATATTAATTAAAATAATCTGTTTTGATAGGTAATATTAATTAAACTATTGCAGCAAGAATAACTAAATTTATTAAATGAAAATTAATTCATGTAAATTATTCAGCATGACTTGAGCTATTATACACTAAATAAAACTTTTAAATGTCATTGTTAGCACCTTGATTTTATAAATTTGGTTGATCGCCTTGACTCCTCTCCCTTTACTTGTCTTTGTTTTTATTTCAATGATGGAAAACCTTATAAACTTTTCTTGAGTGGAGAGAGGGACTAGGAGCACTTTATATGTTGTGCCAGATTGACCCTTGGCCATCAAGAGCAATATCTTATAAACTCTTTAACTTTATCTAAAATTCAATAAACTTTTATGAATCTAAAAGCATTATTTGAGAAAGCAATAAATACACGTGTTGGAAAAAAGTAAAGTACTCTATTAACTTTGAATGAAAATTATTAAACTTAATTATATATTATTTATTTTTCATTTTAATATATGATTAAATTTATTACTGGCACAAGAAAGATAATAAAAGTTCCCAAAACTTAAAACTTGAAAAAATGGTTACACTTTTTTTTTATTATTCTTAAGTTGCACCTGGTAACATGGATGGGGATTTGCCAGGCATAACTGGATGGATGGTCGGTGAATTTTCTGGCAATTCGCTACTTGGTGAGATAGCTGGTGCTGCATGATTATGACACAAATAAGAAATGATAAGTTTGATTTAAATGTTCACCTCGATAATTTGGTAGAAACTTTAAGTTCTAAAAAATGAATGTGATAAGCTGCACCAGCTAATGGAAATGGTGATATTTCTGGGACACTTGGGTGGACTGCAGAAGAATATCGTCCCAATGCTGGTGATGCAGTGGATACTAAATTCAATAAAAAAGGGCCAGTCGAAAACATTTTGGCTGGACCTATTCATGGCATGAAAACACTAGTCACATACCCGGTGCAACTGGCTCTGGGATGGGAGCCATATTATCTGCTGCATTTCTTTTATGAGAGCTTGGTGAAAGTGTTCCTGGCATACTTGGCAGGCCAATTGGTGAATTTCGGGGCAAATTTGTTGAAGGAGTTGCAACAGGAACTGTAGATTACAATGAAAAGCTAATTTAGAACCTATTCAACTGGTAACCCGGTGCAACTAAACCCTAGTACCTACCTGGAGCTGTGACTGGAATTGAGACAGGACTCTTATCAACTGGAGCCTCCCTTGGAGGAGCACTTGGCAAATTCTGTGAAGGACTCTTATCAACTGGAGCCTCCCTTGGAGGAGCACTTGGCAAATTCTGTGAAGGAGATGCTACTGGAACTGTACATTACAACAATAGCAGCCAATTTAGAACCTATTCAAACTGGTAAATCAGTGCAACAAAATCCTAATACACTATCTACCTGAAGCAGTGATTGGCTTTGAGATAGGAGCCTTAGTAACTGGTGTATTCCTTTCAGGAGCACTTGGCGCATGCTGAGGAAAATTATGCGAAGGAGCTGTATGTTACATCAAAAGAAGCCAATTTAGAACCTATTTGAACTGATAACTCGGTGCAACAAAATCCTGGTACACTATCTACCTGGAGCAGTGACTGGCAATGAGGCAGGAATCTTATTAACTGGTGCCTTCCTTTGAGAAGCACTTGGTGAATTATGAGAAAGATTCTGTGTAGGAGTTGCTACTAGAGCAGTATGTTAAAACAAAAGCAGCGAACTTAGAACTTATTTCAACTGGGCACTGAACATAACAGAACCCTAACAGATTATCTACCTGGAGCAGCAACTGGCATTGCAACAGGAGTCTTATTAACTGGTATCTTCCCCTGAGGAGCACTAGGTGGCATGGATGGTACATGTCCTAGGACATTCAAAGGTGGGGGAGCTGTCCTATATGACGGTGATACAGTTGGAGTATTTGTTGGCAAGGATGGTACAAGCCATTGGATCATTTGGGGCACTGGGGCCGATGTAGGAGGTGGTAATACAAGTTGAGGGTGATGAGAATCCGACCCTGTTTTTTCCAAACTAGCAGCTTATTTAGATGGCCTCATGATCAATTAACATTCTATAGTGCCAGGGTTAGAAGAATTACCATTCGGCTGTGACAATGAGCTTGGCGCACTGCTTCTCCACGACTTTCTAGGATGATCAGGACCTGGTGTTCCTTCTATTGGAGGAGACGAAGAAAAAGTTGCTGGAGATGGGGATATATTGGAGTCTGAAAGAAGATAATTAAAGGCTATTGTTATTGTTAGGTAACTCAACAAGCCATGAATAACTTGACATACTATTAAATCTTTTACAGTATTCACTAATGATGAATGTAAATTTCCTAATTCAATCTCTGTGGCTAGTTTCAGAAGTATCAACTAGAAGGATGACATGTGGACTCGGTTTATGAAGTCTTCAGTAACATTCAAGGAAAGGTTGCTCTTGCACTTTTATTTACAGTTGCAGGAATTTTAAATACAAGATTAAGTGGTGATCAACTATGTGGTATATAACCTGTAGAGGAGACAAGTGACTACTGAAGGGACTTGCTGTTTCTGCAAACAAAGGTTAGAAGATCTTCCTCATGCTCTATTTTTCTGTCATACAATTAGAGATTGCTGGATCAACTCTGTGCCTTTTATGGCAAATATGGAAAAAGATCTGACTGTAATGGAGGTCTGACTGTAATGGAGGTAGCATTAAAGGTGAAAGAAGAAGGAAGTGCAGGGGACTTGTCTTTACTTTTCTCTATAGCCTGTTTGGTGGAGAAGAAACAAGATGGTGCATGATCAAGAATGTTTTGAACCCTGGCAGGTGATTGCAAATGCTCTATCTTTACAAAGGAGGTTAACAGAACTCAAACAAGTGCCTAAAACCAAGACTAAAGAGTTTTACTGCTGGAAACCTCCACCACCAGAGTTCTTGAAGCTAAACGTCAATGAAGCAATGTTTGGTGACCTTCACAGGGCTGGAGTGGGGGTTGTTCTCAGGGATGAAAAGGGTGAACTGGTTATTGCAGCTAGTAAAGTGGAGAACGAAGTGAATAACCCAGAAGCCAATGAATTACTAGCTATCTTGAGAGGTTTACAGCTTTGTGCAACAATGGGTATATAGAAACTAATAATTGAAAGTGGCTGCTTGTTGGCTGTACGTGCACTCCAAGATGATACCAAATCTGCAGCTATGTTGGATATCCTAGTGAGTGAAATAAGGCAACTCCAAAAGTCGTTTGGTGAATGTCTAGTTCAACATATCTATAGAGACGGAAATGTGGTTGCTCACAAGCTTGCCCAATATGCTTGGAAAGTCGAAAGAATAACTATGTGGTGGAATTGTTTTCCAGACTTCATTTCTCAAGCTATTTGACTTGATAAGTGTCTGTAATTCTTTTATCAATGATAAGTTATTTTCCTATAATATATATATATATATCTATGTGGTATATAGAAAGAATAAATTACGAGAGAATTCTTATGCCTCCATTCAGTATGAGAATTAGGGTTCATCAGAAATTTGTCACTCATGAAATAACCAAAGGAAGAGGACTGGGTAATTTAGCCAGTAGACAAGCAACTCATGAAGATGTTATCCCACTGGCCATCACCATGCCAAAGATATCAATGAGATCTGAGAGATAAGCTTGAGTTTTAATAAGCAGATCCTAGATGGAAGGCATTTCCTAAGATAAAGCTTCAACAGAAAAGTATTCCCCGGTGAAGCCCGGCTAAGGCAAACTGTTGCTAATTTAACAGTACTTGATGGCATTATGCGGGATTTCAAAAAACAGGTTAGTACAATATTAGCTATTGGTATTCCCTGGGAAACTTCAGCTTGAACCTGCTAGGTGTAAACTCTAGCTATAAAACTAAAGTGAGAGAAATATGGTAAACATTTCTACAAGATTATAAACTGTACAGATCGATGAAGACGCTGGTGGCCAGAACAGTTGATCTCAATCTATTATACTCTCCATCAATCAACTAAAACATTATTTGAGTGCAGAATTGAGCTACACATTCAGACTCTACGCATCATTGATCATATAAACTAAACTGGAAACAAGAAACTTCATCAACCGTAGTCACTAAATGCTACTTAAGCACAAGATTAATCAACTCCACATTTAATTTGATGACTTGATCAGATGGGTCGTATCATACTTGTAACGACTGAAAATCTTTGAAGCCCAAACATAAAGTAAAAAGCTTTGAAAATGAAAACTTTACCTGTAGATCCTTGCACAACCAAAGCACAGCCAATGACACAGAGTTTCAGCAGCTGGAGAATGGCTGGCATCCCCATCCCCATCAGATAGAACACCAGCTATCAAAACCTCTAATCCAACCTTCTCGATGATGAAGAAGAATAAAATAAAACCGAAATACAATAATAAAAAAAGAATAAATTACTAACGAAGGAGTCGATAGCTTGAAGCAAGAACAAAAGGATGTTAATTTAAAGAAGACCCACAAATAGTGAGAGCCAAGCAATAAGTATTCAGCCTATAGAAAAACATGGATATGGGTTTGGTGAAAGAAATCCAAGCAATCGTATTCTCAAAACTCAAGCTCTGGAATTTGCAGAGCTTTGAGGTTTCCATGTATGATAGAACCGTTCTCACTGTCAGTGACATATGTTGGTGAATACGATTCCTGCCGACCCAAAACAGGCTACAAAAGAAAGGCCTATGAAATACAACCACTCACAGGGTCACAGAGCTATGTAACAGACACACTTTTAAGAGAGAGAAAATGTAGTTGGGTGGGCTAAGGGGGGGGAGAGAGAGAGAGAGAGAGATTCTGGTCAATATTTTATTGGAAAAATTGGAGTTAACACTTAAGTGGGCGTTAATGGAATTGAATCAACATTTAACTTCGGGGGTTGAAAAAGTTGCAACCTTTGATTTTGTTTAGTGGGAATTGCTTGTCCCATTTTGCATGCTGGTTTTCAGTTGTTTCGGTTGGCCATTCTGGAGATAGCGACGATGCAGATGTGTCATGGCATATGTCAAAAACCTGGACTCCGACCCATCACCTTCTGATCTTTCATGATTTAGGTATTTCAACTTCTTGAATTCAATTTTTTCTTTTTAAAAAAAAAGCTTCATAAGAAATAAAAAAATAACATCTCATGGTAAGCATGTCCTAACATATATGGGTAGTATGGTTTAGCAATCAGCATCAGCCATCTCAATTCTCTACTCCCACACGGAAGATTGTATTTTTTTACTCAATTGCCCCAAAAGGAATAGAACTATTATTAGCCACTCATAAAAAACGATAAAAGATGTTGGATTACAAAGCGAGGCGCACTAGCTAAGGCCATTCATGCATCTTACTCTTACAATGATTTATTTTCTCAACAAAATCAACTCTTTGGAGGCTCAACACTGAAAAGGAAAACTTAGTACAAGTAAAAGTATCACCATGATTTTTTTATTTTTTTAAAGGATATTACAGCAACGCCCATCCGTGAATATGTCTTTCTTTTGTCATCTAATCAAATCCGACAATGAAGAAACATCACGTGGACATGGACAAACCACAAAAATAAGATTAAAAAAAAAACAAATTAACACCTGAGATTTATGGTGGACCATTGGATTGAGGAGCTAGAATCTTATACTTGTCTCACATGGGCAGCCCCACAAATTGAAAAAAAAAAAGTTGGTTATTAGTGAGCACGTGAGATATGAGACGAGAGTCCTCTAGAATAGACTGTGAAGGATATTTCGTGCAGCCACATTTCTCTCCTTCCAATTTTATCCCTTTTATCATCAGGCAAAAAAATTTAAGTGAGTTATCATTTTGGGAAGAATTCTAACACGTATTATCTTGGTAATTAGCTGATGAAAATATTAAAGCTTTTCACATGTAGTTTTTACTGTAATAGAGAACCAACAACCAAGGGCAAAGGCCACTGATCTACCTGCCTGCCCGAGAAAGAGAAAAAACCTTAATTAACGAGGCAAGGGACCATCCCAACAAAGTTTGCAACCCCTTCTGTCAAGCCACGTCCAAATATGCAAATAATTGGCACTTCGGCTCTCCATTATTTGCATATGGCTTCCTTCTTCTTACCATTCCTTTTTTTTTTTTTTTTTTAATTTTATTATGCCTTTGTTAAGGCTGAAAAGAGACGTCCTTTGGATGAATCTTCCCCACAGCTTGCTAGGTTGGTTCCTACCAAATCAATTCCTTTTTCTTTTTTCTTTTTCTTTTTTCTTTTTTCTTTTTTCTAAATCTTGTTTCTTTTGGGTCTGAGCTCCCACCAAACCTAACCCTCAAGGAACCTATCATGAGATAGGTATCATTATGATTCCCATGACCCTGCAGGTGTGAACATTGGGACCTCTTTCTGGTGGAGCCCCGCCGGACAAAGCAGAAACCTTGGTGCAATAATTTCGGCTATAAGTCAAATCTGGATAGTGTCAAAGATTGAAATCATTGCAACAAAGAAAACAACATCTGATCACAATTTCACTATTTATTTAGCCCCAAAAATAATCATATTTTTTTGTGAAACTTTTGAACCCCTTTTAAAAATCTCAAAGTCAATTTGCCTCCGTAACTGATTCGGAAGGATGAGGTAATAGTTTATAGAAGTAAAAACATAGATGCAGAAATAATTGCCATTTCCGAGTTGTAAGTTATAGCAGTTAGAAGAACATCAGCAGATGGGATAAGACTATCTGTATGTGGTATTTGTAAATATGCAGCAGACATCTGAACTCCAAATGCGAAAACTAAAAGCCGATATGACAACATTCTCCACATTTTAGACATTAGTCCATCGACTTCTCTCATCTCCCCTTCAACTTAAAACAAAATCAATGTTGAGGATACCTCTTGACACCACTTGATTGCAAGGTGCAGTGTGCGTTTAAGCAGGTGTGTTCTTCCGTGTAGGACACCACAAAAACCCCCTTCGCACTGTTCAAATGAGAAATCAATGTTATCTCTCGACCTTAGTGCTCTGTTGATGTAAAATAATGAAGTAAACAAGTACCTTTTTAAGGCAGGCAGATAACATCTGCCACAAACTTAGAAAGAATCTCAGAGGTAAATGGCAATTAAAATAAAATGGATTCTGTCTCAATTCTGGCTTTGTTACTGGGAAATCACTTATTTGGATCAAATTCTTGAAATCCCCCCTTGAAATCTTCTGCCATATTTGTTTCCTCTTCTTTGCTATGTGCACAATTCCTCCAATCGGCCCTATCTGCCATGTTCAGCAAGCCTGCCAAAACCTGCAACACATCATACCCATTAACATTTCATGAGGCTTTCCAAGACAGTTCTATCACCTATGAGAATGGATGCATTTGTACATTCCACATTTTTTTTTTTTGTTGGGGAAACTCTCTAACGCAGGGTCCTTTGGACTCACCCCTGCAGAGTAAACCCCTGTCCCGTGCACCGCACCCTCGGAAATTTCCCTACACGGAATTGGTTAAATTGCTGGCTTTTCACAAGGGGATGTGGCCCCAAAGGATTGTTTGCACCCATGAGGTGTTGAATCTTGGACCTTGAAGGAAGTGAGATCCTAAGACCAAGGCCTTCACCACTTGGGCTAACCTTGGACCAAGGCCTTCACCACTCCTATTTGAAAATGATAACCCTTGCTTTGGCCAATTAGATACATCATTACTTGAGGTTGAGATGGGAATGGGGAATGGAAGGGCCCTTTGCACTTAAACCAAAGAAATTCTGATAAAATGCACGTTATATTGATCTGCATGAGCTCTCCACTCTTAACATTTTGTAATAAACAGATAAGTTGCAAAGTATTGTACTTCACTATCTTGAATGCAAACAGCATATTACTCATTAAGACCACTCAACCAACACAGGTAAGAAAGTCTAAAATTACTCAAATATTAAAAAATGGGGGGAATAACTCTGCAGCTTGTGAAGAGTAAGAAACCTGACACACAGGTGTCCCCATCTGATTACAAGATGTTGTCATATATAATTTTATAATTTTTTTTCATGCATATAAGTAAATTTTAATGAGATGAAAGAGAGCGTTACCCCAGCCAATCGGATGCATACAAGAGGTCAACCTAACTAACAAAAGGAAAAGTGCTAAAAATCTTGAAAAGTAGAAATATATATATATATATATAAAGTACCATTTTGGGCCACAATCCAATAAAAAAGGGCATCAAGGAAGAGAGACTTGAGCGCCAGCATCAATTTCTGGCAATCCTAGAAACTATGGTGATTTCTGAAGATCATAGGTAAAAATATATCACAGGTAGCTGATTTTGTCATATATTTTTTTTTATAAGTAAGAAATTTATTAATAAACGTAATTAGGCATAACCCAAATACACAGGAAGTGTACATAGAGAGACACCTAATTACAAGCTAACCCTGAAAAACATTACAAAAGTCACTAAGACTATTCCCATCCAAAACAATAATCGAAGCCCAAAGCAACAAAGTATGAAAAAAGAAAGCTCTAATCCCTTCCATCGATCGTTCTCTATTCGCAAAACAGTGACCGTTCCTCTCATTCCAAATACACCACATAAGACAGAGGAACCATCTTCCAAATGGCTGCTATCTGACGATTTCCTAGAAGCCCTCTCCAACATGCAAGGAGGTTCACCACCCTCTTGGGCATCACCCAAGCAATTCCCGCCTTAGCAAATACCTCATCCCACAAAGCCTTTGACACATCACAATGAAGAAGAAGATGATCCGCCAATTCGCCCCATTTTTTGCACATAAAGCACCAATCCATTAGAACGATACCACATTTTCTTAACTTATCAATTGTAAGAATTTTCTTGTGAGAAGCCAACCACCCAAAGAAAGCCACCTTAAGAGGCACCTTGCATCTCCAAATATTTTTCCAAGGAAAATAAACAGTGGAAGAATGTGACGCCAATGTCTTGTATAATGATCTAACCGAGAATTTCTTATTACCAAGCTGATTCCAAAGCAATCTATCCTCTCCTCCAGAATTTATGTTTAAAGCGTAAAGCAAGCTGTAAAAATCCCCCCACTTCCCAATCTTGGACATCTCTAACAAAGCTTACTGACGACTGAACAAATCCAGTGGAATTATCCACATAATCAGCCACGAAGGTAGCTTTATTCAAAGAAATTCTGAAAAGAGAGGGGAAAATATTCTTTAGGGTCTCATCCCCACACCACAAGTCATGCCAAAAACTGATCCGGTTTCCTCTACCCACCTCAAATCTGAAATTACTGAATAACTAGTCCCATCCATTTCAAATGAATTTCCACACTCCCACACCATATGCCCCTCTTACTTCTTTGGAGCACCAACCACCCCAAGTACAACCATATTTGGCATCGATAGCAAGCCTCCAAAGAGCATCCCCTTCTTGATGATACCTCCACAGCCATTTCCCTAAAAGAGCCTTATTGAAAGCTTTCAGCTTTTCAATCCCCAAACCACCCAATGAAAGAGGAGTGCAAATCTTATCCCACTTAAATATATATCAGAGGTAATTAAATATCATATTATAATTCTAACCTCTAGAGGTTGGCTCAAGTGGTAAGAGCTTTGGCCTCAGTGGTATGCTCCCTCTAGGTCTAAGGTTCGAACCCTTGGGTGTAAACAGTTTCTAGAGGCCATCGGATTGGGGAATTTTCCCTTGAATTACCTGAGGTGCACTTGCGGGAAACTTCTTGTTAAGGGCATGTGCACTCCCGAGATTAGTCAAGACTTTGTTTTCAGACACCCAGTTCCAATCAAAAATAAAAAATAAAAACTCTGAAGATCAAGCAGTATTTATGCTGGTAAATACTTCCTGAAAATAAAATCTTGCCAGGACCCACTTCCTTATTTGACCAAAAGAAAAAAGAATCAAGTAATAGCCACACCACAACAAAACTTAATGATTACAAGATATATCAACTATATTCCTCCCCTCCCCCTCTCTCTCCTCCCAATTTTTGTGACTACTTGCAAAGGATCAACCATAGCATAAAAAGTGAGATGAATCATTTGATACATATATTATTTCCCCGATGCATCTAGAAATCAAAATAAATCTGACTTGCTTATTAAAAGTTTGTCTTTGGCTGTAGTATCACTAGAGAATGAAGAAAGCAACACAAAACTCGACTGTTGCTCTAGAGAATGAAGAAAGCAACACAAAACTCAACTGTTCTTATAAAAATATAGACAGCTGATTCATCTCTAGTTGCCGTATGTCTCAAGCACCATTATGATGTGAGTAGACAATTCACCAAAATTACATATAATGTAAATAAAGAAATTTATTAGCCAAAATGTTAAACAATGGTGGCTGAAGTTCATCTAGCTTCCACTGGCAGCTAGCGCCACACACATCTAGGTGATATTGCAAACACACTAGGTCATGCCTACTTATTGTACATACTGCATGAGTTCATTAATCCCACATTTTGAGGAAAATAGAAGAAAAATTATGTCTATTTCAGACCAATAAACAAAACTGATACTAGGTAGCTTACCTCGCGTCCAAATTGAGCAGGAAATCTCTCTTTTTCGTCAACCAAATGTAACAATATTTTGCCATCAGGGAGTTCAACATAGAAGAAGCTAAAATCCTTATCGAACTGCGTCCTCAACAATTTTCTTCCACTGGAATTTTCATCCCCTGAATCAAGGGAATAACAGAATTAAGATACAGTGGAAGACATTAGGGCCAAGGTGCAGTCAACAGAAGTTTGAGGAAAAAGCAATATGCATAGGTACTAGAGGCACCAGGACATGAAAGAAATTCAATTCCTTTTTTGGGTGGGGGAGGGAATGAGAACTCAAAATTTGACAGTTGTCATGTATTTTTGTTATATACACACAAAATGTGGATACATAAACAGCTGCATCATCAGTAAACAATGCATTGGGGCACAGGGTGGGCAAACAAGGTTGTGGCAGAAAACTCGGACATATGCGTGATTTAAATGAGCCAGGGCAGTCTTCATAAGCAATTTGATGTAACAAACTTCAACTACACACTTGAACATGAAACTTACTTTTCAAGGCCACAAATTTAAAGCCCAACTTTTCAGCAGCTAAGTTAAATATGTCTTGAACAGCAGCTGCCCTGGATGATGGAATAGGAATAGCCTACACAAAGTTTCATATGGAATGAGTAATATTCCCATGATGTGAGATACGAAGAAAAAAAATACAGTACAAAATTCTTATTCTTCAGGCTGAGGAATGGACAGGACAAGAGCACCTTTTCTTAAATGCAAAAATGGGGGAATCAGTGGGTGATTGTCAGCAATTCCCAAGTCTTAACACAATATGCATCTAATAAAAAGACTGGCAATAGAGATTTCTTTACCTGAAGATTAGCATGAGTACTACGCTTCGAAACCCACTCAAAGAAAACAACTGATTTCCCTCGATGCTTAAAATACTTATTGAGACTATTCTGGAATCTATGAACCTCACTTTCACATTCTGGGGGTAGCAAAATGGTATTAGGCAAATGCTCAATAGGTATTATTAGAACATGGTCTTGAACAAGTGGACCTTTAGCCAGTGCACAATAGGAATGCTCTCCTATGCTGACGATTAAATGTGACTCTATATTGGGACTTGACAAACAAAACCAGCACTCCTTCGACCTGCAACTCCATTGAAATCAAAGTGAGCATACAAGACTAGATCATGTTATAAGAATGAATTATAAAACTAAATATTGGGGATCATCAAAAGTGCATATGTACATGTATATGACATAATAATATATTTATCTATCTTAAAAACAAGAAGCCAGTCAGTTTTCACTATGAACAAATAATGATCCAAACATCTTCACAAAACAAAAGACTAAGATATGTAATTATTACATCAATAAGACACCAACCTGTTAGCACTAGCATTTTCAGATCCTTGTTTCCTATGAGAATCACCTTCATCCTGCAAACTGTGCTTGAAGTTGCAATTTGGACCCCTTTCACATTTCCCTTTGTTAATAAAATCAAAACAAACACCTCTCAGATATTGTTCCCTTGCAGCACTATCATGTTGAAAGTTGCATTTTTCCCCTCGTGGACAAGACCCAGAAGATACAAATTTAAAACATAGCTTCTCACTGTCTCCAGCTCCAGATTTCTGCCGTTTTTGAGAGACATCATATCTCCAGTATTGCGAGTCATAAGCATTATCACTAGGCCTTTTCAGGGCTTCATTGGCTTGACTTGAATGCTCTGAATATGCATATGGAGACAATGTAGTGTTTGAGAACTTCATGCTAAGCTCAACGGCTGACATGGTAGAGGCTGGAGTAGGAGAAATCGCATGAATAAATTTCTGTGGAGCAAGTTCCAGACCAATAGTTATGCAATACCTAAAACTTATATCTAAATGCAGAAAGTCAGGAAGAGGCCAGTAAAGGATATTTCTTGTAAGAGAGAACATCGCATGCATAAAATAGTCCCAAGATATTATGAGTTGAAGCAATTCTTTTAAAGTGCAGTAAGTATAACTCAAAAATTAGGTATAAATGCAAGTGATTTTAAAAATTAGCCTATGCCAGTAGTCAAGTGGCTAGCTGTATCTGGGCCATCACTGAAGCAAATCGTGCTTCCTGTGATATCATAGACAATCCCATAGCAATCTCTTCTAACAAAAAGAAAAGAAAAGAAAAAACCTTACCTGAAATTTCCAGCATTAATAAACAGTAACTAGTATTTAATTAAGTTTTAATGTTGAAAGGGTCAAATTAACAACTTGGAACATTTTAAAACCATTAAATTACAGCAAAAAAGTTAATGAATGCTTCCAAAAATTACAATGAGAAAAACAGACCTGTTTATCTTTATTCCCAACAGAAGCAAGACCCAAGAAGCGGGTCACATGCACAGCATCCACATTAGAGTAAGGTTCACGAGCATAGAATATGCCTTTAGTACCAGCAATGTGATAGCTATCACAGAAGAGAGACTTCAATTATAAAACCAACATTTAAACTTTCTTCAATACAAAGTAAAAGGTTATCATATGTTCTAAAAGGTTCAGAAAACTGTTGAGGGAACATAAAGCATGATACACATTCCAAAGAGATATTTTTTCAATACAATTGGGAACAACCAAGTTTTGTTCTACATTTATGGAAAACGATCCATGCAGGAATCCCCAAGTATCGCATACCGTGGTTTTATCTCTGCTACTAGTTCTGCGACGATCGACTCGCCACCAAATGAATCTGAGAATCCATGGGGAAGATCAGATGTGGCTGCTTTATTTGTAACTCCGCTTGGCCATTCATTAGTGGTAACTAATTAAAGAAGTCAACCAAACAGACCACACAGTAGAAACCCAGCAAGTAGCATTACATATAAAACAATGAACTACAGAAGAGTTCTCATTCATAGCAGACCAAGGATATGTTAGGAACAAGTCTACTATTCCAGGTTCCTCAGCTATAGCTCGCAACACGTCAACATCATCCTGAGTAAACGTTCCAAACTGTTGACCATCTGACAAACGCTTACCAGATAAATATGCCACAGATAAACCTATAAATAAGCCATGGAAATCAGTTGAATATAGTGATTAAATTCATAAATTTTTAAAAAAAAAAACGTATCAACATTTGTCCTGGAAAAAGACCATGTGATTTGGAAGTCAGCCAGATGTTCAAATGAGAATCTCAACATGATGAGATTGTAAAAAGTACATAGGTTATTAGCTTTTCATTCCTATCCTCACCGGCGTTATCAATGGAAGTACTAGTGCAACTGACCAAAGCAGCGACAACTCATATCCAACGGTAACGAATTAATTTTTTATATCATAACGTTTTTCCATCTAACTTACGTCAATCTAATATTCTTTTGGTCACCGAAAAAAAAAAAAAAAAGCTCAAGAAAAAAAAAACACTTTTTGGTTGCTAAATGAGCAAGCAGTATAAAATTGAATTAGTAACCTCCTCAATAAAGCTAAAATATGGATTAATTTGATAAGTTCACAATTAGAGTACAACCACAAATACGTAGCTTAATGAAATTAGCAAACTAAATTCTTCAAATAAAAAAAAAGAAAAGGAAAAAAAAAAAAAAACAATGATACAATAGCAAAATAGGAAGTATACCATGGAGAGTAAACTTGCCACTGCCTTTCAACCAGAACAGATTCTCGCAAAGCTTAAGGCCGTCCATCTTGAACCCTTGGTTAGCCAAGTCCTTGGAAGCCGCTAATAGGGGCTTAGCCGCGCCGACACCGAAGTCACCGATGAAGTAGGTGGGGAGAGGGACTTGGGACCGGCCTTCGATGTAGTCCATGAGCTCGTCCAGCCGGTCCGGCGAGTCTGGAAAGAACTGTCCCACGCAAAGCAGAGCATCGAAAGGGCCCGCCGATTTGTTGACCTAAGATGAGTGAACTCAGTGCAATGAGAGAAAATAGGAAGCAAAATAAAAAGAAAAAGAAAAAACCTAGGGATACACACGCATTCCTATATGCCCAGTGAGCTAGAAGGATACCGATGAGACGCGCTTGAAGAGCTGGTTGAGGCGGCCAAGAACGTCGCCACAGAGCAGAATTCTTGGAGGAGACATGCGTGTATCTTGTCAAGTGTGCGGTGTGCCTTTTTTTTTTTTCCTCCGTCGAAGAGGCGTTTGCGCCTGAAGATGAACGAGAGTTTGTGGGCTGAGTAATGTTGGGTAACAGTTTTAAATATATATAAATTTTGTATAAGTTCTTTTGTAAAAATGTGAGTTCTATGAGAAAATGTACAATTTTCAGACTTTTTTCCTTTTCTTTTTTGTAATAAAGAACTTGTACAAAATTTATGCATTTGAAACTTATTATATATATATATATCCCTCTAGAAAAATTCTACATATAAATTCACACGTTACATACCACATGTATACCGCTTTTTTTATTATTTATTTTTCCAAATGTCAAGTATATAAATAATGAATAGAAAAATTCAATTAATGTAAGAAAAATAAACTTAAAAATTAAAAAAAGTGTAGAATGTGGTGTATGGAGATGATGAGTAGCAATGTCTCTCTCTAATCCAAAATTATGCAACTCACTAGTCACTTCCTATTAACTCATTTATCCCCGATAACTTGGGACACATTTCATGAATATTTTCCTACATTTTGCTAATATATTTCTTTTTTATTCTCTAGATAGAATTGGACTTGCATCAAGTATCTTTTAATGGGATGCGATTCATTCATTTTTTGGTTAAATGTTAAAATTGTCCGTTTGATCTCACCGTTAGCCAATTACTCCTTGGATGTTTAATTATGGATTTTTTTGGATAATGTTATATGCCGCATTCTTATTTTACTTTTATCTTTCGACACATCTTACATAATGAGATAAAAGTGAGATGATAATGTAGTGTATAGAATTTTTCTAATAGCTAGGTATATGTGACGCCCCCAAATTCCGCTTGGGATTAAACGGACATTTGAAGCGTCGAGACATGCAACACAAGGTTACCTGCCCCCGTTCATTACATATAAGATGCAATGTTCCTAACATGCATCTAGCATTATGCAATATTCGCAGCGGACAATTTTTTTTTTCTTTAGCAATACTATGCACCAAACTAAAAATATCCCAAATACTTGAAACATATTTCATACATAAAGGCATACTAAAAAGCTGTGATCACCACACTAGTCTAAAATGGTTGTGATCAAAAGAATACTTGAGATACAACTCCAAAAGTACAAGTATTAACCTAAGTTAAATACTATACCATCATCAACATCGCACCGTGGCCTAGTCGACCGTATTCAGTTGGTCAGATTCCAATTCTCCTTTGGGTCCTGTAACAAGATCTACCATTCGGGGGGAATGGTAGTTGGGACTACCACAGTGAGATTTGATTACAAATCTCAGTAAGTTAACATAAAACTCACACACAGGTTAAAGATGCATGCATGGCAGTAAAAGCATAAATGCATAAGTAAAGTCGTACATAAGCATAGCATAACTTGACATATAACATGACATAACCAGAACTTAAACGTGAACTGAACTTGACTTAACATGACATGAACTTGAGTTTAAAACATAACATGGACTTGAAATGTAGCATGAACGTAAACATGCATAACATAAATATGAACTTGAAAATAACATAAACTTGAACATATCATGACATAAACGTGAACTTGAGACATACTGTAAACGTGAACTTAACATGATGTGAACATGAACTTGGAACATAACTTGATCATGAACATAACATGTACGTGTACATAACAAAACATGAACTTGATCTGAAACTTGACTTATCATGCACTTGATCTGAAACTTGACTTAATACGTACTCCACAGTTGTTGTGGCCCCACGTATTCTACGTGTCACAATTGCTGTGTCTCACGTAGTGTATGCTCCACAGTTGTTGTGGCCCCATACTTCATGCTCCACAGTTGTTGTGGCCCCATGAATACACGTAACATAAAATATAATACGTACTCCACAGTTGTTGTGGCCCCACGTATACACGTAACATAAAATATAATACGTACTCCACAGTTGTTGTGGCCCCACGTATACACGTAACATAAAATATAATACGTACTCCACAGTTGTTGTGGCCCCACGTATACACGTAACATAAAATATAATACGTACTCCACAGTTGTTGTGGCCCCACGTATACACGTAACATAAAATATAATACGTACTCCACAGTTGTTGTGGCCCCACGTATACACGTAACATAAAATATAATACGTACTCCACAGTTGTTGTGGCCCCACGTATACACGTAACATAAAATATAATACGTACTCCACAGTTGTTGTGGCCCCACGTATACACGTAACATAAAATATAATACGTACTCCACAGTTGTTGTGGCCCCACGTATACACGTAACATAAAATATAATACGTACTCCACAGTTGTTGTGGCCCCACGTATACACGTAACATAAAAAATAATACGTACTCCACAGTTGTTGTGGCCCCACGTATACACGTAACATAAAAATATAATACGTACTCCACAGTTGTTGTGGCCCCACGTATATACGTAACATTAAATATAATACGTACTCCACAGTTGTTGTGGCCCCACGTATTCACGTAACATAAAATATAATACGTACTCCACAGTTGTTGTGGCCCCACGTATTATACGTAACATAACATGTCTTATCTTTCTTAATGCATGAGATATTAATTAATATCATATACTTTTCTAACATGGCGTATACTTGTAAATGGCACAATATGATTTAATCATAACATTTCATGGCATACTTAACATGGCATACTTATAACATACATCATTGTATGACAGAAAAGATTATGTAACAGATAATTATTCATGAGAGATTAAATCATACGTAGCAGATAAACATGTAATGACATAGCATGACATGGCATATACGATAACATACATACATAAATTGTAGTTCTCTTACCCATCACACATACACAATAAACTGATAGTAAGTTAGAGGCTAACTTACCTCGATCGTCGCGTTCTATGAGAATAGAGCGCGAGACACGAGGAACTGCACAACAGCTGGAAGAGGAACACTCAAGTCCTTAAGATTTTCACTTCTGAACTCAATTGCCATATTGTAAGCACTTGCAACACCACGGCCAACTTGAGGTTTCACTATACTCGGAAGAGATAAATTGACTTCAGAAAGCCTTTGCACTAAAACAAGTTCATTAAAATTATCAATAACAACCAAACAAACAACTCATTTCTCAATCCATATACTCTTAGCCATAGTCAACCACAAGATGACACCAGTCATCCCGGACTATAATCCATATCATCACTGCTTCGGGACACTGTCATACAGTTTCCCAACATTACACCATACGCTCCACACTTCTCTGCTACGCCATCCAACCCTTCGTGACACGCCATCCGGTGTATCACGACTTAGTACAGAGTACACTCACGTGAACTCTCTTCCATTCACACTACAAAACCCATCACTGCGATACACGTCTCACGGTGCATCGCTACGCGACACGGAGTACGCGCTACGCGTACTTCCTTCGCTACAACACTCATCAACACGATGCACATCACACGATGCATCGCCATACCACACGGAGTACACTACATGCGTACTCCCTTCCTTCTACGACCCACATCACTACAGCGCACGTCGCGCGGCGCGTCGCTGCATTACACAGAATACGCTACACGCGTATTCTCTTCACACAACCCGCCGTATCACATCTACGGCATCCATCTCACGCCTATACTTCACAGCACAGTCCACAAAACTACAAAATCAAGCCTAACACTTCACAACCACACTTCGTTTCACAACTACGCAGCGAACTCCACAAACACTAACTACACAGTCTACAGCCAACCAAATCAACTATGTTAAACATAAATAACTAAAGATAGAGGGTTATACCATCGACGGGATAACCCGTGCGTCGCTCGCTGCTCGTCACGAACATGCGTCGGAGGAGCATACGTGGCGGTACGGTGTCTGTCCACCACATAAAGTGGTAGTTTGGGCTTGAGAAAGGCTAGGCGTGGTCTTGGAAGACTCACGGTCGCCTTGTGATGGTCAAAGGTGGCGGAGCACGGCGGCATCACGCCGTGAACAGTAACTCCGAACGGTGAGCGGAGGAGACGCGAGGTAGCGAAAAGCCATAGAACTTCATGGAAAGCTAGGGAAAGGTAGAGGAACATGTGGTGGAGCTGTGGTGGCGAGGTGGTGGTCGGACGGTGGCTAACGGCGGCAGATCGGCCGTTTGAAACCATTTTTGGCCTTGGAGAGTGCGGGAGAGTGTGAGCTCTACGAAGCTCCGTTGGCCATGAAATTTCTTGGAGAGGTTCATGAGGATGAGAGGAACAAGATGGTGGTGGTGAAACACCACGGGTGGCCGTGTACGGCGGCGCACGGTGGTGCAACCGAACGGGTGTTTTGAGAAACCCATATGAGAAAAAGTGAGAGTTTGGGAAAAAGAAAGACATGGGGAGGAAGCCCTTGATGTGGTGAATCCAATGGTGGTGCTTGGTGGCTGATTTGGCCGTGTATGGTGGTCCAAAATGGTGAAAAGCCTTAAAAACCCATTTGTTTGGAGGCGAGAGTGGCGGCTAACCGTGGCTCGGATGGAGGTGAAACTTGGAGGGGATGTTCACCGGTGAGAGGGGAAGAAATCTGGGTGGGTGGTGTAGTCCACGCCGCCGGCGAGCGGCGGTTCTGGGCGGAGAAAGAAATCGGCAACAGGGGAGAAAACAGGGCAGGGGCAGCAACTTCCGGGGGCTCTCGGCGACTAACGGCTGGTCCGATGGCTCTGAAAATTGGTGTGTATGAACTATGGTGAAAGGGGAAGAGAATGGCGGGGGTGGTGTACGACACCTCCACCGGACGGCGGAGAAACGGGCGGTCAAAGGGGCGGCGACGGTAATGAGACAAGAAGGAAGAGCACGGGAAGAGAGAGAGAATTGGTGGCCGGCGTTGCACACCTCCGGTGCAGATGTGTTCGCCGGTGAGGGAGGGACATGCCGGAGGTGGAGGTGAGGCACGGCGGCCGGAGGTGGCGCCGGTAGGAAGCTAGAACCGATCAGCTATGGTGGAAGGGTGTAAGTCGACCATGGAGAGAAGGAGAGGAAAGAGAAGGAAAAAAAAGAAAAAAGGAAAAATGAAGGAAAAAGGGTAGGAGCCTAGGTAATAAACTTCAATCCTACGTTTTGGGATCCTCAAATAATTCAACGGTGAATTAAAACACTGATTAAAAACGCGTAAATGTTTTATTTTAAATAAAACACTTTAAATAAAACACCACGATGAATTAAGGTAGAATATTATTTTATAAACTAAAATTTATAAAATAATATTTCCTCATCATTATATAAAATGATAAAGTACCGTTAATTAATCGAAGATGATAAAACCAATTAATTTAAATAAGAGTTTTCAACGTAAAATTAAACATCTTAATATCTTAAAAAAACTAAAATATTTAATCTAAGTAATTATCCACAATTATAATATTTTCAGAGCTCATTAAATTATTATAATTGTGCTACTTTAAAAATAAGCTTATCTAATACTTTGAAATTCGATGGATAAGATCCGGGAAAACGCCATCGAGGTACAACGCTTAGGATAAAACTGTTCATGATTTTACAGCTGTCGGTGAAGAACAAATTACGTGATTTACGGAAAAGATAATCTATACGCATGATTCCAGATGAGGGTAAAGACGAGAGAGATGTGATTGCTGTCGGGAAAGAATCCAAAACTGATTATTTTAGCGGGCTGTTACAGTATATATGCAAATACTTTGTAAACCAGAGATTAAAATAAAATGACAAGAAGAAATTAGAAAGATAGAACCCAGTGTTGAGGCATGTTGTGATGGACGATTTCCTTATAGTAGATTATGTTGCCTTCAAATCTTAACATGCATTAGGATTCTTAACAATCTACTCTCAAGACACAACAACGTTGGTTTTCGTTAATTTCATTTTCTGTGCACATAAAAGGAGATCCTAAAACTTGATATAAAATAGCCAAAACCTTAAGAAAGAAAGACAAAATGAAAGAGGAAATATTTCTCTAATTTTCTAGATAATTTAGAGTGAGTACATCCATGGTTGGGGTTCTCTATTTATAGACAATAAAATGACACTTTCGAAGAATCACAACTAAAATGAAATGACAATTTGTGAAAAATCATAACTAAAATGAAAGTGCACTTGTGAAAAGTCACAATTTTTCAATTCATAGATAACACATTTAAAAGATTTCTAATTCAACATATGGCACAACCCCACGTTTGGTGGCCAACCGGTTAGGTTCCTATCCTCAAGAGGTATGCATTGATTTAAGTTATCATGATACATTTTCATTTAAATCTTGACAACCGAATCGACAGATAATAACAATGGTTCATATTAGTTTTTACTTAACAGTAAATGCCAATGTCTTTTGGACCAGATGACACAAGGCCTGGTCTCCAAATGGGAGAACCAGGTTCGAACCCCCCACCCCTTGTATAAAAAAAGATAAAAACCAGCAATCCCCCACTTGATTTGAAGAAAAATTAGAAGAAATCTCTTTGGGCTAAGTACTATACATCGATAAAGGTAGTTTGTGGCTTTGAATGTCTACCTAGTGTTAGTATATTTTCATCTGAAAGATCCATGATGAACCAAATCTTGAACTAGAATCTTTTAACTCAGGCTTCTTTACACCACACATATAGTATGACATATATCAGGTTCCTATTAAGGTGGTGCATCAAAGTCATGCATCGTATTTTGGATTCATGAGCACTCTAGGGAATAGCCCAATTATCATACGGTGCACGACTTTGATATGACTAAAATGTTTATTACTACAAACATTTATTATGACTTGATTGTCACAAAGAACATAAATAGTTTGCATTGGTTTTTAACTAGTGGAATTTTTTATAATAAGTTCTTAAGCCACTTTACCTCATGTCCGAAAGTATCCCGGGCTATTATTTTTAAATTCCACTATTTAAACACCAATGCAAACTATTTATGTTTTTTGTGACAATCAAGTTCTTAAGCCACTTTACCTCATGTCCGAAAGTATCCCAGGCTATTATTTTTAAATTCAGCCTCTATAGTAGACTGTGAAATCATAGTTTGTTTGCAGATCTCCAAGCCATAGTTGCTCCACCAAGAGTAGAAATATATCCACTCGTTCCCTTAGGATCTACAGTGGTAGTTATCAAACTAGTATAATTATATGCTTTTAATATAGTAGGATACTCAGAATAATGGATACAATATGTCATGGTTCCTTTCAAACATCTAAGAATTATATCCAATGTCTTCTAATTTGAATCATCAGGCCTACTAGTGAATCTGTTAAGTCTAATCACAACATATGAAATACTAGGTCTAGTAGAGTTAGCAATGTACAACAATGTACAAATAATTTGAGAATATCTCAGTTGTGACATATAATTTTCAAGATTCTTACTTAAATGCACAAGGAACAAGAGGAGTTCTAGAAGGTTTGCATTTGAATCTGTCAAACTTCTTAAGAATCTTTTCAATATAATGAGATTGATTTATGCTAATACCATTATGAGATCTCATTAATTTAATACCAAGAATTACTTATGCCTCTCCTATATATTTCATATCAAATTTCTTAGGTAGAATTTTTTTAACAATAAGAACAATATCGATATTGGTACGAAAGATGAGAATATCATTAACATAAAGACAGCATTACACATGCACCATAAACTATTTTAGTGTATAAACACTTATCACATTCATTTATCTTGAAATCATAAGATAAAATTATTTTATCAAACTTTTGGTACCATTGTTTAGGGGCTAGTTTTAAACCATAGAGAGATTTAAGAAGTCCACAAACTTTTCTTTCTTGTCCTGGAACCACAAAACCCTTTGGCTTATCCATCTCTTATTCTAGATCGCCATTAAGAAATTCAGTCTTTATGCCTTTACATCCATTTGGTGAATACGAATTGTGGTTATTTTATTAAGAGGACAATATATATCAAAATATTCGATACACCCTCTTTGTGTAAAGCCCTTTGCAACTAGTCGAGTTTTAAATTTATCAATAATACCATAAGGTCTTAATTTATGTTTAAAGATCCATTTACATCTAAAAGGAAAATCACATAAATACCATGTGCCGTTAGTCTTAAGATATTAATCTCATTATTTATTACTTTTTTCCAAAAAATTGAATTAATGGAAAGCATGACATTCTTGAAAGTCAAAGGTTCTTTAAAAATCATGTCCAAAGTTTTTTCCCTTTCTCACTCATTTTCCTCTTCCAAGTTTATTTGCTAATCCATATGAACTCTAAGGATTGGATAAAATGATAGGTTGACTACTGGGGGACGGAAAACTTAATGTAGGCAAATATCTTGCTACTTTGGTTTTGAAAGGAAATGTATTTTTAAAGAATGTTGCATCCATAGACTCCATAATGGTGTTGGAATCAATATCTTAGACTTCTGATTTGATAATTAAAAACTTAATGTAGAATTATGTCTAGCATACCAATGAATATTGCATCTACTGTGTTGAGACCTAGTTTCCTTTTCTTGACTTTTGGAACATTAGCCTCCACAAGGCAATCCCTAACATTAAACAAATTAATGTCGAGCATTATAGCCTTCTAAAGTTCATATGGTGTTTTTTCAGATCCCTTAAATAGTACTCTATCCAAAATAAAACAAGATGCAAGTATTGCTTGTCCCCACCATTGCTCGGGTAGGCCAGAATTAGAGAGCATGAATTTGACCATATCTACAAAGGTTTTATTTTTCATTTAAGTAACACCATTGGAATGAGCAGAACATTGAGGAGTTTCCTCATATATAATATCATTTTCCTCACAATATTAAACCAATTGATTAGAAGAGTATTTACCTTCTCTATTAGACCTAATAATCTTAATCTTTCTCTGTGTGAGGATTGCGTCAGCGAAAGAGAGCAAACCACCATGTAGGAGCAGCAAAGATGGCTAAGAAGAGAGTCTTTCCTTGTCGGAAGGTAAAAATGATCATTCCTCAATTTAGGTGGAAAACAAGACAACGGTAGTTTGCAGAGAGTGTAGCTAGTCCAATGGAAGGACAAGCAATCACCTAGGCGAGAACGAGGAGCTGAAGAGGCTCCTGATTCTAAAAAGCTGCCTAGCATACAAAGATGAAGAATGAGCTGAAAACAAGTATTGATCAAGGACAAGACCCTTGTTGACATATATGAGCTTTCCAGGATTTACACGGAAACGCTCAGAAGGTGGTAGTGTTATATGCAGAAGCTCACACTCCATTTGAAAAGTCACATTCAGAGTAGGTCTACTGAAAGGATTGCGACTCGACATATCATATTGTCTAAACTCGGGGGTATGGTCTAACAGTACTTGGGAGACCTTCAGTTGGAGAGAGATTGAAGATTGGACATAGAGTAGGTCTTAAGGACGTGCGGACCATGCCCTACCAATTTGTCTCTATCATCTTGTAGTGAGACAATCGAGACTAAAAGGCTCCTATTCAATCACATATGGAGTCAGAAGGACGTAAGAACACTTGAAGCACTTGTGTTGTAAAAGGCTTAAGACAAAAGCCAAAATCTCACTTTTGAGATTGTCAATACCTGAGAGCCCTTGGACTTAGGCTCTTTGAAGAAAGTGAGTGACTTCAAAGGAGATAAAGAAAGGAGCAGCTCAATGCGGCATAATTCTAAGATTGTGAGGTAGATTAACTTTTAAGACAATGCTGAGGGATGAGGTAAATGTTATGTGAGGATGTTATGGAATTTAGGCATATGCATACTCATCATGAAATAATAAATGTTTCTCCCATTATGTTTAAGAAAATTTTACTTCATGTTTTTGAGATTTAAATGCATTTGTTTTGGTGCTATCTACACGTGAGTATCTATATATATATATATATGTGTGTGTGTGTGTGTGTGTGTGTTGATCATCATGGGACGGGACGAAGAATTCCCCAAACCATTCCTGTGGGATGTCACCACAAGCTTTATGCGGATATAGAGAGTCCCCGTGAATGATTAGGGTGAGGCGGTATAGTGTTGGCCTCACCTGATAGATAGGATGAGGAATCCCTTAGGCATATCATGTGTTGGTATTTTTGAGGTTTCTAGCCGTATAGACATTCATTGGTACAACATGTATATCTCTGTGTGAGAGTCAACCTGTGTTGGGGACATGTGAGTTGACTTACACCATGTTGGTCGAGTAGGAGAGATTTTTTGATTTCAAACGGTGGAACGGCTCACACCATGTTGGCTCATCAGTCAACAAATGCCTGTGTGGTGAATATCTATGTGATGACTGTGCACTGCTATGTGATTGGTGTTACGAGTCTTACGTGTTGGAGAAGAGGGTGATTCATCACCTCGGCAACACGTACAACTATATATATGTAATGAGTTTTGCACAGAGGATAATTCCTCAGAGGGTGATTCCTCGTCATGCTTATATAGATATGTTTTACACAGAGGGTGATTTCTCACCATGTTTATGAATACATGTGTTTTTGCTTGAAAGATGGTTTCGGTATCGGAACCATAGATTTTGATTTAGAAATAAACCTAGGAGTGATACTTGAGGAGTAATAGCCAACCCGCCCTAGCATTAGGCGAATAGCTCTATTTTCTGTTGTAGGATATGTCTATTTATGGAAGTTGTACTTGTAAATGGTAATACGAATGAAACAACTGAACATGTATTTGGAGAAGGAACTGTCATGTGGATATTGTAAGATGTAATTATGGTTATTAAACTTCTAGTACTATAACGTTTAGCCTTTCGACTAAACCTTTACTTTTTCATTGTGAATCATATATCTTTTTTCCTTACACGTGCACTTCCCAGAGAACGTTGCACACCTAACCTGCTTCAAACCTAGCGTGTTGCCGTATTGTTGGCACCATTAGCACTATGGATCTTCACCAAGTCTTTTACTGAGGGACAGTACGCCACACTTTTCAATTGGTTTTCAACTTCAGTTTTATAGATGACAAGTTGATTGAAAGATTCATTTTTTTCATCAAATAAACATAACAAAATTTGGACATACCATCTATAAAAGTAAGGGTGTAAGAAAAAAAGCCCGTAAATCTGTTGAATTAATCCAGTTCGTAATCGGTTTCTAAGAACTGAAAACGGTCCGGCACCCATTTTCATATTTTGAAAACTGGTTTGAATTAAATCGGACATGTATATATATATATTTTTAATTTTAATATATTATATATTATATGCTAAATTGCTAATTAATATAACATGAAACTTAATCTTATTATTCATATTTATTAATCTTATAACATAAAATTAATATAACATTTGATTTATGATATAACATAAATTAATCTTATGTTTTTAATATAACATTTGAATTTTGATATTAACATATAAATTTTAATTTTATAACTTTTTGGAAAAAAATTATAAAATGAGGGATATGAGTCAAGCACGTGCTAAATATTTGTTGAAGTATAATTTTATTTATCTTTAAAATTGAAAAAACTGGACCGAACCGGACCAAAATTGGAATCTGAAACTTTTGGTTAGTTTCGGTTTCGGGGTTAATAGGTCCAATATCGGTTCTTAAATTTCTAAAACCGGTGGATATCGATTCAGTTGTACAAAATGTCCAGAATTGGACCAAACTGAACCGATCACACCCTTGTATAAAAGAAATAAAGTATGTACTACCACCTTTAGAAGAGAACATTTAAATAGCAACCATTGCTATGAATTAAGTCAAGTAGTGACCAATTTCTCACAACAAATTTAAATGGATTTCTAGGCTGTTTCAATTGAACACATATTAAACATTTTTCATCCAAATCAATAGAAATTTTAGGAATGATCTTTAAATCCATAATTCTTTTAACATTATGTTAATTAATATGACCTAACCTAGCATGCCATATTGAAGAGGAACATGTAGAAAATATAAATTTATTATTAGAATAAAAATTGTTTGCTATTTTTGAACACTCATTACAAACAAATCATCACTTACATAACCATGCCTTACAAATGACCTATATTTAGTTTCAATAACTTAATTAGATTGAAATAACAATATGTAGCCTACCCCACTAAGTAAAGATACACTAATTAGGTTCATCCTTGCCCCTGGAATGCAAAATACTTCTTTTATTGGAAGGATGTTTCCAAACATTAGTTTGAGTTCAATTTTTCCTACTCCAAAATCTTGTGTAGAGGTGGAGTTACCCATCGTCACTTTCGTGCTGCTAGTATCATGATGCGATAAAAAAATATTGCAGTTAGAAGTGACATGTACGTTGGCTCCTATGTCTACTATCCAACCAGTAGCACTACAAGCCATATAAACTTGCAGATTTATGGTTACATACCGTTCATCGGTTCCAACGGAGTCTTTCCTGGAAAGCATGATATGATCAGCTTGTGGGTTAGGCGATCTTGGTTGTTCGTTACCATGGTTTTTCCTCTTCTTACAATAAAATTTTTTTGCCAAGTGACCATATTTGTGATAGTTAAAACAAAAGCCATTTATACTAATCATCCTCACAAACCACACTTTTTTTTTAAAAAAATTTCTTTTTGTGTTTATTCTTCTTAAACTAATTAAAATTTTCTACTCATTATCCATATACCAAACATTTGGTAAAAGAAAAAAAGAAAAAAGAAATAAAAAAAATGTGGTGTATGGTGTGTGAGCTTATGTTTAGAATTTTTCTAAAACAAATAGGTTTAATATCAACCTTGTTGATATAGGACTTTTGTAACAAATTGTGCCTATAACTAGTTTTACCCTTATCGAATTTGGACTTTTGGTGTAATGGGTTTCTATGTGTTCTATGACATTTTCAATATTTACTTTGGACTAGAAATTAGAAACCAATGGTAGGATATGATTATTTTCCAAGTGTTGTTCTTTGATTCTAATGGCGGAGATCAAGATCATGTCTTCAGTCCTAAGTTTAATAGATATTCCAAGATCTTTCTATGAAGGGGGTAACTTGTCTATTATACAAGCAACTTGGAGACACTCGGTCATTCTCATTCCTCGTTGGCCCAGTTCATGGTAAATGATATTTAACTCATGTGCTCAATCTACCATGGGTTTGGAATAATCAATCTTAAAGCCAAGAAATTCACTTATACTGTACTTCTTGTATTTTGTACACCATATTTCTTATCAAGGGTATTCCAAATTTTTTAGAATCCTACATCTACACAAATTATATTTTTCTTTGTAGGTTTGCAATTCAACAATACATGTGGATTCATATAAATCATCATAATCAGAATCATTTTCAATAAAATATATATATATATATATATATATAATCCAAGCATGGTAAGAAAGATGAAAATTTTCTTGGCAATAATAAAATTTACTCCTCCAACTAAATAATTAACAATACACCTCTAGTTTAACAATAAGAATATCTACCCTAAAATTTATAGGAAAATATGGATAATAAAATATATATGTGCAAACGCTTTTTAAACCAAAGAATAAAATAAAATGACAAGAAGAAATTATAAAGAGAGAACCCAGTATTGAGGCACGTTGTGACGGACACTTTCCTTAGAGTAGATTCCGTTGCCTCCAAATCTTAATACGCACTAAACTTCTTGGCAGTCTACTCGCAAGACACAACAACGTTGGTTTTCGTTATTCTCATTTTTGGTACACAAAAAAGGAGATCCTCAAGCCCAATATAAAATAATCAAAGTCTAAAGAAAGAAAGACAAAATGAAAGATGAAGTGTTTCTCTACTTTTCTAGAGAATTTGGAGTGAGTAAATTGGTGATTGGGGGTTTCTTATTTATAGACAATGAAAGGACACTTGTGAAAAGTCACAACTAAAATCAAATGACACTTGTGAAAAATCACAACAAAAATGAAATGATACTTATGAAAAGTCCAACTTTTTAATTCGTAGAGAACACATTGAAAAGGTTTATAATTCACCAAAGAGCACAACCTATCGTTTGGTAGCCAAGCGGTTAAGGTTTGTATCCCCAACATGCATGCATTGATTCAAGTAACCATGACACATTGAATAATAACAATGGTTCATATTAGTTTTGACTTAATAGTAAATATTTTAATCATTCTAAGTCTAAAACCAACAATGCCCCACTTGATTTAAAGACAAATTATAATAAATTTCTATGAAATCATTTGAAATTCGATTGAGAATGCATAATCAAGAATGAAGAATTACATTTCCCATGTCAATATGAGTAGAGGGGTCTTCCTTCCCACTCTTAACTTCTTCCTTCATTTTTCCCATTTCAAGATCTAAAAGTAATTTAGTACAACACATGCCACTTTGTTAGATTCCTTGGTCTCAGATTTGAAATTCTTCACTATCAATGTGTGAGCCCCTCTAATAAATATAGTTCATTGTCTCCTTGGATGTATTCCTTTATTGTGGAGATACAAGTTAAAAGTCCAATCCATCATCACCTACAAATCACTACCACCCTCATAACCCTTCAGTGACTTCTAGCTATTGAAATCCATTAGCCCAACATTTCTTTTTACATTTAACCCTTGGTGCAAAAGTTGTACAAGTATTCCTAGAGGAGTGTAAAGGTTTGGTGGCTTCATATTGTGCGATGGACCTTTGTCTTACGACTGGTTCTCTTATTAGAAGAGTTGTCTACAACACGCGTTCTTCTTCCCAAGACTATGGGATAAGAGATCTTCCTCAATTGCTGCAACTTATTCAAAATGGGCGCAATCCTATCTAGTGCTTAAGAGAACATGGGATTGAGACTCCTCTGCTAGTTCATCTTATCTTTCTTGTTTTCCTTTCTGTATTTCTTTGGTTGTTCAATACTTGAATTTAATTGTTTTAGAGTGATTGATGAACTCCTAACCCTAATCATAATAAACTTTTAACCTATAAGAAATGACTTGCTTTGATAGCACACATGAGTGATATTATTTGGGAATCATTCAAATCTTTGCTTACTATGGTATAAAATTGTAAAGAATCTTAATTTATGATGTTTTGATTAAAATATAGTATCTAGGTTGGGCAACGATCATAAGGTAAAAGGGATTGAAGGCTGCTAGAGACACAAAGGGATCCTCTAAAGGGATCTCACAAATTGACATGGCAAAACAAATTTATTTATCTTTCATTTATTTTGTTTTCAACTTCTTCCTCATGTTGAAGGTTGCATTTCTCATACCCAGCAAACCCACGTCCCCCTGAATTCCCTGTCCCTAGCAAACAGCTGACATTGTCACCATCAATTTCTGTCACTCATCGACAGGTACTATAACATTCCCTTCCCTAGGGTTAGGAATGTCATGTACACACGTAACTAAAGCCAGGTAAAAGACTTGCATAATTTTTTTTAAAAAAATATATTGTTCATCTCAAAAGAAAACTTAAGTTAAACCATTATCTAAAACATAATCATATCCAAGTTTCCAGACTAACTAAATGAAAAAGAAATCATAAATATAGTCTAAGGTTTATTAGTCTGTTCCTTTTAAACTTGGTTTGCCTACTCCAAGTCCTCATTCTCTTCTCCTGGGTGGTAAAATGAAATAAAACTAAAATGAGTCGAAGACTCAGTAAGAACTCATCACAATATAAACATAATAAATAAAAGGCTTTCATAATATTTTCATGCTGGAAGAATAAAATTCTTGTCATATCATGTTGATGCTCATGCTATGAATTTTTGTCTTAATTTATCTAAATTAACTAATTAACTGTCTGATATGACTAGCCCACATACTTAACTTTGTGTGCAAGGTCGTGTATCGGCCCCACATCCCTCTGCAACAAGGGGAGCCGTTGAATAGTATTTTGGCATACTATAGTGGACCACTCTTGAGTTTATGGCTTGCACATCCATCCTAAAGATTGAAATGAAAGGCCATCTGATTAACTGATTTGATCTTATTTTATCTTGTACTTGAATTTAAGATAACTTATGTATCTTATGCGACGTGAGATGCATGACATTCATACAAATATAAATAACCATAAAATGTTGAACCTGAACATGATGCAAAAAATTACATGATCATATGCTTACATAGATCGTAACATGCATAGTACATATAAAGAACAGCTATAAAAGAATTTGTTTTAATAGTAATAGTCTAACTATGTGCTAATCTTAATTTGTGGTCAAATTACTTACCTCTTAGTGCTGCTTCCACAACTTCACTTTGTAGTTCGTTACCTATCCAATGCACTAGTCATCACTATTTTTCCAGAAAAGCGTGCCATTGCATTTCACTAAATTAAGCACATTCTAGTGAAAGCAATTTAAAATATTGGTTATGTTCTACTAATTTTATATAATTATTTAAACACTAATATCATACTTAATCTTTCAATTATAATTTAGTAAGAAATATATATTTTATCTGATCTATAAAATAACAGTGAAAATATTAACTTAATAAAATAGACTTAATAATACTCAATATTAAAATCCTTGTAAACAATTACTATAAGCTAATCATAATTTAATACTTGGTAATATATTATAAATCTCTTAAATATTTTTTTTTGTAAAAATACATCTATGGGCTAATATATTTATTTAATAAAAACCAAGTCAAACTTAAAATATTACAATAATTTTCTAACATAAGTAAAACCAATAGCATACAAATTAAGCCTAACCTAAGATACACGTCTAAATTCATACCCACTGAACATCCACCCAACTCAAGATATAAGTCTAATAAATTCAAGTCCAAGTCCAGCCCAACGTAAAAGCAATTCACTTCCTGTCATGATTTCTAAAACAAGGGTAGAAACGTAAAAACATCTAAAAAAAATATTCTTCAAGATGCTTAACAGTAAGAGCTACACGGCAAAGGGGTTGAAAGGGCATATTTGTAAAATTAGTTTAAAATCTCATGGACCTTTATGTACTTATGACACCTTTTTATATGCAACTTGTCTAACGACAGAAGAAAAAGCAACTTGATTGAGATAAATAAGAAAAAGTTACACGGCAAGTAAAAGAGATGAAATATTCTGGAAAAAAGGAAATAAGATAAACCTTACACTAAGGATACTAATATAAATTTACCCACAAGAATGGTCATGAAATTTACCCATAAGTTACACGGCATTTAATGCTTGACTATAAACATCATGATTTTCAGTCTCTCTCTAAGGAGAGTTCCAGTCCTTGGTAAGGAGAGTCCCAAGTGAAGCTTGATGGAAGAAATCGAAGATAGGTGGAATAATTTGAGGCTTACGGAGGAAGAGGTCATTGAGTTTCCCCAAGGAGGTGAAGAGGAAATACAGCGTAAGGGTGAGAGAAGTCTTATCGGAAAGATCTGTTTAGATCGAGTTATTGGAAAGGAAGTTATAGCTAACGCAATGGGGAAGATTTGGAGAATTAGCAAACGAGCTGTGTTTCAGGAGGTGGAAAAAAACGTCTTTGTTATTACATTCGCCAACCATGCTGATAGACAGAGGATCCTAGATGGTAAACCATGGCTATTTGCAAGTATGTTATTTATGATTTTGCCTTATGATGTAGACTTACAACCTGGGAAAATGCATGTCGATAAAGAAACATTCTGGCTACAAGTTCACAATCTCCCATTAGGCTTTATGATAGAAGAATGGGGTCATCGTATCGGAGCATCGGTAGGAGAGGTGTTGGATGTCGATGTTGACGAGGACGGGATAGGATGGGGCAAATGCTTGAGGGTGAAGGTCGAAATAAAATTACAGAAGGCCATAGCTAGAGGTAGAACTATAATGGTAAACAGGAAAAAGGTATGGCTAAGTTTTAAGTACGAGAAACTTCCAAAGATATGCTTCAACTGTGGGTGGATTTTACACGGCGAAAACGGTTGCCTGAATGAAGAGGAAGGCAACCAGGCTGCCATTTCTCAGTTTGGTTCGTGGCTAAGGGCAGAGGACAGTTATAAACGACAGCCAGTTTTTATTCCCTCAAATGGTAACTCAAATGGCCGAGAGGATGGACAACAGGATCCTGTAAAGGAAGCTGGAGGTAGCAAAGCAGAAGGTTCTATGGGAAGCACTGCGAGTAGGAGACAAGGTAAAGATCTAGCCTTGAACCAAAATAGAGTAAGGTTTGGTGGCAGTGAGAACCATGGCCTCAGAGGAGGAACGACAACAATGGACAAGAGGCAAGAGAATTTGGTGGGAGAAGGAGGGAAGACTGCTACAGAGGATGAGACTGATGGGACACAGTATGGGGCAACGCAGAGTGTAGGCATGAGTCTACACTGTGGAGGAAACCTGCATGGGGACGAGGATCATGCAGGGCGGGAAACAAATGATACACTGATGGGCCTAACTACAATGGGTTTGCCAAAAGTGGCTTTGGAAAAGCCTAAAGCTACGAACGGGCCCAACAAACAGTCTCAAGAGAGGAAACAAGATGATGGGGAAAGGCCGACGTGGGAAATGGCTATGTTCAAGAGTCAGTTATTAGCAACGGATCAAACAGAAGGGGTAGTGACTTCTAACCAAGGGAGCCGTAGGTGGAAACGCCATGCTAGAGGACAGGGATCAACTCCTATGGAGGGAGGTCTGCGACCAGGGACCAAGAGAACAGCAGAGTTTAATGAAGAGGTCCACGTTGCACCAGCAAGAAAAAGAAGAGGTAAGAACTTTTGTTACAAAAGTGATGGGAACGTCACATCTAAAGCGGTAGAGGCTGGTGACCAGCCCCACCGAAGGCCATGAAAATTCTCAGTTGGAACTGCCAGGGGCTTGGGAACCCCCGGACAGTTCATAGCCTTTGTTTCCAAACAAAGGAGAAAGATCCTGACTTGGTTTTCTTGATGGAAACCAATCTGTCCCAAGCAAGAGCTACCAAGGTAGCAAGGAAGGCCAGATATGAGTGTTGCGTGGCAGTAGATGCAGTAGGGAGGAGTGGTGGGTTGATGCTCATGTGGAAGCAAGAAGTTCAGCTAGAATTGATTAACTATTCTCAACGACACATTAATGTGTTAATGAAGAATGATGAAAACAATTTAAACTGGGTTCTTACCTGTTTTTATGGTCATCCTGAAACAAACAAGAGGAGGGAAGCATGGCAGCTTTTGCAGTCCTTTAATCCTAGTGATATGGGGTGGGGGATAATAGGTGATTTCAATGAGATTCTGTCACATGATGAAAAGGTGGGAGGAAGGGTTAGATTAGAGAATCAGATGGGGTTATTTAGAGAGGTGGTCGAAAATTGCAAACTTTTTGATCTAGGATGGGAGGGGAACAAATACACATGGTGTAACAGACACGAGAATGGAACCTTCACTAAGGGAGATTGGATAGGGGATTGGCCAATAAAAGATGGTTGGAGGCTTTTCCAGATGCTAAAGTCAGCACCATGATGGCCTTATGCTCAGATCATAGGCCTATCCTACTGGACTGCTCAAGAGGAAGGGGGGAGAGGACACATTTTTATCACCACTTCAAGTATGAGATGAATTGGAACAAGGAGGAAGGCTGTAAAGATATAGTTGCAGAAGTATGGCAAAGAGGAAACCACATTCTAAGGCAAAACAGCTGGTTACAAAGCAAGTTAGAGAGATGTAGCAAAAGGCTTCAGTATTGGAGCAGGGACATGAGAAGAAACAGATTGGCAGCCATAAAACAGAAAACAGAAGAAATCAAACAGTTGCAAGAGGAAGAGAGAGTAGATAACATGGGTGACCTCAAAAGACTGCAAAATGAGGTTGGCTTTTTACTTGACCAGGAAGATGTAAGATGGAAACAAAGGGCTAAAGTCCATTGGTTAACACAAGGAGATAGGAATACCAAATTCTATCATGCCTGTGTTAACCAAAGGAGAAAAAAGAACTCTATAAAATAGATTGTAGATGGAGAAGGGAGAGTGTTAAGTTCAAGGGAGGAGGTGGCATCGGGGTTCAGGCTTCATTTCAACAAGGTCTATCATTCCTCTAATCCTACTGAAAGGTCTATCCAACACTGCCTAAGTGGTGTAGAACACAGGATCTCAAGGGGCAAGAGTGAACTATTGGACAAGGAATTTTCTCCTGATGAGGTAGTTATTGCTCTCAAACAAATGTCACCCTTTGAGTCACCCGGGCCAGATGGATTCAGTGCTGGCTTCTACCAAAACCATTGGGACATAGTTGGCTCTGATGTGGTCAAAGCAGTCCTTGATTTTTTCAGAACTGGTGAGATGCCAGTAGGATTGAATCACACTTTCATAGCCCTTATCCCTAAGACAAACTCCCCCAAATCAGTTAATGATTACAGGCCAATCAGCCTCTGAAATGTGTGGTATAAACTAATCTCGAAGGTTCTGGCTAACAGGCTGAAATCAGTGCTGCAAGAGGTCATATCCTGGAACCAAAGTGCTTTCTTACCTGGCAGGTTAATCACAGACAACATCATGGTGGCATATGAGCTTCTTCATACTATGCAAACTAGGCAAAAGGGAAGAGAAGGCAGCATGGCAATTAAGCTAGATATGTCTAAGGCATATGATAGAGTGGAATGGGAATTTCTGCAAACAATGCTCACTAAACTAGGCTTCAGTGACAAATGGAGGGGGCTAATCATGGCGTGTGTGAAATCTGTTACCTACTCAGTAGTGGTGAATGGGATACCGGGAGAAATTATTTGGCCAACAAGAGGTTTAAGGCAAGGGAATCCTCTTTCCTCTTACCTTTTCCTCCTGTGTGCAGAAGGCCTGAGTACCCTTCTGCATCAAGCTGAAGCAAGAGGCTTCATCAAAGGTGTAGCTGTTACAAGGGGAGGAAGAAGAATCAACCACCTCCTGTTTGCTGATGACTGTGTTACGTTTTGCAGGTCAAAGATAGAGGAATGGTCCATCATTGTTCATTTGTTGAAAATTTATGAAGAAGCATCGGGACAGACCCTGAACAGGCAGAAAATATCCATCCTTTTTAGCTCAAACACTAATACAACAGTGAAAGAGAGCATTTCCCAACAAGCTGAAGGAGTTATTTGTGATAGCTATAACAAATACTTGGGTTTGCCCACTACGGTAGGAAAATCCAAGTATAACACTTTCAGAGGCCTAAAAGAAAAGTTATGGAGAAGGATTAACAGTTGGAAGACCTCCTTTCTATCTTCTGCAGGGAAGGAAGTCATGATCAAGAGTGTTCTACAAGCCATACCTACATATACAATGAGCGTGTTTAAACTGCCAAAAAGACTCCTCAGAGAAATGGAAACCATGATTGCAAAGTTCTGGTGGAACCACAAAAAGGAAGGCAGGGGTATCCATTGAAAGAGTTGGAGCAAACTTGGAGCAGCAAAAGGTAGAGGGGGATTGGGATTTCGGGATCTCAATTGTTTCAATAGAGCTCTTCTTGCCAAGCAAGGGTGGAGGATTCTACAGGAACCCTCCTCTTTGATGGCTCAAATATTCAAAGAAAAGTACTTCAAGTCATGCAACCTGGTGGAGGCACAAGCAGGCTACTGTCCTTCTCAAATTTGGAGGAGTTTGATGTCAGTGATGGATTTGATAAGGGCTGGAAGCGTCTGGAGGGTAGGAAATGGAAAGAGTATAAGAATATGGAAAGACAAGTGGGTGCCTATACCCTCTACATTTCAGATTCAGACTCCTATCAAGATTTTGGATCTTGATGCAACTGTTGATGAGCTTATTGAAGAAGAAAGCAAGTCATGGAAGAAAGTGCTAGTACAAACCATTTTCAAACAAGAGGAAGCTCAGTGTATTTGTAGTATACCTATAATCATAAGAGGGATGGATGATAAAGTAATCTGGGGGCTATCAGATAAAGGGACATTTTCAGTCAAGAGTGCATACTATACAGACCTGGAGAAAAAGAAACAGAAGACAGGAGAGACATCGAGTGGAGAACAAAATGAAAGATGGTGGGGGAAAATATGGAAACTAACAAGCTCAGGTAAGGTAAAACAGTTTATCTGGAAAGTCCTCAACGAAATACTACCAACAAGGAGCAACCTTTTCAAGAGAATGATAGTTGATACCTCTACTTGTCCAACCTGCAGTAGAGAAGAGGAAACAACATTACACGTGCTATGGGACTGTCCTGCTTCAGTAGATGTGTGGGGAGAGGATTGCAGTCCAGTTAAAAAATGGAGAAGGAACTATGCTGACTTCAGGTCACTATGGTTTGATTTTCAATCCAAGCTTGAAGAAGGAAAGCTTCACATAGTAACTGAGGTGCTCTATGGCCTTTGGAAAAGGAGAAATGAAGCAGTATTTGAAGGAAAGTTCAAAGGCCCTTCTGTAATCTTTCAGATGGCATTGCAGGAAGTAGAAGCAACCAAGTTGGCTCAAGAAAAGCCGAGAGAGAGTCAAGCAAGCCCAACAGCAGCAATGGGAACTTTGTGGAGACCCCCTAGATTGGATTATATGAAAGTGAATGTTGATGCAGCCATGGATAAAAAAATGGGAAGGATGGGTATCGGCATTGTAGTGAGGGACTGCAGTGGTGAGGTACATGTGGTGGTGGCCTCTCCCAAACAAATAACAAGGACTGCTAACGTAGTTGAGAGCTGGGCCATGCTTCGCGCTGTTATGTTGTGTAGAGAACTAGGCCTCAGACAGGTGCAACTGGAAGGAGATGCGAAGATGGTAGTGGATGCAGTCAATTCAAATACACAAAACACTTCATGGGATGGACAAGTTATAGAGGACATCAAATCTGTCTTGAAAGACCAGCCAGGGTGGTCAGTATCGTTCTCGGGAAGAAGTAGCAACAAAGCAGCGCATGAAACTGCTAAACTAGCTTTATCTTTAGGTTATGAATGTGTTTGGGTGGAGGAGGTACCTCCTGAGGTCCTCCCTGCCGTTATTTCAGACAAGTTTGTTATTGTTGAGTCATATTAATGAAGTATAGTTTTTTTTCAAAAAAAAAAATTTTAGCATTTAGAATATCTATGAGCTCAGTCGCACTGACAAAATTCTATTTACAAAAAAAGGTTAGACTGAGAGAAATAAAGGCTTGAAAGCTCACTATGCGACAAAGGAATTTCGTGCAAGAGGATAGCAGGCGATGTAACCATGGTAGGACACAGATCTACTTCTTCCAAAGGCACGGTGGAGCAGATTTGAGGTGAGCAAAATATTTGTTAAATTGATGAAGAAGAACAGAGGTGGTGGAGAAAGTAAGGGTAGTCATGCTCACTGGAGTAAGATGAGACTGACTGAAAATGACCAATCAACAAACTCAGTGGTTGCCTGAGAACCGAACCTCCAACCCCTTGTGGTGGTCAACGGTGATAGAAATAAGATTCATAAGGTATTTGGTTAATTACGGAAGGGAAAGACATCAATGGAGATCACAAAAATATAAGTGCAACATAAACTCACTGAGAGAAATTACATAGCTCGAATGTTAGATTGAAGGTTACAATGGCAACACCCGAACTCAGTGTATGGTGGGAAGGTTATGAGAAATGTGTTACGCCTAAACTTTGACTCAAACTAGTGAACCAAAAGTTTAGTGTAGTTTTACTTGTAAGTATACAGGTATTGTAGTACCTAACATGATCGAATTCATAGGGATTGTCTTATGTGATAAAGAAAATAACTCAAATAATGAAAATAAATTACTAAAATGAACGTGCAATCAAATCAAATAGAAAATTATTGAGATGAAGATTTTTAAAGTATCAGAATAATACTAATATGATAAAATAAATCGATATGGAGAATGATTTGAGGATCCGTTTAATAATTTAAAATATTGTTTCCGATCTATTTACTTTAATTAAACTAGAATAATGATTTTGTTTAATTGGAAGATTTAACATTTAAGGTCAAGAAAAATAGTCATTAATGATTAAGCATGAACGATTGATGATTATAACATTCACAAACTCATTTGAATATCACATGAATTTTTTCAAGCATTTACTGTATTTAGAAATCACAATGAATCAAGATAAATATATAGACAATCAAAATATCTAATAATAAAATCATTCAGTCTATCAAGCTCACAAAATAAATTCTAATGTTGATCCGAAAATATTGTTTAAATCATTAGACTTCACCTCTAACCTCAACCATGTTCATCACAAGAGTCATGGAAATCAAATAAACATTCTCCATCATAAAAGTAAAATAAAAATCACAAATCAATACTAGAAAAATAAATCTCCAAAGAGAACAAAGATGGAGAGAAAATAGAGCTAAAAACTCTCTGAAACCGAAACCATCATCTTGAAAAGCAAGGAAGCACTAGTCCGTACGTTCCCAGCTCCGGTCTCCTTCTGTTGAAAAACTTTCTTTCCTTTTCTCACAGGTTTCATCCCTTGTAGCGTTCCATTTCTCTCCCCGGCTGCCCGTGTTCCAGTCCGTACCCAAAATGAAAAAGGTTTCCAAATAAACTCCGTTGAAAATTCCCCACGCTCCAGACAAAAAGTTCCTCAATCCTGTGATGCATTTTCCTTTGCAGTCTTTCGAAGAAAACCTTGCTTGTTTCCTTCTCCTTCTGTTCAAAGTTCCTTTGTTCTCTTTGGTTCTCCTAACTTTTATTTTATTTTTTATTTTTTTCCAGCCAAAGTCCCCCTACGTTCAAAGTCCAGCCTATCGTCTTGGTTTTGTGTCTTTTTCATCCTCCAAATGAAAATGAAAACCTGCACTTTGGCAGTCCATAGCTGCTCTGTTTCTTCCCTCTAAAATAGAGCTGAAAGTCCAGCTCTCTCACCCGAACGAAAAATAAAACAATACACTCCTCACTCCCTTCCCTTCGGTCCCAGTTCCACCCAAATCAGCCACCTTTTCCATTTTGTGTCTCTCTCTCTAGACCAGCCGTCCTTGCCTTTCACGTTCCCCACGTATTTCTTTCATCACAACGTAGCTCTGTTGCTTTTTCTCCTAAAAAATATGTTGCTGCAGTTACCCACTATAGTCCAGCGTCCTTCAAGTGTAGCTGCAGAGTGTGCTTTCCTCTTTTGCTTTGCTGACCTTCCCAAAAATGCTATCTGTGTAAGTCTCCTTGTTTATACGTTCCAAACAAAAAGTCTCGTCCCATTTGCTTGGGTTGAAAAGTTCTGCATGTTTTCAAGAAACTATAAAATCAAAGGAAAAGTAAAAACAAGGAAAAGAAACAACACACCAGAAAAATAGAAAACCAAAAATAAATTAAAAAGTAAAAATAAAATATCAAAGAAAAACATTGTTCATGTGAAGAAATATTACTCAATTTAATCAAAGGTTATAAATTTAAGTATAAACCATGATATTAACCAATTTAAATCACAACTCAAATTTATATCTATTAACCATTTTTCTATCTAAAATCAATAATAATGTCACGAAGTAATTAAAATATATTGATTTTAAATATATAAAATATGTAATATTTAAGCTCAATCAAAAGGTAAAATTTACTTGATGACATAAGATCAAAAATAGAGAATTAGAGGATGAGGATTTGATGTTTTGTCGAATTACTGAAAATATGGAATAGGAATATAAATTGAAAGATTTGGCTCTCACATTGTAACGTTTAAACCTCAAGGAGATTGTCTGAGTGATTGAAATGGAAAAAGTGGCTGAAAATCTAAAAGTTTTTAAGGAAATAAATTAAGAATTAAAATTAGTAATAATGATACTAATAAAATAAAATTATAAAAATAACTAAAAATCCTTAATTAAAAATTGTGACTGTTACAAATCTCCCCCTAAAAGAAAACTCATCTTCAAGATGGAACTTACCTCATTCAAAATAAGTAGGGATATTTTTCTTTCATGTCTTCCTTGTGTTCCCATGTGGCTTCTCTCTCACAGTGTGGTGACTCCAAAGTACCTTCCCCATTCTGATAGTTTTGTTGCGTAGGACTTGATCCTTCTATGCCAATATTCCCACTGGAAATTCTTCATAAGTAAGATCATCTCGAATTTGAAGAGGCTTGTGCTCCAACACATGAGTGGGGTCTGGGGCATACTTTCAAAGCACAGAGACATGAAACACATTATGAATAGCCAATAATTGAGGTGGAAGTGCCAATCTGTACGCTGCAACTCCTACTCTTTCTAGAATTTCAAAAGGGCCTATATACCTTGGACTCAGCTTTCCCTTTTTACCAAATATCATTATTCCTTTCATCAGCGAAACGTTTAGTAGCACTTTGCTGCCTTCCTTAAATTCTAGTTCCCGTCTCCTCTGGTTTGCATATCTCTTCTGCCTCTCTTGTGCAGTGGCAAGTTTCTTCTGAATAATCAAAATTTTCTCGCACATGTCTTGAATAATTTCTTGTCCCATTATTTTGCGCTCTTCGACCTCATCCCAATAGAGAGGTGATCTACACTTTCATCCATAGAGAACATCATATGGTGCTGCCTGAATACTCTCCTGGTAACTGTTATTATAAGCAAACTCAATAAGGGGTAATTATCTTATCCAGCTGCCCTTAAACTCCATAGCACATGCCTTGAGCATATCCTCTATAATTTGAATTGTTCTCTCTGATTGACCATCTGCCTGAGGATGGAATGCGGTGCTATAAGTTAGTTGAGTTCCCAACTCCTTCTCTACATTTCTCCAGAAAGCTGAGGTAAAACTTTTATCTCTGTTAGAGACAATCTTAGATGGTACCCCATGTAGTTTGACAGTCTCTTTCACATACAACTTCGCTAATCTATCAATGGAGTATGCCATCTCAATGGGAATAAACTTATTTGATTTGAAAGTCGATCAACAATCACCCATGCTGCATCTTGGACTCCTGGTGCCCTCAAAAATCCTGACACAAAATCCATCCCTATCTCATCCCATGTACAAACTCGTATAAGAAGTGGCTGAAAGTGTACCTGAGGGCTTTTGATGTTCTGCATTAACTTGTTGACACGCCAAACATTTTGCTACATAATTCATCACTTCTCATTTCATACCATTTCACCAAAAGTGTTGTTTCAAATCTCGATACATCTCAGTACTACCTGGGTGAACTGTGTACAGTGAATGATAGGCATCTCTCAAAATCAAATTCTTAATCTCTTTGTCATTAGATACACGTAATCTTCCTATAAACCTCAGGGTGCCATCATCAGATACTGAGTAGTCAAGTCTCTTGCCTTGTGATACCTCCACATTTAACTTCATCAATTCTGTATCACTAGCTTGAGCGACCTTAATTCGGTCTATCAATGTTGGACCCAAGGTCAAACTACTTAATTTAGCTTGGGTATCCCTGATCATCTCAATATCTGCTCGCTCCATATCCAACAATTTGTGCCTTTAGGACTTACACATCGTAGCCAATGTACCTACAGAAAATTTTCGACATAGCATATCTGTTACAACATTTGCTTTACCTGAATGGTAATTAATATTGCAATCATAGTCCTTTAGGAGTCCCAACCATTTGTGTTGTCTCATATTCAACTCTTTCTGTGTAAAGAAATATTTTAGGCTCTTATGGTCAGTATGAATATCTCACTTTTCACCATAAACATAATGTCTCCATATCTTCAAGGCCAATACCATAATTGCAAGTTCCAGATCATGGGTTAGGTAACTCTGCTCATAATTTCCCAGTTGCCATGAGGTGTATGCAATGACTTTCCCTCGTTGCATTAGGACACAACCTAATCCCTTAAGTGAAGCGTCACTATATATAACAAATCCTTTATTTCCTGAGGGAACTGTAAGAACCAGCGTAGTCACTAATCTTTTCTTTAATTCTTGGAAGGTCTTCTCACATTCATTTGTCCATAAAAATTTCTCATTCTTCCTTATTAACTTTGTCATTGGTGTCGTAATACTTGAAAACCTTTCGACAAATCTTCTTTAGTAAACGACAAGGCCTAAGAAACTTCATGCCTCATTAACATTACTGGGCTTAGCCCATTTAACCACTGCTTCAATCTTTGCTAGATCCACTGAAATTCCTTTTATTGACACATGTGTCCTAAGAAAGTGATATTTTGTAACCAGAATTCACACTTCTTGAATTTCACATACAGTTTCTTTTCTCTCAATATTGTAAAAGCCGTCCTCAAGTGATCCTCGTGTTCTTTATGGCTCCAAGAGTAAATAAGGATATCATCAATAAAAACATCCAAAAAATGATCAAAATAATCCTTAAATATTATGTTCATAAGGTCCATGAAAGCGGTGGGGGCATTAGTTAAACCAAAGGGAATAATAAGAAATCTATAATGCCCATATCATGTATGAAAAGTTGTCTTCTGAACCTTTGTCTCCTTAACTTTCATCTGATGATACCTAGATCTTAAGTCTATCTTGGAAAATACATGTGCTCCTTGTAGCTAGTCAAATTGATCATCAATATGAGGTAAAGGGTATCTGTTCCTAATAGTCACCTTATTAAACTCTCTGTAGTCAATACATAATCACATGTACCTGTCCTTCTTTTTCACAAAAAGTATTGGAGCACCCCAAGGGGAAACATTGGGGGGGGGGGTATGAAACCCTTCTCTAGTAGCTCATGTAACTAGTTCTTGAGAGTTCCTTTAACTCAATTGGCGCCATACGATAAGGTGTTTTAGATATTGATGCAGTCCCGGGAACGAGGTCTATTGCGAACTCGACTTCTCTATCTGGAGGTAACCCTGAAATATCATCTAGAAATACATCTCTAAACTCTCTGACCACCTTTATATCTTCCAATCTAAGTTCATCTATTGGTGGTGAAACTAGACTCGCTAAAAATCTTTTGCAACCTTGTCTCAATAATTGTGCGGCCTGCATTGCTGAGATTACATGTGAAGGACAACTTTCTCGTGGTGCTTGGAAACTGAACTCTTCCCCGTCTTTAGATTTAAAAACCACTCTCTTATTGTGGCAATCTACACAAGAGAATTTTGGGATAACCAATCCATACCCAGAATTATATCAAATTCAGACATGTTAAATATAATTAAATCAGCAGGAATAATCCTTCCTTGAATCTCAATTGGATAACCCACTAGTACAGAACTGCAATTGATATGTTCTCCTAAAGGTGTAATAACAGACATACTAGTCTCTAGTGGTTTGGGCAACTTTTTTGACAATGATGCATAATGATTTGAAATAAAGGAGTGTGTGGCACCAGAATCAAATAAAACAGATGCATAATGAGAAAACAACATCAATGTACCTATATTAATATCACAATGACTTAGAACTATAAGGATAATATGCATCATACTTTGTATACATCTAAGCTTAGAATATGGAAAGGTAGTTGTGACTACATCGTTTGATACCGTAGCGTCATCAGGGGTTAGGGAATAAACACGTGTCATAGCTATCATCTTCTGTCTTCCACTCTTTCCTGGTTCCCAAGATTTCTTTGTAGGGCAATCACGAGCTAAATGATTTAGCTTCCTACACTTGAAATACACGTTCTGGCCATATAAGCACTTCATGTAGGATAAGTTTGTCCTCTTATCTGTGGCCCTAGATGGCTATCACGGTGAGGCCTCTTATTCTTGTTTGGTGTAGATTGGAGCAGTTGTGACTATTGCTAGCGCTTCTTTTGATTATTATATTCGATGCTCTCCAGGATAACTTCTTCAACAATAGTGGCTTGATTCACCAGCTCAGAAAAATTTTGAATCTTGAGGGCACGTACTTGATATCTAATTCTCCAATCTAGTCCACATTCAAATTTCTCAGCTTTCTTTTCCTCATCTAGAATTAGATAGACAGCTCCATGAATTTGGCGGCATACTGATCAACCATCATTGTTCCCTGTGTGAGGTCCATGAACTGACATGCTCTAGACTCTCATAGAGACTGTGGAAAGAAGCGATCTAGGAGTACCTCCTTAAAAGTCCGCCCAAGTAATGGGGACTCCTGTCCCTAGCTCCATCTATAAGAGTGTTCGAGTTAACTTCCACCAGTTGTTAGCTAGGTCTGTTAGGTTGTATGTCCCATAAATTACCTTTTGATCATATGTGTAAAACAAAGCCTCAAAATCTATTCCAAATGTTCGATCCAACTATCTGCACCCATAGCATTTGAACTACAGTCAAAGGTTGGGGGTGTTGACAGGAAAATTGCTCCAATGAACAACCAACTTGTGGTGCCCTAGGTGTGGTGTACTGACCGTTAGTCATTAATTGGAAAAACTGGGTTGCTGTTGCGACCAAACCATCTGGATTTTCATTCTAGATCCAGAAATATTCCTAGTGCTAACCATGTTCTAACACAAAATATAATAATAAATATTTCTATAAAATAATAATAATTTTGCAACAACCAACAACAACCTCCTAGTGTCATCTACTGAGAGTTATAAACACTTTATTCTATCTTAAAAATATCTTACTAACTCTTGAGCGAGCCAGGAGCATCCTAGGTGACTTTATTCTTTCCAAGAGTCTACAGAATCTCTCAACCTAAGCTCTGATACCATTTTGTAACATCCCCTTCCCTAGGGTTAGGAATGTCAATAATAATAATCATGACTATTACATCTACACATATCTCTCTCTTGCGGTCTCTCTATTTGTCTTGTCACCTAAAAGGGGAAGAAAACACCTCTACCAGTAATCCAAACTTGATATGTTTTCTTTCAAATCCAAAAATGCCATAAATAGTTAAAACCACTAGAACCTGTGGACCAAACCTACAAATATAAGAAGAGGATTGAAGTCCTTCGTTATTTTCAATAATATCAGCAACAATAGAAAAAAAAAAGAACAAGAATCTAAGATGATTAGGTGGATGAGCTTCAATGAAGAGGTTGCATTAATATCAACATCTCCCTATCTTAGGGTTAGGTTTTCCATTGTGTTCTCAATTGGGATCACTACCGGATCAACAATCATTAGAAAAGCACCCATCATTGAAAAATCGAAACCCACTAAAATTGCAACTTTTGATTGGTGCCGGAGAAGGAAATGGTGAGTGGGAATGTAAGGCAACATTTGATGATGCTCTAGAGCTTCCATATGAGGCTTGGGTCTTGGGGGTTTGGGAAAAGGAGGAGTAATGAAAGAGGGGGACTCAGGGCGCAGGGGGAGAAGAAAAAATTGAAAACAAAAATCAACTAAAATTAATGTGGCACAATATCACATCAGTTTGTGGAATCTCTTTGTATCTTTAACAATTTTCAAAAGGATTTGATGAGCTATATTCGTTATGAAATGAGATAGGGATTTGCATGGTAACCCAAAGAAGATGAGATGCAATGAGAGTGAGACTGAAATTGGAGGGATAAGGCGCAGTGAAAACACTTTTTCTAAGGCCTTTGTTTTAACACATCGGTCACACCTCCACGTTGGCAAGAGAGGAAATGACCAAAAAGATCATAACTCGAAATGAAAGGATTTGACCTTCTCATGAGCTAGCTTGCTCAAACCGTGGACTCCTCAAGCAGACCCTCTACTTTGTTCCTCTTCTCGATGATGACTTCCTCACTTGAAGTTGAATTCCTCCAATTGCAACAACACACGTGCTCTATTCCACTTCTCGATGGAAACTTCCTCAAACCGCACCAACACACGTGTTCCTCTTCTCAATGACGACTTCCTCAAACTGCACCAACGCTTAATGCTTGCTTTTTGGAAGCCTTGGCTAGAGATCCTTTGATAGTGTTGGTACAAAACTCCCTTAAAATTTCTTAATCAAGGTTGGTCCCTTTTGAATTTTATTTTCATATATACTTGTTTTATACAAAGTAGTTAATGAAAAGTTTGAGGTTGCACGAAATCAACTTATGGCAAGATCAGCTTGTGGCATGAAATCAAGTTATTTTGTGTAAGAGTTTGCTCTATAGATATATTCGGGGAATCTAAATAGTCATTATCCATGCTATAATTCTTATAGATCCATCTGCCCATTTTTACTGGTTCATGGAATAAATGTTGCAAGTTATTTGTACACTCAAAGTTTGCCCTTGTTTGCTTGTGTTGCACCCAAAACGTGAATCTAGTTTCAAACTAGGAAAAAAAAAATACTCAAACTTGATATTTTCTACTTTATTTGTATTGACCATCTTGTTTCTTTGTTGGGGGTAAAGGTAGACATGTTGATTTCAGTTTATTTATTTCAATAATGGCATGTTCCAAATCTGGTAGTAACCTAATAAAATTCTTTGAATAATGGGTTTATGGAAAAATTGAAGAACTAAATAGTGTGTTCTATTTTGTGTAAGAGTTTTCTCTATAGATATACAAGGGGAATCTAAATAGTCATAATCCATACCATAATTCTTCTAGATCCATATGCCCATCTTTACTAGTTCATGGAATAATGTTGAAAGTTATTTGTACTGGTTTCATTTGCCCATCTTTGCTATTTAGGTGGATCTCTTGTTCAACTTGTATATTTCCTGTGTATGGGATATACCCTTTTTCATATTAAGAAAATTCCATGATGACATCTATACAATCATCATCTTCAATTATTGATGGTTTATGGATGAACTCGCCCCTATGTTGGTGCGGTTTGAGAGCATCACAACAGACTTCACAAACAACAAACAACCCTGGGCGACAATTCTATGTTTTTCCAAGATATAAGATGGTAACGTTAAATTATGTTAAAAGAAACATATAGATAGTTTAATAATTTCTTATACTAACGAGTGATTATTTTTTATGGGCATCCCAAATGCAATTTCTTCATAGGGGTAGATGATTTTTTTTAGGGGCATCCCAAGTGCAATATCTTTCAAGAAAACAAGTATCCAAAATGAGCACTCACTGTATAAGCCACTCAATTATGCATTTTCCTCAAGATTATATGTTGAATTAGCCTCTACCAACTCTCTTCAAATTCTTCACATATATGGGAGTCATACAGTCAACCTTGAATGGATGATTTTAGGCAATATTTATACATTTTGTGTGATCAAGCTTCTCTGGGATTATTTTATTTTATTTTATTATATTTTTTTCTCTTCATGATGTGCCATAGACAATATCTATGTTTAGTTTCTGAAAAAATAATTACAATCGCACTCTTCATAACACGATCTTGGTCTGTTATAATTGCCTATGGAACTCGACCATTTATACACTTAGGCCATGTTCGAAATAACCACACAAATGTTTGTGTATCTTCACAGGATATTAATCCAGTACCAAAATGTATAGATTGACCTTGATGATTTACACCAACAAATGGTGCAAATGACGTCTCATACCTATTAGTCAAATAAGTTATGTCAAATGGTACGACATGTCCAAATTAGTACAGGTGTAATACCCAAACCTATTAGGAAAAATCCTATGTCATTAATTTATTTAAATCAAATTCCTTCTCCATGTATTTTAATTTAAGAGTCTTAATTATTATGATTTTATGCCATATTGAAAGTAATTTTAAAAACCCCAGAAATATAGTTTCCATGTTTGTATTATTTGTTACCGATTGTCCCTCTAGTATTATTATTTTGTGTCTTAATAATTTTGCTCATTTTGATCTCATCCATAGATAGGGTATGAGAAGTATAGAAATATCCACTTATTTTACGTCCTAGCGACTCATTTTTATGAGTTAAAGAGATTTCATCCCCATCACTCGTAACCCTTGATTCTGACAAAAGAGGGTCATTTCGTCTTCCTTGCTCCAGGCGTTCATTTCTTCTTGCTTCTCTTCAGCTCACCTTTCAGCTCTTGGAGTGGAAACCTAACTTAGATCTTCTCAAGAAGAAGACTAAAGTCATCTAAGTACCCATTTACGATTCATTTTTCATTAGAGATTTTTCTCTTCACACAAAATAGCAACCAAGAGTTTTATCATCTGAAATTTCTGCAAGTTCCAGCCAAGAACCTATAAGGAATAGCATCAAATCAGCAAGTGGCACGAGATGTCTCCAAGTATCAAGCCTAGAATCAAGTACTCAGATTAGTTGAGATGCATATAGTCAGCTGTCAAGCATATTTTTCTCCCTTATTGTAGCATTTCTTAATTGATTTAGTTTTGTATAGTTTCCTTGTATAGCAGATTGTAATTAACTAGATGTTACCATAGATAACAGATTATACTCTGAGACAGCTTGTAAAGCATCTATATATGTGAATAATATACATCCTCTCTATCTTAACACATGAGATAGTTTTCATCTCAATATTTCTTTAGAGCCTCCTTACTCCATTTCGTTCAGCTCACACGTACATCTATCTTTTGCTTTGATGCTCTAGTTCACGCCCTTGGGAAGAAGACTAAGTCAGGTAAAAACCTAGCTAGTTCCAAAACCTTTACTTGTTAGATATGTGCTAAGCACAAAACAACAGCAACACCAATTGATTTCTGAAAAAAATCCTGTTGCTGTCCAAATTTGCTTAGTGACTTCCAACTTCAAATTTTCTCACATATTGCTTCTCATACTTGTTTAGTTGGGTGCATAATCATAAATCATGCAACCTACATCTTGAAGAGGTGAGATGATTTTTCAGCCCTATTTTGTTCCAACTTGTGCAGTTATACAAAAACTTCTGTTATAGCTTTACTCTACTTCCTGGTTTTGAATAACGTTTTTAACTATGTTTAAGCCTTCATTTTTATGTGTTAAACCAGTAGAGATTAGTATGTATTTGTAACCTTTTTTCTTCAAGCTAATAGCCTAAGTAAACAACCAAAGATTTCATTCAAACTAGTAAGTTTTCTCTTTGAATTTTCTGTTTTATCAAAAACTATCCTTTCTGTTTTAAGCTATGTTTACACAAAAAATGATGTTTCTTTTCAATTTTTCTTCAAAACTAGTATCCTTTGTTTGTGTAGTTGGGATTATTGTTAAATGAAGGGAGTTTAAAGCAAGAATACTACCAAGTTGCTGGCTGTAAAAGTTAGTGCAGAAATTTTCTGCTATGCACTATGTTTTGGGTTCAAACCAGCCAATTTTCATCTCTATTTACCAGTTAAAATTTCACTCAACTAAAGGTACTTAATTCTATGATAAAATACTGAAAAACAAGGGGAAAAACCAGCAATCAAGTAAGCTTGAGTTCTTCACATATTTTGGTTCCAACAAGGTTACCAAAAGCTGTCAAATATTCATTTTGGTGAAATTTTCCAGATTTTGATACTTTCTTGTTCCCTTCAATTTCCAAGCAAGCTCCTATAATCTATACATTCTTAATCCACAATCTTCATCTATCTTTCATGTAGAAAACTCAATAGCCCATGTCGGGCAGCAAGCATGTTATTAAATATGTTGGTAAATTTTCTGTAGAATGCTTGAAATGAAGAGTTAAATGGCTTGACTTAGTGCTAAGCATGGAAGTATAACTTGATATTGTTATACCTTAAAGAAATGGACCATGAAAAGAAGGGAATAAAGTTGGATTGACTTGGTTTTTTGTTGAGCTTGTTTGATAAGGAAGGGAGTTGAAAGGATAGAGATTGTGTCTTGTAGTTGACTATCTCTAAATGAAGAGGAGGTTAAGGAAAATGTTTTTCTTCCTTCTTGGATTTAAAGTAAACAACTACATAAGAGTATGGTTAGTAAAGCTTAGTATGAAGTGGGTATTGATATGTTCATTCCATTTCATTGAATAGGATTTATTGAAGTGCAAAAATGAACAAAGGTTGAGCTTGGAGGTAAGTAGCTATGAACATGCTTCTTACACAATATTTTGTTATGCTAAATGCTCTTTTTTCTTCAAATGTTTCTCTGTAATGAAAAAGTAAATGTATATAATGCATAAGCCTTCTTGGTAGCCCATGTTAAGTATTGTATTAATTATAAATGTGTGTATAAGTATGATGTAAATCATTCACATTCAAGATTGATGTCATGAGATTTATAATGTACATGTTTTCTTAAAAACTAGTGATTTTCTTAATATAAAATTATAGCATGAAATGCATTCTTTTATGAAAGAAAATTCATACTACATTGGACTAAGAAAGATATTGAGAATGATATGAAAGGAAAAATGAAAGAAAAAGGAAATGAAAATACGTAAGGGCCAACGACGGAATGATGATGATACCAAAGAAAGGGGCATATTGCAATGTTAGATTGGTTCAATTGGTAGTGCATCCAGTGGCTCCATCCTGATTGAGGGATTCCCAATCTACTGCCACTGCAGAATTGGGTCCAAAAGACCGCTAACCCTAACACATAGGGTGTAATAGTGTGTGCTAGCTAAAGCAAAGTGAAAACTGACTATGATTGTTAAATTGAAATGTTTTAGACTTGCACGCCTTTTCAAAATAAATGAATAACTGATATGTGATATTTTAATTGTATGGTGTACTGTTTACTAACTATTAGACTTACTTTTGTATTTAATGTTTTAAACATACAAGTAATAATGAGATGAGGTTGCAGAGCAAGACACTCAGGAAGGAGAGACGAATGCCTAGTAGTAGCCTTGGGTTGGGTCTTTGGATGAAGTTTAGTTTTTGGTTGATTTGTTGAAACTATTTGGACTATGCATTTTGAGAAAGAAAGCATTTTGTGGGTTTTTGGATGAAGCTTAGTTTTTGGTTGATTTGTTGAAACTATTTGGACTATGCATTTTGAGAAAGAAAGCATTTTGTAAACTGGGTAGGTGTTCCTACCAAGAAAGTAGTTATGGTTTTTAATATGTAGCTAATGGGACATTTTTATATTTTGACAAACATGTTATTTTGAGTTTTGATTTGGTGAATGAAGTTTTTGAATGAAGTTTAGCTTTTGATAGGTTTAGTGGAACTGTTTGGACTATGCAATTTGAGAAAGAAAGCATTTTGTAACTGGGTAGATGTTCCTACCAAGAAAGTAGTTATGGTTTGTAATATGTAGCTAATGGGACAGTCATATATTTTGACAAACATATTATTTTGAGTTTTGAAGTTATAAAAGAAAAATGAAAAAGTTGCTTCTGTAAATTGTTAATCTATTATTTATGTATAGAAAAAAAAAGTAGGAAGAAATGTAGCAGCTAATTCCATCTCTAGGGAGCGTTTGTCACAAGTTTGGTATTAGAGTAAAAGGTTAATGAGTCTTGTAGACTTTTAGAGATAAACTAGGATGAAGTCTCTCTCTCTAGAGTATGTCAAGCCTTGCAGCAGGTTCAACATGGTATTTTCTTATTATGTACCATATTTCTGTTAGAATGATAGTAAGTTATCCATTTTAATTTTATATGAATCTATTGCTAATGTCACTGTCACGCACGTTCCAATATGTCACAACCGAACAATAATAAGAGCACTGGCATCCGATTATGCAAATGCAAATAAATTTGGCTATTTTGCTAATAGAGCTCAAAAGTAGGCTGCATTGGATTATGCAAGTTCAAAATAAGATGGCTTTTAGCTACAGTAAATTACACTCTATGGTCATATTTGGTTGTAACTGTAGCTCGACTAAATGTATAAAAAATTCTTTTTTCCTCCATAAACAATCTCTCTCTTCCCTCTTAATTTGTACTCTTTATTTACCAAACTCATTTCTTTCCCTCGGTTTTATTAATTATAATTTGATTATTAATTAATATATAATTAGTAGAATTGTAAAATATGACAAAAAGAAATTAGAAAAAAAAATATTAAATTAATAATATTTTATTATTATTTTAGCTAATAGATAGGTAATCCAATGTAGGAATAAGTTTTGAGTGGAATTGTCAAATGCAAAATCATGGAATATTATGCAAATTTTACATTTACATTTACATAATCCAATGCTAGTGCTCTAAGTAGCATAAACTTCAGGGGCGACCCTCTAACCAAAATATAGAGAATAACCAAGAGACCCCAAGAGACACAGGGGAACTCATAAATGCAGAGGCATTTACAAGTGGTCAAACTGAGATAGAGGCAAACTCAACAGTCAAATGCCTTCGATCAATTCTGTAGGCAACATCCTCTAGTATTTGATGGCAAGGGCAATGAAGCAGATGCTGACAACTGGATTGAGCGACTAGAGAAGATTTTCAATGTAGTTTCACGCACAAAACAATAGAAGGTGGAATTCACTGCTTACAACTTATTAGACGTGGCAAATGGATGGTGGAAGTTCACTCGTGGGCTTATTCAACAAGAGCTAGGTGAGGCAACTCTAATTACGTGGACGAGATTCAAAGAAACCTTCAACAACTAGTTCTTTCCTCTATTTGCCAGAGAAGCGAAGGCCTAGGAGTTTGCATATCTGAAACCGGGTTCTATGACTGTGAGGCAGTATGCCTCTAAATTTATAGAATTGTCGAGGTTTGCTCCATACTTGATTCCCACTGAGTCATTGAAGGCTGAAAAATTCTAGTAGTGACTAAACCCGAGAATCATGGATTTTCTACTTGCATTGAAAATAAAAAATTTCTCCGATCTTGAAGATCGCGTAGTGATCCTTGAACAGAACTTGCATGTTAGATCAAAGGAGTTCAGCCAGAAGAAGAGGCAATTTCAGTCTTTAGATCATAGCTGAGGAAGGAGGTCAATATATAGTAGTGCATTGAGACCGATTCAGACAAATAGACCTCCCTAGCATAACATGGCAGCACTTCGTCCCGCATGCCAAAACTGCTACAAACTTCATTCTAGAAAATGTTTAATGGGAACCAATACTTATTTCAAGTGTTGGAAAGCAGGTCATATGGCACGAGAATGTCCCATGTTAGCTATTCCTCTTGCTCAAGTAGCTAATCCTAGATAGAAGAAGCTAGCTCCGGCTCGAGTCTTTGCTCTTACAATGGATGATACTGATGCTTCCAATGATGTGGTGAAATGTATCCTTCCCCTATTTTTGGATCGTTCATTAGTATTGTTTGATTATGGTGCTATGCACTCTTTTATATCCTGTACTTATGCTTGTTTGAGTGAGAAAACACCATAACCCCTAGAGTGTATGATGTGTGTTTCTACATAGCTTGGAGAATGTGTAAATTGTCGATCTGTGCTTAAGAATTGTGTGATTGAGATAAAGGCCGACATCTTCATGCTGATTTAGTAGTGTTTAATATGGAAGGGTTTCATGTGATATTGGGTATGGATTGGTTGGCACGATAGCATGCTTGCATGAAGTGTTTTAAGAAAGAGGTAGTCTTTAGACCTCTAGGTGAAGCAGAATTTTGTTTCAGTATAGTGTGTAAAAGCTCTACACCAAAAATGATTTCTACTATAAAGGCTGCAATGATGTCAAAGAAGGGTTGTATGGGTTTTCTAACTATTTTGGTGATGCCACAACCAAATGAGCTAAAGTTGAAAGACATTGCAGTGGTGAAGGAGTTCCTTGATGTTTTTCCAGATGATCTACCCGGCTTACCTCCGAATAGAGAAATTGAGTTTTCTATAGATCTCATTCCGAGAACTACGCCTATCTTTAAAGCACCATACTAGATGGCATTTGTAGAACTCAAGGAACTCAAAGATTAGCTGCAAGAATTATTAGAGAAGTTTATTCACCAAAGCGTATCACCCTGGGGTGCACCAGTTTTCTTTGTAAAGAAGAAGGATGGTTCAATGCGGCTTTGCATTGATTATCGAGAACTAAACAGGGTGACTATTAAGAACATGTATCCATTTCCACAGATTGATGATTTTTTTGATCAACTATAGGGAGCTCATGTAGTCTCTAAAATCGATCTTCGCTCAGAGTACCATAAACTTAAGATCAAAGTAGAGGATGTTCCGAAGACTGCTTTTAGAACAAGGTATGGGCACTATGAATTCTAATAATGTCATTTGGATTGAATAATGCTTCAGTAGCTTTCATGGACTTGATGAACCACGTATTCTAGGAATATTGATCAGTATGTGATTGTATTTATTGATGATTTCCTCATTTATTCAATAAGCCTGTAAGAACATACGAAACATTTGGAAGTTGTTTTGTAGATTTTGAGAGAGAAGAAGTTGTATGCCAAATTGAAGAAATGTGTCTTTTGGCTGGAAGAAATTATTTTTCTTAGGCATGTAGTGTTAAAAGATGGGGTTTCTGTGGACCCTGCTAATGTTAAGGCCATAGTGGAATGGGTTGGACTCAAGACTATTCAAGAAATCAGAAGTTTCTTGGACTTGCTGGGTATTACAGAAGATTTGTCGAGGGATTATGTGATGACCCGCTTTTACGTGTATTTTCACTGAAAGAATGTTTTTAATTTAATTAATATATTGGTTTATTTATTTTAAATTAATGTATTTTAATTGGTTTTTATTTTATTTGATGTGGTGTTTAATTTATTTTAGTCGTTTTATGTTTTTAATATCGTTTTCGGCGGAACAGTTTCTGGATCCTGGAAGTGAGGATTGGACCTCATTTCTTTTCTTTTCTCTTTTCTTTTTCCCTTTTCCTTTTTCTTTTCTTCTTTTCCTTCCTTTTTCTTTCTTTTCTTTCTTTTTTCTTCTTCTTTTCCGCTCGGTCTCTCTCTCCCCGTGCTCTCCCTTCTCTTTTCTCCTTCTCGCCACCCCTTCTTCGACCGGCCTTTTCTCCGCCGTCCGGTGGAGGTGTCGTACACCACCCCCGCCATTCTCTTCCCCTCTCACCAGAGATCATCCCCACCAATTTTCAGAGCCATCGGACAAGCCGTTAGCCGGCACGAGCCCCTGGAAGTTGCTGCCCCTGCCTTGTTTTCTCCCCTGTTGCCGATTTCTTTCTCCGCCCAGAACCGCCGCTCGCCGGCGGTGTGACCTACACCACCCACCCAGTTTTCTTCCCCTTTCACCGGTGAACATCCCCACCAAGTTTCACCTCCATCCGAGCCACCGTTAGCCACCACGAGCTCCTCCAAGCCGCACGGTTTTTCACCGTTTTCGGCGCCGTCGCACCACCTCCGGCCACCATCTCTTCACAGCTTCTTCCCCTACCTCTTGCCATCCTAACCCACCTAATTTCGGCCCCGATCCGTTGCCGGAGCAGCTCGCACGAGCTCAACTCCGATCAGCCCTTTTTTGCACTTCCACCGCCGTTTCCACCACCATCCACGGCCAAAACTCACTTCCTTTAGCTTCATAAATATCTCAAGGCCATTCCCTATCAATTTCGTGCCTTGGTTTGTCCCCATTCGAAAGTGGGTAATTTATTACCCATGACCACAGTGTAAAATACACTGTTATGTTGTTTTTCCTTCGCCGTTTGCAACGCCACGAGCTTTCGAAAAATACCGTATAGCGCTGTAAGTATTTTCCAAACTCTACTTTTAGATTTAAATATATTTTGCTCTTACAATAAATTATCTGGTTGGTTTGTTGATTTCGGACAGAGTCCGAGGAGTTCGGGGGTCGGTTGGATGGAGGACGGAGTTGCTTGATTTGTTGATTTATGGTTGGTTGGTTGTGTCGTGCATTGAGATTGCATTTATATGGTGCATGCACGTGCATTTTATTTAAATTGAGAAAATCATGTTTTATTGGCATAAATGGATTTTTGGGTGCGTGTGTACCATGACCCCAAGCCGGGATGGGGTATTATCTCGGTGGAGCTCCTCTGGTTACTCAGGAGCGTAATATACTGAGTGACGTCCCCTGAGTCGAGGCTTGGCTACGAACGCGCGGGGCGAGGAACTGAGCGACAACGGGAGCGGGGGCTAGGGGATGCTTGGCTATGAACGCACCGGGCGCGAAACTGGGCATCGCTCTATGCATCGACTCCGTGGCCCTTCGTTGGCGAGGGCTAGAGGATGCTTGGCTACGAACGCGCGGAGCGCGGAACTGGGCATCGCTCGTTTAGGTGTCATATGCTTGGTGGATACCCGCGGTGTGGCACGGGAGCCAGGGTGTGCGGATGACCCCTAGGGGAGGTCATGGTGCATACGAATTAATGGGTTTTGGATTGAGTTGGGTATGGGCCAAATGGACTTTTGGCGTGACGTTTGTAAAGATTATGTTTTTGGGCCAAATGAGATTTTTGGCGAGAGTGGAAAAATATGTTTTATGGGTTTGTGCATTGGCATTCTCTCATGCATATTGTTTGAGTTTTTATATGTTTTTATCTAGTGGTGTTTGGATTTTACTTACCTGCGGCACCATTTTTGGTACCGTAGATTTTGGTGCAGGGATCGAGGAGGAGGAGGAGGCTGAGCCCGAGGATGTGGCTCCGCCGGAGTTTTGAGTTGGAGTCTAAGCTTTGGAGTTGGCTTTGAAACAATATTTGTATTTGTAATATTTTATTATGTATGTTTTGAACCGCTTTGTATTAAATTAAGAAAAATTCTGGTAGTTAGTTATATGTCTTTGCTATCCGCTGCGTATTTCTTCGTGCACATTTGTCGCTTGCACACACTTGGCACTCATCGATAGGGTGGTGACACGGGTTGTCACCATCCGGAAGTCTCGATTTCCCCGTGTCCGTATGTGGGGATTTGGGGGCGTCAGAGATTCTCTCGCATTGCAGTTCCTATGACTAAGTTGACTAGGAAGAATGAGAAACTTGTGTTGGCAGCAGAATGCGAAGAGAGTTTCCAAGTGCTAAAGAAGTGGCTCATGACAGCACCTCTTAACGTACCTACAGGTACCAGTGGATTTATGATTTATAGTGATGCTTTACACAAGGGTTTTCGAAGTGTTCTTATGCAGCATAGGAAATTTGTAGCATAAGCATTGCGTCAACTTAAAGAGTATAAGCACAATTATCCAACTCATGATTTAGAACTAGCTGTAGTTGTTTTTTCTTTGAAGATCTAGCAGCATTATCTTTATAGGGAGCGATGTGAAATTTATATAGACCACAAAAGTCTCAAGTATTTCTTCACTCAAAAGGAGTTAAACATGAGACAACGAAGATGGTTAGAACTACTGAAAGGCTATGACTGCAGTATTAATTGCCATCCCGACAAGGTTAACATAGTTGTAGATGCCCTTAGCAGAAAATCTTCTTCTGGTACTCTTGCAACTATGTATACCCCTCAGAAATATATTTTATTGGATATGGATAAGCTAGAAGTTGAAATGGTGCGAGATGTACAAGCAATGTTGAGTAGCCTGGTTCTTTGCTTGACAATATTGGATCATATTAAGGTCGCTCAAGTTGAAGATATTAGTCTTCTAAAAATTAGGAAGGAGATACAGGAAGGGAAGCATCCTGACTTTATAATTTTTGATGATGGGTCCTTGAGGTTTAAGAGTAGGTTGTGTGTGCCAAATAAGAAGGAAATATGAGATTTGAATAAGGGAAGCACATAGGTTTCTATACACAGTGCATCCAGTTAGTACCAAAATGTATTGAGACTTACTACAACAATACTGGTGGAGTGGAATGAGATTGGATGTGGCCAACTACGTAGCACAATGCTTAACATGCCAACAAGTCAAGGTTGTACACTAAAGACCCTTAAGAACACTTCAGCCATTATCAGTCCCAGTTTGGCCATGGGATGAGATTAGCATGAATTTTGTGACGAGATTTCTAGAACACTAGGGGGACAAGACTTAGCATGGGTGATTGTTGACAGGTTATCAAAATCAGCCCATTTCATTCTGGTTCAAATGACTAACCCAATGTGCAAGCTAGAAGAATTATATGTCAAGGAAATAGTCAGATTACATGGAGTATCGTCAAAGATAGTATTGGATAGGGATGGCCAATCCAAGAGAGCAATCTAGATTCTTGAAGATATGTTACGAGCATGTATCTTGGATTTTTAAGGAAGTTGGATAAGATATTTTCCACTGGTCAAATTCACTTACAATAATAGTCATAAAAAAAGCATTGATGCAACACCATATGAAGTCTTGTACGGGCACAAATGTAGATCACCTCTTTATTGGGATGAAGTTGGCAAGAAAAAGATGTTAGTCCCTGACTTGATTCAGAATATGCAAGAAAAAGTAGCAGTTATTAGAAAGAAACTTGCATTGGCTTAAGAAAGACAAAAGAAATATGCAGATATTAGAAGAAAAGAGTTGCACTTTGAAGTGGGAGACAAGGTGTTCTTAAGAGTGGCTCCAATGAAGGGAATAATGAGATTTGGAAAGAAGGGTAAGTTGACTTTGAGATATATCGGTCCATTTGAAATTCTTGAGAGGATAGGAGCAGTGGTTTATCGACTCACACTACCCCCACAATTCTTAGCCATGCACAATGTTTTCCACATATTGATGCCAAGGAAGTATATACATGACACTTCCCATGTACTAGAGTATGAGCCTCTCCAAGTGCGTGAAGACTTTACATATGAAGAAGTGCCTACATGAATCCTAGATAAGAAGATTCAAGTACTTCGTAACAAAACCATTTCGATATTGAAGGTACTTTGGAATAATCACTCTTAATAGGAAGCTACTTGGGAGTGCGAAGATACGAGGGATAAATATCTCTCTCTTCCAATGAGGTATGTACTATCTCGAGGACGAGATTATTTTAAGGGGGGAGTTGTAATACCCAAACCTATTAGGAAAAATATTATGTCATTAATTTATTTAAATCAAATTCCTTCTCCATGTATTTTAATTTAAGAGTCTTAATTATTATGATTTTTAAAATTTGTTCTTTAATTCATAAAATGATTTTATGCCACATTGAAAGTTATTTTAACAAAATATATTTTCCATGTTTAAATGAGACTTAGTAAGTAAAAAAAAGGATATATTTATATATATATGTATTTTTTTGTTACCGATTGTCCCTCTTCAAAACTAGCATCCTTTGTTTATGTAGTTGGGATTATGGTTAAATGAAGGGAGTTTAAAGCAAGAATACAACCAAGTTGCTGGCTTTACAAGTTAGAGAAATTTTTCACTATGCATTATGTTTTAGGTTCAAAACAGCCAATTTTCATCTCAATTTTCTATTTCATCTCTACTTTCCATTTCATCATTCACTCAACTAAATTTACTTATTTGTATGATAAACTATTGAAAAACAAGGGAAAAAACCAGCAATAAAGTAAGCTTTAGTTCTTCACATATTTTGGTTACAACAAGGTTACTAAAAGCAGTCAAATATTCATTTTGGTGAAATTTTCCAGATTTTGATACTTTTTTGTTCCCTTCAATTTCTAAGCAAGTTCCTGTCATCTATACATTCTTAATCCATGATTTTCATCTATCTTTCATGTAGAAAACTCAATAGCCTGTGTTGGATAGCAAGCATGTTATTAAACATGTTAATGAATTTTCTGTAAAATGCTTGAAATGAAGAGTTAAATGGCTTGACTTAGTGCTAAGTATGGAAGTATAAGATGAAATTGTTAGACCTTAAAGAAATGGAAGGTGAGAAGTAGGGAATAAAGTTGGATTGACTTGGTTTCTTGTTGAGCTTGTTTGAAAGGATAGAGATCTTGTCTTGTAGTTGACTATCTCTAAGTGAAGAGGAAGTTAAGGAAAATGCTTTACTTCCATCTTGGATTTGAAGTAAACAACTAGCTAAGAGTATGGTCAGTAAAGCTTAGTATGAAGTGCAAAAAGAAACATAGGTTGAGCTTGGAGGTAAGTAGTTATGATTATGCTTCTTACACAATATTTTCTTCTACTAAATGCTCTCTTTTCTTCAAATGCTTCTTGGTAATGAAAAAGTAAATGTATATAATACATAAACCTTCTTGGTAGCCCATGTTAATCATCCTATTAATTATAAATGTGTGTATAAGTATGATGTAAAGCATTCACATTCAAGGTTGAGATCATGAGATTTTTCATGTTCAGGTTTTCTTAATAACTAGTGATTTTCTTAATATAAAGTTATAGGATGAAATGCATTCTTTTATGAAAGAAAATGCATACTACATTGGACTAAGAAAGATAATGATAATGATATGAAAGGTAAAAGGAAAGAAAAAGGAAATGAAGGTTTTATGTATGAAAATACGTAAAGGCCAACAACAGATGATGATGGTACCAAAGAAAGGAGCAGATTGCAATGCCGGATTTATTCCATTGGTAGTGCATCTAATGGCATCATCCTAACTAAGGGATTTCCAACTCGTGGCCATGGGCATAATCGGGTCTAAAAGATTGCTAGCCCTAACACACAAGACATAATAGTTGTGTACCAGCCAAAGGAAAGTGAAAATTGAATCAGAATGTTTAATTGAAATGTTTTAAACTTGTATGACTTTTCAAAAGAATAACTGAGTATGATATTTTAACTGTATGGTGTACTACTTATTGAGTATTAGACTCACTTTTGTGTTTAATGTTTTAAATGTCCAAGTAATGACAAAAATAAGGCTAGAGAGCAAAACACTACTCAGAAAGGAGATATGGGTGCTTGGTAGTAGCCTTGGAATGAAGTTTAGTTTTTGGTTGATTTTGTGAAACTATTTGGATTGTGCATTTAGAGAAAGAAAATATTTTAAACTGCGTAGATGTTTCTACCATAAAAGTAGTTATGGTTTTTAATATGTAACTAATGGGACAATCTTATATTTTGACAAACATGTTGTTTTGAGTTTTGAAGTTATAAAAGAAAAATGAGAAAGTCCCTTTTGTAAATAAAAGTAGGATAAAATGTAGCAGCTCATTCCATCCCTAGGGAGGGGTTGTTACAATAGGTATGTTGCTCTATTCTGTGCATTAGCCCATAATACATTTCTCAATCTCGATTCATTGTCCAAGTCCAGAGAGGCATAAAAGCCTTAATCAATATCACACATCTTATCAAAATAGTCAAGGAGGAGTGCCTCAACACCTCTTTTACCTAGGCAAAGGTGTCTCGTCTTGTCAATGAAGTTTATGCAATCTTTCTCAATGTCCTCAAGGTTCTCAATGCCTTCGGCTTAAACAACTAAAGAATTAAGACTCTTATTCATTCTGATTTCAGCTCTATCATTCACCTCTTGCTTCCACTTCTCAATTGAATTTATGTTTGGATTGCATCTCAAAGATCTATATTTCTGTTAGCTCAGTAGTCCATGATTGTTGGTAAACTCTACTTTAGTCAAACACCACTTACTATAAACCAACCAGACACTGATTTTGGCCTTAAATTTTGTATTTGTTGTAGGATGTGGTCTCGACACAACAACCCATCAACTTTTGTGCTTTCCACCACATGCACAACCAATAGTTATGTATTTAACCATCCTATCGAGTTCTTGTTTTTTTTTTCCTTGAGTCATTACACCAAAGCTCGCTTGCTTTGCATAGCGCTTGTAATACATAATAATTGCATGTTCATCCTTAAAAATCATTTCAGACTTGGGTTGGTCAACCATCTCAAATTCAAATTTGTCTTGTTTCTATATCTCCTCACCAATACTCCTCTTAACCCCTAAAACAAGATCGTCTTCTGGTTCTTTATACCAGAAACAATATATTGTTAGGTGAGAAATATTAAACAACCAATGTTTAGAGGATAAATGAGAGGAAAATATGACTAACCACTTCTAGAAGTAACGTCTTCTTATTGCTCAATACAATTCTAGCTTGAGTCTATACAGGTAACCTTCTTACTTGCAACAAGCTCCTTAGTTCCACTTTCATTTATTGGTTTCGAATTATCCACATTCCTACTTTCAACAAATTGATTTCGATTGCTTGAAGTTCCTGATGAACCAAGGTAATTTACTTGAATCCTAAATGGTTGGATAAACAGGGGCTACACGATGTTAATAAATGCATGATAGCACATATAATCAAGTAATAACTCACTACTTCATTATTTACTTGACTTCCTCATATGTAGGGGTAAGGGGTTCAGGGGCATTATGGTTTGGAAGAGGTGCATAGGGGTTTGGACAATAGGAATTTGGGATCATATGGACTCGAATGGGTAGTAGATGCTGGAGACCAGAAAAATGGAGCTACAAAAGGAGTCAGCATAGATCCATAATAAGCCTAAAAAAAAAACATTACGTTAAAACCATCGGTAACAATGTGCAACAAAAACATTTATAAGCAAAGCATCGCCTTCATAGAACTTGACCATTTACTCAAAGATATCTTTGTTGGGTGGTTAAGAGAACTTTGGTCTTCTCCTTTGCCCATCAAGCCTTTTGGCCTTAAAATTAATGAATTGAGAGTTTTATTTTTTAAAGTGAAACATTAGCATAATGCATTCAAATGTAGCATGTGACTCCTCAAGATAAATTCAATAGAAGGAATTTCTTTGGATTCTAGGAATGCCATGAACATCTAGGAGGGTTTCATGGATCGAGCGATCGATTAGGTTTTAGTCCATTAGTGTGGTTGAATTCTGATCTGCTAAGGGGACATACTGCATTTTTATTTTTTGAGATGCCTAGGATCATAATTAGATGAAATTGATTGCACCATTAGATTCGGATGAACTTTTAAGATTTTATGGTGCAATAAAAGCTTTCAGATTTTTTTGGATAAAAAATAGGCCAACCGGAGAGCTTCACGTGGCACCTAGCACACCACATTACTAAATAGCTATCACATCACCATGTAGGATGTCCAAATTAGCCTAGAATAACTAGGGAATCTCATTGGACACATGGGATTAACACAACACTCCAATTGGATCAAACTTTACACATGTCAAGTGAGGTACAATTGTGTAAGGAGGATTGAGTGAAAATTAAGCAGCCTACCTACTTTCTTACAAGACCATGCTCTCTTACACACATCACGCTATTACAACCACCCAAGTACACCCATGGTCAGCTCAAAAGAAGGGTTTGAAACCCCAAAACCCCAAATCCTAAATCGATGCTACTCGGTTTTGACCATGCAAGCTTTTCTCTTGGTTTAAATGCATCCTACAAGCAACCATCACCTCATGTACTTTCTCTTACACTATCATCCACTATCTTACACCAAGGTAACCTCCTTTGACCAACCCAATTGAGTTTTAACTTGAAACCCTAAGTGAAATCCAAACCAAACCCCAAATGAGCCCAATCGGATTGGGGGAAAATGGTTCTAGCCAAATGATCCCCCACCACCTTGGCTCTTCTCACACAGGAAACCTCCCATGGAATGAAAACTCCCTTGAACGATTTTGTACCTCTTGATTAGCTCAATAGTGTACTTAAAATTTCAATTCAAACACTCAACCTCACACCACTCACACACTCTCACTCAACAAGCCCATTCAGCTGATCAACTCCACCATTTTCACAAGCAACCATTCCATCACTTTTAATTCCATTCAACCACTCAAAGTCAGCCCTCAGCTCTTCCCCTTTAGCCTCAAGCCTCTCTTCATTTTCCCTCACACTTGAGCTTTTCATTTTCCTTCTTGAGAGCAAATTGAAAGTGAGGTATTGAGAGAGTTTTGGTGCTTAGTTCTTTTGGAAATTCAAGCTTGTAAGTATTATTTTTCTAACCTCAACCCGTTGGAAGAATTTTGGTTATTTTTATTCAAAGTTTAAAGGTTGGAAGTTATAAGTTTGGTGTTAAGGTTCACTATTTGAGTACGTTTGGTATGCCTTGGAAGTTTGTGATGAAATGTTGTGTAGTCCTTAGTATTTTGGTTTTATAGTGGGATGTTTTGATGATTATACAAATCTTTGGTTGGATTTATAGCATGTGAGGTTTTAATAAAAAGATTTGCATCCTCCTGTAGGGTGTTTGAAACTGAAACCATCAACATGGGACTTTTTTTACTAATTTGTCCATTTAGCTTTAGAAACTTGACTCCATGGTTTAATTCATTGTTTGAGTTGGATTTTTAAAGCTTTATAACTAGGATTTTAGTTGGAGTTTTGATGAACATGCAAAGAGATACGTTTTTATGCAAAGTTGGAGGATCTTGGATTGTTGATTTCTTTAATGTTGTGATTTGCTTTTGATATGCTGAATATGGTGCCAGGATCAAGATAGGACTTGAATATGGGATGTATATATGTATGATTTCAAGAATATATGCATGCAATTCAGGGATTTAGACATTTTGCTCAAAGCCAAGCATGATTATGTTTCAGGTCCTAGGGTTTTTGTGCAAGCCGATTGTCATTTATTGAGCAAATTTATTTTCTTGATACTCATGCTTAATATCAACTAAGATAGAGTGTTTAGTATGTTGGAGGTTAGGATGTATAATCCTTTGGAGTCCTTAGTGTCAAATTTCAAGTGAAAGGCCAAAGAATCCATGTTAAGGTTCGATTTGGCCTATTTTTATTATTTTGTGTGGATGATTTCAAATGAAAAGTTTATCTCAAAAAATGTATGATTGGTGTCTTGGCATATTACTAAACTAGGAATTTGATGTCATTTCATTTTGCTAATTTTGGATCTTGCATAAATGGTGTGCATGAGGACCAAAACGCAAACCAAGTGAAAGTTTAGGGCTAGATGGTTCAACCATGTTAGATTTCTTATATTAGATACGAGTTTTTGTTAATTCTAAGTCCATAGACGAACTTAAAATGGAAAGTACATGGAGTATGCAAACTCTAGTAAAGTTTGGGGCCCATTTACAATTTTCAAAAGTTTAGGCACTTATTTGTAAATTTCCAACATTAATGGGAAATTTTGCAAATAATTTTTTAGGATTGTAAGTTCTACTTTTCTATGGTTAAATGATAATTTCTAACCATGGAATATCTCTTGTTTCAACCTGCTCTACTTTATTACGTAAGGATAATTGTAAGTTAGCTTCTAACTTATTCTTGGCATATTATAGTATGTAAGGTGGTAATTGTCTTGGAAGTGTACCATGTTTTAATTATATGATTGTTATATTTATATTCACAATGTTTATGCCATGCCATGTTGTCATATATAACAAGCATGAATACATGTCATGAAGCATACAAGTCCATCATGAAATATTTTCTGAGTCAAGCATAAATAGGGCACTCATGGCGTAGGAATTTTTCTTTGTCAGAGTATCTCTAATAAAAAGCATGAATAAGGTGATCATGGTCTAGGCAATTTGGCTTTGTTTGAGTACCTCTAACAAAATACTCATCACATAGGCAATTTGGCTTTGTTTGAGTATCCCTAATGGAATATTTATAGCACAGATAATTTGGCTTTGTCTAAATATTTCTAACGAAACATAGGATGAACTCATGGCATAGAGATTTTGCTTTGTCTGAGTAAATTTGTGAAAACACAAATAATAATGCATGAGTCTGTTTCATGTGACAAGCATGTCATGAAATTTGATTAAGCTCTGATGTCAAAGAAGTTATGTTTTTCAAAAAGCAAGTTCATGTCGGTCATGCAAACATACCATATTTTGTTTTATCATGCATGCTTGATATACTGTTGGTAGTTTAGGAGAATAACTTGTTGAAATTTATAAATTTCATTGTGGTAGTCCCAACTACCATTTCTCCCGGAATGGTAGAAGATGTGTGTAACGGCCCAAAGAAATTCAATGGATGTGTGCAACGACCCAGAAGATGTGTGTAATTGTGGATGAATTTCTTTAGCCCTTAGAGAACATCATGAAATCCCAAAAATATTTCACAAATTGAGTGACCAATTAGGTTTTTGTCTGTGATTATAGTTGGATCCCAACCCACTATGGTGACAGAGTTACCTATCTATTCATTTAAAGCATTTAAGAGTACAAGTTTTCAAAACGAATTGTACCATTAATCTCGGGTGAATATTTATAATTTTATGATGTAATATGACTTTTCTCGTTTCCTAGATGAATAGTAATCAAGAGTGCCTTTTTATTTAATTAAGGTACTTAGCAATCAAATTTTGCGAAACGAATTGCATCACTAGACTCATGTGATTATTTAAGATTTTATAATGCAATAATAAATTTCGCAATTCTTCGAGTGAATAGTAACACCCAGTATAGCAGTATGAACAACTAGTTTAAACGATTGTCAAATCTCTATGTAGAATGTCCAAATCCACTTAGAATCACTAGGATTACTTTTTGGTTGGCTACATGATACAATCCTAGCCATTCATTGGAATATTAATAGGACACTTGTCATAAGGAGAATGAAGTGTGATGGAATGAAGGATAAATCAAGCAATGTGATCATGCCACATAAACCAAACACTATTCTGACCAACCAAAACACCATTTGGTCAACCAAAAGTGTTTTTCAACTCCAATGAAATCCGAAACCATTGGGATTCAACCAAAACTCTAAATCCCATGTGTTGGCCGAAACCTTAAACTTGGTTTCTAGACCCTAAACCACTTGGTTTTGATCAAGTGTTTAATCACATAGATTAATTACTTCCGCATGCTATTAATCATTTGATAATACACTCATACACCTTTAATAGCGCTTTTATATCTTGATGATTACATTGGGCCAAGAAAGTCTTGATTTTATTTTATATCTTTGAAATTTGGGTATGGGACTAATAATGAGGCGGAACTTAGGGCCCTCATTTGTGGTTTGTTGCTTTGCAAGGATATGGGTTTTTGGTTTGTTGAAATTGAATGTGATTCAGAATTACTTATTAATTGAATTATTAATAAGAGATGCATGGTATGATATTTGTGGGATTTTTGGGAGGAGTTGTTAAATTCTCTTCAAGGTTTTACTTACACAATTTTGCATTAGTTTAGATAAGGAAATAAGGTGGCAGATTTTTAGGCAAGGCAAAGGGAGGAGGGGATAAATTGTACATATGATGGATCTGATGAGTTACCTTGCTGAGTGCATGGTTTACTCTGTTTGGATTTTCTTGGTTTACCTAGTATTCGGTTCTAATGATAGTTCATAGTTATTTTATTTTGTTTCAAGAAATAGGCATGTTTAGCTTTATTTATTCTAGTTTTTTAGTTTATTGCTTTATTTGTTTAGATTATTGTATAGGTTGGTTATTTTATTAAGTTATTTTTTATGCCTGGGATGGTTTTAATTGAATATGTGTAAATTCCAAGTGTTCTGCTTATTACCACGGTATTCCTCCACCATAAGCGAGGGCAATCAATAAAATTAGGGTACCGTCCTCTTCTCTAAAAAAAAAAAAAAAAGTTTTGATTTGGATTTGATCCAACCAAAACTTTGAATGAAACCCTATCTATACCCCAATTTGAGCCCACTCAATTAGGTCCATTTTTTTGCCCATCGAATTCACCTATAACGCAAGTTTATTGAGGAAGTTTCTTCCTCCTCCTAAGGTAAAGTTAGCATTGACAAGTCACTCATGGCTAGCCTAAAAAATGTGATTTGATGGCAAGTAAAAAATCCTACAAAATCAACCCCATCACTTGGCTAGACAAGCAATAGATTTTTCTGGCCCTCACTTCAGCCATTTTCCCTCCACTTTCACAAGCAACCTCTCCCATCAAAGTGTCATAACTTAACCCCAAGTCATTCCCTCCTATTCACTTCACATCACTCACTATTTCAGCCCACACTTAGCTCATTTCACCATCCTTTCCTAGAGCAAACCAAGAGCGAGAGTTATTAAGACTTGGGCAGTTCGGTTCTAGCCTTGCAGCCTTTGTAAGTTGTTTTTCTATAGCTCAATATTTTTGTATTTTGTTCCATTTTGAGTTTAATTTACATTATTATATGTTTGGAAATGTTTCATGGAGCTTTGATTGGTGAAATTTTGATTTGATGATGCAAAGGTCTAAGTGGTGACAGTTTTGATGTTTGTGTAAAACTTGCGAAGTTTTGTTAATGTTATAGTGAAATTTTGGGTAGATCTTGCTGTAGTGAAGTGTTAGCATGTTTATATACATGTTTGGTTTGGATTTATAGCATGTTTATATTTTTAGAAAAGGCATTTGCATGCTTTTCAAATGTTAGAAATTGGATGGCTTAAAAACAGTTTCTATTTTGGTGAAGTTGTAATTTTTCGTTATAGAAAATTGATCTAATGGCTTTGATCTTCACATATGTTGTTCTTGGGGGCTTTGATCTATGTGTTTATAGTCTAGTTTTGTAGAATATTGGTTTAGATGTTTGATGGAATGCTGTTATACATGCAAGAGTTTGTTTAAACTCAATTTAGAGGCTATCGGGTATGAGTTGTTGTTTGGATGAAATTGTTGCCAAGTCATGCTAGATTTAATGCTTAGACCAAGTTAAGAATTGGAATGTGAGGTATATGGTTGTATTTCTTGAAGATTGATTTCATCAACCTAGAAATCGGATTTCTAGATTTCAGAAAGAAGGATTCATCCAGGTTTCAGCCTGAGTCATAATCGGACTAATCTGGGCAGGGTTTCAGCCCAAGTTTGAAACCTAGATTTTGGCCAGGTATACCTGGATACCTAGTCTAGAACCTGGGTGAACAGTCCTACTTCTTCTTATATATATATATATATATATATTAAATTTAATGATTATTTTTAGATTTAAATATATACTTTTAATTACTTTAATTTTATATTATTAATTTAGAATAGATGAAAGCCACGAGTGATGATTAAATATTAGTAACTAAATATAAAAAGGATAATAAATATGAGAATTAATACTATAGTGTATGGTTTGCTTTTATCTATCATAGTCACAAATGCGTAATGAAAAAAAATAAAAAAACGAAAGAAGTCATAATTAAATCTTCTAATAAAGATATAACCATTCTTACATTGAGTTTTATTGAGAGTCCTAATCAAACGAATGTTGATTCACTGGACCACAAGACTACTAGCAATAGGAGTTCTCATGAAGTTGACAAGAAGAGTCCATCTGAACTCAAACTTGGAGATGATGTGAATGATGCTACCAAAGATACGAAGACTTAGTTATCAATTGTTTTGGAAAGTCTAGTCAGTGTTTGAGTATGATCTTGATTGTGCAATGATTATTATATATAAATATACTCACACAACTCCTGAAAGTTAAGTAAGGAGAAATATATTTTACAAATATAAGTGTTGCTGACTTGGTATCAGAGCCATTTGACTCACACCTCCCTTGCCTTTTCTCATGGCCTTGTCACCTCTTTTTCTTCAACCCCTACTTTTGCTTTGCTTCCCCAATCGCCAATTCTCCCTTCTACTTCTATTTCTTTGCATCAAGTCATCTATATTAAATTTAAAAAAAAAGAAGACAATTTTCTGCTTTGAAAAGACCAAATGGAACCTTACTTCTGCGGCCAACAATTGTTTGGCCACCTTGATGGTTCTCATCCTGCTCTTTCTTGGGTTCTTGTTACCCTCACTTTTGCAGGCACACTTGAATCCACTCCCAATCTAGCCTTCTCTCTATGGGAACAACAAGACTAAATTTTCCTCTCCACATTAATCTCCTCTCTTAGAATCTATTGTCACCCAGGTTGTAGGACTTTCTACCTCCTGTGCTTTTTGGGAGGCTTTGTCTTGTATATTCTCCTCCACCTCCCATGCTCGCATGATGAGTATTCGATTTCAACTTTCTATGATTAAAAAGGGTGCTCTCTTTGTAACTGAATACTTTCACAAAGTCAAGAGTCTTGCAAATACCCTTGCGGCCATTCATCAACCGGTGCATGATTATTTGATCATCGCTTACCTCTTTGCCAGCCTCAACATCAAATATGATCCTTGGTTACATTGTTCACCACACGTACTGAACCAATGTCTCTTGAGGATCTATTTGGTCACCTTCTCCATCATGAAATGTGCTTGGATCAGCATCACTTTGCACTAGATCAAGCCACTACTGCTACCAATCTCACCACCAAGAACTCTCCTACCTCTGGTCGTGGCAATTCTCGTGGTGGTTTTTCTTTTATAGGTCTACCTCATGGCCGAAGTGTGATGACCCAAACTTAGCTAATCCCTTGATCATATTTTACTGTAGGTTCATGCATGGTCATTAGGCTATGCAAGGTGGTGAAACCCATTTAGAAACTTTTTTTGATGAACTAGGCATCCAAGCCCACAAGGGAGGCCCACAATGCCCATCCAAGTTTGGCCTCTATAGTAATTTAGGATTTAGAAACCCTAGAGGAATTAGGGCATACACCTAACCCATTTCCTTGGTTCCATTTGTCATCCATTGAGACCCATACTAGGAGCAAATGAACCTAGACGTAATGTGAGGGAAGGGAGGTGAGAGACTTTAGGGTTTAGAGCCCCACACGCCTACCCTAGGATTTCTACCTACCTTTTCGCCACTTGTCATGCATGCAAAGAGCCTTATTTGTAGAAACGAACTTTTTGACCCATGTCACTAGTTAGGTATAGCTTATAGAAAAAGGAAATGATGGACACATAGGAAAGTGGCGCCTAGGGCAAACCAAGAGACAAAAAGGGCACGGCAACCCTAGAAGAGGATTTGGTTTCTAGAAGATTTGGCCAAGTGTCATGCATGCAAAATGAAATGATGAAAAAGGGAAAAAGGTGGCCTTGGGAAAGGGCAAAATTAGAAGAATTTTGTGAGAGGCACACTTGAGGTGGACGGCTAAGGCAAGAGGATTTGTGCATTGCTACCCATAATGACCAATCACACAATGTCCAAGACATTGGTAGAAGAAAGATCTTCTTGGGCAAGAGAAAAGCATTTCGGCCACCAACACTAACACACTCAACATGCCACATGGCACACATGCACACTTGTAGAAGATTCAAGAAGATCTTGGTTGGAAGAAGGATGCTTTTGCCACCAAGTACAATGAATCAAGACACTAGATGAAGGGGAAAAGAGGGAGATAGGGTTTCGGTTTTTTAGGAGCCACGACACTTGTCCAAAAAGTTACATTTGGTTCCCAACACAATCCAATGATAGAGAAGGGGAAGAGGCACACGGTTTGGATGCCAAATGGCATTCATGCAAACGAATTTTAGCTTTTCAAGGAGGATCACATACCTATAAAAGGGGAGGAGTCGAAAACCTTGAGGTCCTTTAGTCACTTGGTGAAATTTTCTTGAGTCATTTGGCCATTTCATTTTCTCTCCATTTTCATCACTTTCTTATCATCCAAACACCACCCACACCACTATCATTCCATTCAAACACCATTCAAAGTGCATGCCAAGTTGGAGACACCATCTACAAGGAAAGCTACGCAAGGTGAGGAACCAAACACTCTCTTTTTTTTACACCACACACACAGCCAAAGGGAGAAAGTTTCTGGTTCCATGAAGTTTTTCATGAACACATGCTCAAACACACACACACGACCAAAGAAAGAAAATGACTTTTGGATTTGATGAAGTTTCCCACATGAACACACACACACCCTCAAGTAGTTAGGGTTTTCTTTTTAAACGAATGAAGACCCAAACCTCATTTGCTTTAAGCTCATGAGTATGACATCTTTGAGAGGAAGAAGGGTCATAACCTAAACACTTGTTATTACTAGAGTTTTTGGTTTCATGAAAGTTTGGACATGAGGAAGGGAATCTGGATAGTTGAAGACTATTCCTTGTCTTGAAGATAAGCTTCATGAGCCAAGAACATAACACTCACTCGCACACATGGATTAGGGTTTTAAATGATTGATTCTAATGAATATTAAACTATATTTTCAACTTGCTTATTATTAGATATTGGAATTTTTATAAGTAGACCTTTAACTTACTCTTGGATATTGCAAGTGTATGATATGCAAACTTACTTGGTTGTATTTGATTTGATGACACTTTATCATGTCATGTATTCGGTTCCTTGAGTATTTTTTATTGTGTTATTTGTTGATTGATAAATTGCTATTTGATTTTCACCATGCAAATGAGTTGTGATGCTACACTTAGCACTCAGATTCACATGTTATGATGCACATGTTGGTATTGGATGCCTAACCGAACTGTTAGAAGTTTTAAGTTCATAAAATGATTGAATATTCATATGTATATTCAAATGCATGATTCAACCATGTGTATGTTTATTAGTGATGCATAACCGAGTGTATTAGAAGATTCTGAGTTCATGTAAAGATTGAATATTTGTGTATACAATTATTGGTATGTTTCGGACATGCCTATGTTTGATGCATTATAAAGTATATTATAAGCTCCAAGTTCATAGAGTAAATGAATATCCATGCATATGAATGCTTGTTTGTTTCGGCCATGCATAGTATATGAGGTAGTGCAATTGCTTTGATCCTTATTTTTTTGTTAAATGTCATCGTTCAATTGAATGAGAACATAGTTGCATGTTAATATTTTTAAGCCGTAACGCAGAATGTATATGGGTGTTTTTTTTTTTTTATAAACCTCACTCAAGTTGGAGGAAAATTGTGGAATACAATCAACCACAAAATCACAAACCAAAACCAAAAAACCATATGAAACAAACACTCTCACCCCCCCCCCCCCCTCAAAAAAAAAAAAAGCTAATGAAGCCAACAAATTTAATTTCTACTACAAGGGAGGAGCCCCAGTTTATCTAATCTGATAATGCCCTTCAAAAGACTTGGTAAACTTTCACCCATGACAAACCTTCAGTTTGGACCCTTTTCACCTCTTCTTGCAAGATAGTCTGTGGCGTAGTTGTCTTCCTTGAATTGATGTACCACCTGAAAATTAATACCTTCCAGTTCATGTAGAAGAGTATCCCAAAAATCCCATAAGTACCACAAATTGCAGCTACGGGTAGCAAGCTAGACCACTACTACCTTGGAATCACATTCCAGAATAACCTGTCTTCAACCCAACTCTTTGCATAGCACCACCCTTTGCAATAATGCTCTCAACTCAGCCTCAATGTTTGTGCCAAAACTGAACTAAGTGGACCTATTATCCCGCAACAGTCCTCCACCACCACATCTTTCTAGGTTCCCTCTACAACTACCTTCCACATTCAATTTTCACCAACTGTACAGTGGCTTCGACCAGGTTACTAACATTGCTCTCTCAACTTGACGGTGATTGATCCGAATGTCCATGGCCTATAATATCTATTCATAAATAGGTGGTGCTAAGGCCTTTTTTTTATCATCAATCTCATGAACCAGTTGGCCTAACCATAGCTGAATGGCCCGCCAAACACTCGCTACATTTTCCTGGGTTCCTTCCATTCGAGCTTTGCAGCGTCTTCACCATAAACACCAAGTAAGAATGCTTGGCAGTAAACCAATCAATAAACCCCTCTTGGTGGATTTTTTTTGCACAGGACATCCAAACTTCAACTCGGTTCCACCAAGTCCTTGCATGCAAGCAAGATAACCCCAGTGCCACTACTACCATGCGCCAGACCTATTGTGCAACTTCTTTAGACGCAAGGACATGGTCCAACGTTTCCATCTTTGGTGAGCTAAAACAATCACATTTTGAAGTTAGAACTACTCCATGGGACTGGACTCTATCATCAACAGATAAACACCTAAAATGGGCTCTCCACATACAAACCGAAATCATTTTTAGCAAGTGCTCATTCCAAATCCAATCCATCCATGGATGTTGCTCGCCCTTGACTCAGATTAATTCCCATGCACTAGCCGAAGTGAACCGATCATCCTGAGCAGGCTTCCACACTTGCACATCATTCCTAGGCCTAATTATACAAGAACTACGATGCACTTCTGCCCCCAACTCCTCCCCTACAAGTTGTTCTAACAATTCCAAATTCCAAGTATCACCAGAACAAACATCATTTATTTGCAAAGAAGGATTCCCCACCATATTGACCTTATTGCATAAAGGGCCATCCATAAACCATCTATCAATCCAAAATGAGGCTTGACCCTCCCTAACCTTGACTTTGGTAGCTTTACAAACATCCAGAAAAACTGAAACCATAGATCTCCAGAGCCTTGATCTAGACCTTCGAGATGTCATCAATGAAAAATGTCTTGCTTTCCCATATTTAGACATAAGGAAGAGAGACCACAAAGAATCCATAGACATAAGATGCCAAGCTAATTTCATGTGCATCGCATGTTGTATTTCCGAAACATTCCTCAACCCCAAACCTCCCTCACTGGTTGGCTTACTAATCCGAGACCAAGCACACCATTTAGTTTTAGCTTTCCCACTATTTTCTCCCCAAAAGAAACTAAAAAGAATTGAATTCATTTTTTTAATAACCACCTTAGGCATATCCATAATAGCAATCAAGTGTGAGGCCATATTAGAGAGTACACATTTGAGCAAAATCAGCCTCCCCCTTGCGACAACAATTTAACTTTCCACCGTGCTTCCTTTGCCCGGACTTTGGCTATCAACTGATCCAAAGGACACTCTTTTAGCCTACCACGCACCAACAGAACCCCCAAATATGTCACTGGAAAATGTCCTTCCACAAAACCAGTTAGTCAGTCCAAGCCACGCCTCTGTGCTGCACTGATGTTTGGTGCAGTAAATATTGTCGACTTATCTTTGTTGATTTTCTGTCTAGACCATTTTTCATAACAAGACAATGTACTTACAAGTCTTCTCAATGATCTCTTCTCACACCATTTAGGAAAATCACGATGTCATCCACATAAAAAAAATGCAAAATCAGAGGGGCTCCCATGGGATGATAAAACTTGTCAATACAACCATCTTCAAATTGCTTTCAAAGGAGTCTCAATAGAACTTCTTGCATTAAAATAAATAAATATGGAGATAAAAGATCACCTTACCAAAGTCCTCTACTAGGCTGAAAAAAACCTTTGTAGGACCTATTCATAATCATAGAATACCTTGGAGATTTCACACACTCCTCCACCAATTTGCAAAACTGGTGAGAAAAGTCAAACCTTGCAAGAACTGCAAATAGAAAATCCCAATGTACTCAATCACATGCTTTTGCCATGTCAATCTTCACCATAACATTCCCTTCTTGAGTTTTTGTTATTCATGGCGTGGACCATTGATGTGAACCCCAATCGACTCGCTTTGAGACCCAACAACAATATTGGACAAACAACCCAGGAAAGCCAAACTCAAGTCTATGGATGGAGAATTTAGACCCGTTGGGAACTCGTTTCAAGAACCTAGATTATATTAAAATCTAGACCCGTTGAAATCCCGTCTCAAGAACCCAAATTACAAGGAGGAACGCCACAAAGGTTGTGATTTACCTTTGATAAGTTCAAGAGTTCAATTAAGAACAAGAGGAGAAAACTCACTCACAATTAAAATTCAGAATAATAGTCTAAGCCTTGGAGTGGCTGGTTACATCCTTTAAATACCCTCCCCAAAACATGATAAAACCCTAGACTAAAATTTGAGACCCTACTCTCAAAAATGCCCTTCAGTGAACAGTAGCCGCGCGGGTACTGTATCATGAACAGTGTCGTGCTACAGTACTTCGAAACCCTAGTTCAAATAAAATAGTATTTTTTCCAAAAAAAACCCTTGGCCAAAATACAAGGCCTTCCTAAAAATTCTAGTTCATAAGAAATAAGACATGTGGGCTAAGCATCCTCAAGCCCACTTATTCTAAACTAATAATAAAAATCCTTTTAAACAAATTGAAAGCCTTAATATCTAAAGGCCCTATCTCTAAGTCAAGTCTTCCACAGCTTGGATCAGGTGGATCAAAGCTAGTTCTCCTTCTTTCAAGCCCATCTTGAGTGTTGGGCTCTTGCTAGCTTCTGCCCAAGTGGCTTGTACTAATCCTTGCATTGCTTTCTTGATCTTCTTGGCTCTTGATCTTGTAATTGGCCCATCTGGAACTTGCAAGGGATCTTTAAGAGTAGGCCCACCTTGGTTCCCATCATTCCCCCTCTCCTCAAAAGGATCCGTCCTCGAATCTTCACCTACATCAAAAGGAGAAAGATCATAAACATTAAAGGTAGCTGAAACATTATACTGACCTGGGAGATCCACTTTATAGGCATTGTCATTAATTTTCTCAAGGATTTGGAAGGGTCCATCTCCTCGAGGATGCAACTTAGTCCTCCGATGAGTTGGGAATCTTTCTTTGCGCATGTGAACCCAAACCTAATCTCCTGGTTCGAAGATGACACGCCTTCGCCCTTTATTGGCTTGGGAAGCAACCCTTTCATTCTTTTGGGTAATTTGAAACCGTACCCTTTCATGGAGTGACTTCACCAACTCTGCCTTCTTTTGTCCATCCAAGCTATTCCTGCCATCAACTGGTAAAGGCATCAAATCTAAAGGGGTAAGCGGATTGAATCCATAAACAATTTCAAAAGGGGAATATGAAGTAGTAGTATGCATGGTTCTATTATATGCAAACTCTATGAATGGCAAACAATCCTCCCAAGTTTTTAAATTCTTATGAACAACAGTGCGTAAAAACTGAGTTAAGGTCCTATTAACTACTTTAGTCTGACCATCAGTCTGTGGATGACAAGTAGTGGAAAATAAGAGCTTGGTACCCAATTTCCCCCACAACACCTTCCAAAAGTAGCTAAGGAATTTAACATCCCTATCAGAAACAATACTCCTGGGAACACCATGGAGTCGCACTATCTCTCTGAAAAACAAGTCAGCTATGTTTGTGGCATCATTTGTTTTATGGCATGGAATGAAATGTGCCATCTTACTAAATCTATCTACAACCACAAAAATAGAATCTCTACCCCTTTTTGTCCTAGGTAGCCCCAAAACAAAGTCCATAGATATATCGACCCATGGCTCACTAGGAACGGGTAAGGGTGTATACAACCCATGTGGCAACACTTTAGATTTGGCCTTCCTACATGTAATACACCTGCCACAAATGCGAGTGACATCTCTCTTCATCTTAGGCCAAAAGAAATGTTCATGCAAAATATCCAAAGTCTTCTTAACACCAAAGTGTCCCATTAATCCCCCACCATGTGCCTCACGCACCAGTAATTCACGCATAGAACAATTTGGCACACAAAGTTTGTTTTCTTTAAACAAGTAACCCTCATGCTTGTAAAACTTACCAAATGCCGCCTTATCACACGCCATGTACACATTAGAGAAGTCAGCGTCATCGGCATATTGGTCTTTCACATATTCAAACCCAAGCATCTTAGCACTCATAGAAGTAAGAAGTACATACCTTCGAGATAAAGCATCAGCAACAATGTTCTCCTTACCTTGCTTGTAACAGATGACATATGGAAATGTCTCAATGTATTCCATCCAACGAGCATGCCTTTTATTCAACTTACCTTGACCCTTAAGATGCTTCAATGATTCATGATCGGTGTGGATCACAAATTCCCTAGGCCATAGGTAGTGCTGCCAAGTCTCTAATGCACGAACAAGAGCATAAAGCTCTTTGTCATAAGTAGGGTACTTAAGTGAGGCCCCACTTAACTTTTCACTGAAGAAGGCTATGGGCCGCTTATCCTGCATCAGAACGGCTCCAATCCCTATACCTGAGGCATCACATTCAATCTCAAAAGCTTTGTTAAAATCAGGTAATGCTAGCACAGGTGCAGAGCACAACCTTTCTTTAATGGTGGCAAAAGCATTATCTTGAGTAGCCCCCCAATGAAACCCAACATTCTTTTTAATGACTTCAGTGAGTGGTGCAGCAATGGTGCTAAAGTCTTTAACAAAACGCCGATAAAAGCTAGCTAAACCATGAAAGCTTCTTACCTCAGTGATGCTCTTTGGCGTTGGCCACTCCTTGATGGCCTTGACTTTCTCTTGATCCACCTCAATACCTTTTGTACTAACAACATATCCAAGAAAAACAACTCTTTCCATGCAAAATGTACATTTCTTGAAATTAGCATATAATTTTTCACATCTCAACACATTAAACACATATTTCAAATGCTCAATATGCTCATTTAAGTCCTTGCTGTAAACTAGGATATCATCAAAATACACAACCACAAACTTGCCAATGAATGCACGTAGGACATGGTTCATCAATCTCATGAAAGTACTGGGTGCATTTGTAAGTCCAAATGGCATAACCAACCATTCATAAAGCCCATACTTAGTCTTAAAAGCAGTTTTCCATTCATCGCCCTCTTTCATTCTAATTTGATGATACCCACTTTTAAGATCAATTTTACTGAAAATGCATGAGCCATGCAATTCATCAAGCATATCATCTAATCTAGGAATGGGATGGCGATACTTTACCGTAATATTGTTGACCGCCCTGCAATCAACACACATTCTCCACGTCCCATCCTTCTTTGGCACTAATAGCACTGGTACTGCACATGGGCTCATGCTCTCCCTCACGTACCCCTTGCTCATCAAGTCCTCAACTTGCCTCTGAAGCTCCTTTGTCTCCTCTGGATTACTCCTATAGGCTGGTCGGTTTGGAATAGTAGCTCCAGGTACAAAATCAATCTGATGCTCAATGCCTCTAATGGGTGGCAACTCATTAGGCATCTCCTCTGGGAATACGTCCTCAAACTCCTGCAACAAGGAAATAGCCAAACTAGGAAGAGACTGGTGAGTGTCATCAAGAGTAAGATAAGACTCTTTATAGACAAGAAAAATCATAGGGCGATCTGCGAAGAAAGCCCTCTTAACCTCACTCTCTTTGGCATAGAAACTCACTTTTGTCTTTCCTTTCCTCTCTGCAGTCTCTCTTTCTTTTTTCTCTCGTGGCTCCACTCTTTTTTCTCTACTCTCAGCCACATCTCTACTTTCTCTTTCACTCTTTTTGTTGTGCTCATTTTCACTATCACACTTTCTTTTCTGCTCAATCTCTTTTTCACTCATTCTTTTTTTATCACTCTCATTTTCACTCTTTCTTTTTTGATCACTCTCATTTTCACTCTTTCTTTTTTGATCACTCTCATTTTCACTCTTTTTTTTCTGAGCAACCTCACTTTTCAGTTTCAGTTGGTCCTCATAGACCTGGCTTGGAGTTAAAGGAGCAAGTTTGATTGTTTTGTGCTTCTTTACAAAGCTGTACATGTTTTTGAACCCATCATGTGTCACCCTCCTATCATACTGCCACGGCCTCCCCAACAAAATATGGCCAGCATGCATAGGCACAACATCACAAAGCACCTCATCTTGATACCTCCCAATTGAAAAAGGAACTAACACTTGTCTATCCACCCTAACCTCCCCACAATCATTTAACCACTGCAATTTGTATGGTCTAGAGTGTTTTATGGTTGGTAAATTCAATTTCTCAACCAAAGTAGTGCTAGCCACATTAGTACAACTGCCTCCATCAATGATCATACTACATACCATGCTGTTGACGTGGCATCTAGTATGGAAAATGTTCTCTCTCTGTTGCTCGGCATCATCTACCTTAATGTGTGTGTTGAGAGCACGCCTGGCAACAAGAGACTCACTCACGGCGTATATCACGCCTTCATCATCACTAGCATCAACCAACTCGGGCACCCCATCACGATCATCCTCACTCTCAGTCATTACCTCCCCATTGTCATGCATAATCATCACTCGCCTATTTGGACATTGAGAAGCGATGTGTCTGGAACCCAAACACTTAAAGCATTTAATATCTCTATTCCTTGAAGGTTGAGATTCTACCTTGGGCTTGCTGCTAGGTCCCTCATCTTTGCCCTTAGGTGGTTCGATCTTTCTCTTTGCTTCAGTAGGATCATTCCTATCCCACTTTGATTTCCAAGTAGTGCTAGAAACCGAAGTGTACCTTGCTGTCCCTTTTCTCTTTAATTGCCTCTCGACCTTCATAGCCATGTGTACCATGCCCTCTATCTCCACATAATGTTGCAATTCAACCACATTGGCTATGTCTCTATTCAAACCACTCAAAAATCTAGCCATGGTGGCCTCCCGGTCCTCCTCTACATTAGCCTGAATCATAGCCACTTCCATCTCCTTATGGTAATCCTCCACACTCCTAGACCCCTGTGTAAGATTTTGGAGCTTTTGATAAAGGTCCCTATAGTAGTGATTAGGTACAAATCTCCGCCTCATGAGAGCTTTCAACTCTCCCCATGTCTCTACAGGCCTCTCATGATTCCTCCTCCTAATGGTCACTAATTGATCCCACCAAATAATAGCATAATCAGTGAATTCAATTACTGCCAACTTCACTTTCTTCTCCTCAGAGTAATTATGACAATCAAATACCAACTCTATTTTTTTCTCCCACTCTAGATAAACCTCTGGGTTAGTTCTACCTTGAAAAGATGGTATTTTCATTTTGATGCTCCCCAAGTCTCCATCGACACCATCCTGAGCCCCTAGGTTCCCCTCAAATCCTCTTTCACGCCTAACTCCTCTACGTCTACCCAACCCAATTTCAGATGTTAGGTCTTCCTCATCCTCATCATCTCCTTCATTCTCATATGTATTTTCAACCCTAGGCTCACGTCGCCTCCGATTTCTCCCACCTTGCAAATTTCTAATCTCTGCTTGTTGTTGATTCATCCTATCCTCCATTTCCCTGAATAGCATGTTTATCCTCTCAAACTGTTGTTGCATGGCTTGCAACACAAATGAGTTATCTGTTGTCCCCTTGGTTGATGAGCCACTATGGTGAGACATTGTAATGTGCTGCAAAAAAAATGTTAGTGGAAAAAGAAAGGACCTCACACGCTCCCTTACGTGTTTACACTCAAATAATGGCACTCCACTTGTGTATCACACTCTTAATTGGCTTTTTCCCGATAATGATCTCACACTCTCTTGCCTTTTACCTCAAGTTTTCCCAACCAAGTTCTTTCAGAACTAATTGAACTCAATCAAGACAAAGTAACCTTGTTTAATCCCAACTAGCAATTAGATCCAAGAAACAAGAACAAGAGAAATACGGAAGGAAAGAAACGACACGAGAATCACGGAAATTATATGAATGGAAGAGTAATTATGAAATAAGATACCAACTAGAAAGATGTATTCAGCCCCTTTTAAGATAAAGGCTCAATCTATAAAAATCAAAATTCGGATTTTTTTTTTCGATTTTTTTTTCTTTTCTTTTCCTTTCCTTTCTTTTCTTTTCTTTTCTTTTCTTTTCCTTTCTTTTTTTTTCCCAACAATTCAACCACAAACAGAAATATTCAATTGTGATAAACAAACAATTGAATTCAAACACATAAAATTGACAAGGAATAGAAGGGAATGAATGAAACCCTAGAAATTTCAAACCCTAGATGGTGCAAATTTTGGCAGCCCTAGAAAATCGAATTTTTGTTTTTTTTTTTGGCAAATCCTAGAACATTAAAGCCCTAGAATTTATGATGCAATAAATAAAAGATAGAATCAGACCTGATTGTAAACCTGGCTCTGATACCAAATGATGTGAACCCCAATCGACTCGCTTTGAGACCCAACAACAATATTGGACAAACAACCCAGGAAAGCCAAACTCAAGTCTATGGATGGAGAATTTAGACCCGTTGGGAACTCGTTTCAAAAACCTAGATTATATTAAAATCTAGACCTGTTGAAATTCCGTCTCAAGAACCCAAATTACAAGGAGGAACGCTACAAAGGTTGTGATTTACCTTTGATAAGTTCAAGAGTTCAATTAAGAACAAGAGAAAACTCACTCACAATTAAAATTCAGAATAATAGTCTAAGCCTTGGAGTGGCTGATTACATCCTTTAAATACCCTCCCCAAAACATGATAAAACCCTAGACTAAAAATTTGAGACCCTACTCTCAAAAATGCCCTTCAGTGAACAGTAGCCGCGCGGTACTGTAGCATGAACAGTATCGTGCTACAGTACTTCGAAACCCTAGTTCAAATAAAATAGTATTTTTCCAAAAAAAGCCCTTGGCCAAAATACAAGGCCTTCCCGAAAATTATAGTTCATAAGAAGTAAGACATGTGGGTTAAGCATCCTCAAGCCCACTTATTCTAAACTAATAATAAAAATCCTCTTAAACAAATTGAAAGCCTTAATATCTAAAGGCCCTATCTCTAAGTCAAGTCTTCCATAGCTTGGATCAGGTGGATCAAAGCTGGTTCTCCTTCTTTCAAGCCCATCTTGAGTGTTGGGCTCTTGCTAGCTTCTGCCCAAGTGGTTTGTACTAATCCTTGCATTGCTTTCTTGATCTTCTTGGCTCTTGATCTTGTAATTGGCCCATCTGGAACTTGCAAGGGATCTTTAAGAGTAGGCCCACCTTGGTTCCCATCAACCATCTCTTGGGCAAGAGAAATGTTTTCAAAAATACTATGCCGAGGTATGAATGCCCCTTGTTAAGGAGAAATCAAACGAGGCAATAGACCTGTCAAACGGGTCAGAATGATCTTCGAAACAATCTTATACGCAATAGAGCATAGGCTAATAGGATGAAATTTCTCAAAGCTCTTAGGATCTAGTACCTTTGGTATAAGGACAATATATGACGAAGCATAAAACCTCGACAACTCAGCTCCATCAAAGAAATTCCTTGCCGCCTCCACAACATCATCCTTCACAATATTCCAACAAGAAATATAGAAAGAGGAGCCAAAGCCATCCGGGCCTGGGCTACTTTCCTGCAGAATAGAAAAAACCCCTGCCTTAACCAAGTTCCAACTTGGTAACAAGATAATCGGCTGCCATCTCTTCTAAATAATCAGATTGGAGGTGAGACTCCAAAGATGCTAGCCTCTCTTCTAAATCCTTAATATTATGATTGACTTGACCAAACACAACTTTATTCCAAGATCGAAGTTCCATCCTAGTTCTCTTCAGCTTTGCCACCAGCTTCACTAGGCCCAAACTATATGCAGATTCCCCAACACCTTTTTAACAAGCTGTGAAAAGATTCAAGTGAACACCACATTTTTTTGGAATGGAAATGGTGAGGGACCATAACTTGTGACCACACGTGTTAGTCTCGCCACCATGGGGTTGTGATCAGAAGACTTCCATTTGAGATACTCCAATTTTGCCATTTCAAACCGTGCCAAAAAGACTGAGTTAATAAGCACCCTGTCTAGGTAAGCCCATTTTCTAGCAGTGCCCTTTTGCCCATTGCACGAAGACAAGTGGTTACCATGGTAATTCAATTCAACAAGGCCACAAGCATCAATACAATCATTAAATTCATCCATTGCTTGGCTAGATCTAGGACACCCTCCATCTCTTTCACGATCCTCCCTTATAATATTAAAGTCCCCTATAAGAAGCCAAGGGTGATTCATAGTACGAATAGCCATCAAACTCTGATGTAAATTTCTATGTTCCAACTTATTGCATTTAGCTTAAATAAAAGACACAAGCGTCCGTGTAGACTCTAACACAAACCATCGCATCACCATCTGATTAGAAACACCCACCACTTTAAACACATATGGATGTTTCCACAATATCCAAATTTTCCCCCCCATTTCTTCATTACGTCAGTAACCATTAAAACCTAGCAAACTTGTTAGCTGCTGTAGTTTATTTTCTCTTGCAAAAGGTTCAAAGAGAGTGACAATGGTCCTATTATGTTTACAAATCAAGTTATGCAACATACGTTGAGAACTACCTTATGTTCCACGTAAGAATGGAGTTTGTCATAAATTTAATTTTGCAGTGTGGGTTGACACCCGGTGAGAGTGATGAATAGCCTGGTCTTGCTTTTTTAAACTTAACATAAAACCTTGCAAATTTTTAGACTCATACCCCTTCTGCTTGACTAACCTTGCAAGATTTTCCTTATCCTCTCCATCCTTACCATACGACACGGGATCACTTGATTCTTCTAGAGATGTAGGTCACAAACTGCTTTCCATCTCAAGCACTTCGGAAACCCTTGCAGTGTGGCCACGATCCCAACCAGGCGACATATGAGAACCTTCCACAAGAATAAAATTCATCTCAGGAACTAGCTTTGTACCATTCTCCCTACCCTCAGATAACAGAACTGTTTCTAAATCTCTTAGATCCACTGTGGCCCCTATTTGGATTGAAGACAGCTCTTCAACATGTTCTTCACATACAGAACCTTCCAACATTTTCATTTCGCATCCTCCTGATCAGCCCTTGGAACTTGCACATCCTTCTCCTTCATTGACTGCACATCATTTCTTTCCACTGTCACATCCGTCTCAACCCTATTTTCCAGCATTTCCTTCATCCCATCATCCAGCACACTTGTTCTCCCTGAATTTTTTAGACTTTTATTTCTCTTGCCAAATTTTTCTAGCACCCCCCTTAGCATTATCCTTTCCATGATATGACGTGCCTTCTCCAACCCTACAAATAATTGAAGTATGCCCTTGTCGACAACATTTTTCATAGTAGAAACCTTGTACCACAATTTTTTATTAGCCATCACAATAGGAAAACCCTGCACCAGTTTATCAGTAAGATTGATCTCTACACACATTCACGCCCCCGATGCCCTAGATCTATGAAATGTTGCATTGTCCATGCCTAGAAACCAACCAAACCTCGTTGCCAGAATATGCAAGCAATTAGTTCTCTACATATGTAATGGTAAACTTGTCAAGAAAATCCACTATGGCGCTAACGTAGATTTCTTACGTAAATCAAATTCTTTTGTCCATTAAAACAACCTAAAAACACATCCAGCAATCAAACGTCCTTCACGTGCCCATCCATGCACAAAATCCTGCTCAGACTGCATCTTAACCAATACATGATGGTCATCCATGACGCTACCCATAGGAATATCAAGTAAACCCCATGACTTTACGCTGGCTAACCGAATATCATCAATAGTTGGTCTAGTTCTTACAAACTTTAGAACAAGTGCAAAATGAAAGTCCTATGCCGCCTTCGTGATCTCTGGTTCTGTGAAGATGAAACCTGGTTCACTATTCACATCCACTAGATATCTCATCGACAACTTGAAAGTAAAAGTCGCAGTAGCCTTAGAAATGACTTACACACACAACAAAGAACCCCCATCCCTTGCAGCAGTCCCCTCCGATGAGGGGGGGCAGTGGGTGCTGCCATGGGCTACCGCTAGGCTAGGAAAACCAGAAACGACCAAAAAGGAAATCTTGAATTTTATAGAGCATTTGTGAAACGTCACCTTAGAATGTAAATGGTTGCATATAACTACATGATGTATGTTTTGCATAAGGTCTTGGCATTCATGAGTACATGTTTCATGAAAAGAACAAGGTATCATGGTCCATGTCACATACATTGGGTTTGTGAACAATTTTTAAAAGAAATAAGTCAATAAAATTTTTGTCACGACCCAATTGCTAGGATAGGAGAATACCCTAGTGGAACTCCTCTGTCCACTAGATGAAGTACTGTCAACGGACCTCGAATGGTTCCTAAAGGGAAAGGATACCGAAGCGGGATTGCACCTAAAGTTAGTGGGTGTCAAACAGTGAAGGTGAAAATGCGAACTGTCATAATAAGTATGTTTAAGTATAAGATATAGTCACCTCGGTCAAAGTGGGTTGTTGATTGATGTGGTAACTTGAGGGAAACACATAGTGCATAGGAGAGCCGTGAGGTATCCGATCATAAGTTTAAGTAAAGAATAAGGCCTTAAACTCCAAGATATGATATGTTATGTGAATGATCAAGAACTCGAGCTCATATGTTATATGTTTAAGAACCAAGAATAAAAAGATGAAAAGACATTTTCTAAAAAAGGTCAAAAGGTCTCTATTACACGTTATCTTTTGAAAAAGTCAAAGTTGCATAAGTCAAGTTCATGTTCATGCATTCATTATGGTTTGCTTTTATATGCTTATGATATCTGTTGCATGTTACTTGTTTACTTACTGAAATTTCTCGAAATCTCATTATGGTAGTTTCCACTACCATTCCCACTTGAAATGGTAGAAGTTGTGACTGGAACTCAAGAAGGTGACCATGGGGAAACGTAAGATACCTAAGGAGACCCCAAAGAGCCATGAGAGCTCATCGGAGCCATCCATATTGGATAGGTTGGAAGTCGCTGACCAGTTTATCACTGAAATATCGTAGCTCTTCGAGGAGCTAAGAAAGATTTTGAACACAGATAAGGTCAATTAGGAATGGCCTAGCTAGTTTGTATTTTGATGAGGGATCATGGAGACAATGGAAGAAAGAATGTGTTTTTATGACTTGTTAGTGATCGTCCCGTGGTTAGGGAGTTTTTGAAAAATAACTATTTTTTGGAAGATTTTTATGAAATTAAATCTTTTGGGATAATTGCACTTCGGTCTCATGATATTTATTTTACCACTAGACCCATGGAGTAAAAGAATTTTTCTGCTGAGAATTACTGCATATTGCTAGAATAATAGGTGCATTGCATCTTATCTGTCATTTACAAAGGGTATGTAGCCTTAAGTTACATATCCCAATACTTCAGTCACCGTCCAATCCCAAATGGGGCTGGGGGCGTCACACATGGTCGTGGTGGTTGTGGTGTTTTGAGATCTACTTCCATAACTTGGTCTGTATGTCAGGTTTGTTAGAAGGTTGGTCATACTACTATTCAGTTTTACCATCATTCTGACATGTCTTTCCAAGGTTCCTAAGCACCTTTTGCTCAAGCTTATGTTGTTGTGCCTCATCAGTCTACAAACTCTGCCTATTGCCTAGACACCAATGCAACCAACCATATCACCTTCGACTTCGGTAATTAGACATTAGGTGTCGAGGAGTATTGTGGGTCTAATCAAGTGCATGTTGGCAATGGTCAAGGTTTGCCCATCCATCATATAGGCTCCTCCTATATCTCCTCTCCCTTTAGACATTTTGTTCTTCATAATATTCTTCATGTTCCTACAATTTGCAAACGCTTATTATCAGTTAGCCAATTTACTAAAGATAATTGTGTCTCAAGTGACCTTCACCATTCCTAATTTTATGTGAAGGACTTGGCAACAAGGACTATCCTCCTGCGTGGACCACTTAAACAAGGCATCTATCCAATGCCTGGTGGTGCCTCTAGTTTGTCTCCTTCTCAAGCTCTTGTTGGTGAACGTGTCTCTTTTTCCCATTGGCATCATTAGCTTGGTCACCCTGCCCTTCGTACTATCCATCATGTTCTTTCCTGATTCGGTCTCCCATTGGCTAGCTTCGAAGAGTACCATTTGCTTGTAGTGTCAAGAAGCAAAGAGTCATAGTTTGCCATTTAGTTTTTCTACCAATGTCTCTTCTCTCCCTTTTGATTTAATTTTCACCGATGTATGGGGCCCAACTCCTGTTTTATTGACTAGAGGCTTTTGTTATTATGTTTTATTCTTGGACGACTAGAGTAAATTTTGTTGGCTTTTCTTCATTACTTCCAAATCTGATGTACACACCACTTTTCTTAAATTTCAAGCAAATGTTGAATGCCTTTTTTATCACAAAAATAAAGTTGTGTAGTCTGACTGGGGTGGGGAATACAGACCCCTCTTTTACTATTTTCTTTTGTTGGGATTTTCCATCATTTGTCCTGTCCTTATACTCACCAACAAAATGGGGTTATAGAAAGAAAACATCGTCTTATTGTTGAAGTAGGCCTTGCCCTTGACTCATTCTTCCATGCCCCAACATTACTGGGCCGATGCATTTGAAACTGCAGCATTTCTCATCAATAGGCTAGGCTACCAACCCCCGTGTTGTATGAACTCTCCCCTTTTGAGCGTTTATTCAAATCAGTCCCTAATTATCGTTTTCTAAAAACCTTCAGGTGACTTTGTTGGCCTTGTCTTTGTCCCTACAACAGTAACAAGTTAGACCCCCATTCCTTCCTTGCCTTGTGTATTCCTTGGATATAGCCCACAACACCAAAGGACATAAGTGTCTACACCTTCGTATGAATTGGACTTATATCTCTAGGAATGCCATTTTTTATGACTCCAAGTTTCCCTTTTCCATTTCCTCCCCTTCAGTTAGTCAACCTAATTCCAATCCACTTCCATAGCCCACTGGTCCTATCCTAACCTCCCAACCTTTGGCCCCTCCACAACCCCCTGGCCCAATTACAAACACGTCATCTCCATCTTTCCGACCCATACTTGAGAGTCACCCTACTATCCATTCACCAGTTTCTTCCTCACCTTCATAAATTGTATCTCCCATGGCTAACACCTTAGATCCACCTATACAAGTTCATTCAATGACAACTTACTCAATGAATTAGATTACCAAGTCTCAGGTGTTCAATGATGGCAGAGTCCGGTACCCCTTGTACTTACCACTTGCTCTGTTTTTAGTGAACAGGAACACTCCTCTTATATTGTTGCCTCCAAAGATCTGGCCTAGCATGTAGCAATGCATGTTGAGTTTCATGCTCTCCTTAGAAACGGCACCTGGAAGCTTGTTCCTCCATCTCCAGACATGAACATCACCGGCTATTGTTGGGTTTTCAAATTGAAGCGGCGCACTGATGGCACTATTGAATGGCACAAAGCTCGTTTAGTGGCATAGGGATACCATCAACAAAGTGGACTTGATTCTGAAGACACCTCTAGTCCCATCATAAAATACACAACTATTTAGTTCATTCTATCCACATGGCTGTTAGTTTTAACTAGTGCATTCGTCAGATGGATATTCAAAATGTATTTCTTCATAGTTTTCTTCGAGAATAGGTCTACATGCAACAACCACCATGATTTTAGCATCCACAATTTCCTCACCATGTATGCCATCTCTAGTGTGCCCTTTACGATCTTAAATAAGCTCCAAGAGCTTGGTTCTCGAGATTCAGTACAAAATTTCTACAACTTGGGCTTAAGCCTCAATAGCAAACTCTTCACTATTTAATCTCCACAATTATAACATCTCTATCTTCATTTTGATGTGTGGACGACATCATCCTGACAGGTTCTTCCTCACAAGCAATTGATTCTCTACTTTGTTTGTTGCAAGCAGATTTTGCGGCCTTAAAAGACCTAGGATCTCTTCATTATTTTTTGAACATTGAAGCACTACATATTGATTCTGGTCTAATGTGACAAAATCAACATTCCTTCCCTCCCCTTGAGTTTGAGGGGGCGTATTGAGAATCCTAATCAAACGAATGCTGATTCATTGGATCACCACAAGACTACTAATAATAGGAATCTTCACGAAGTTGATAAGAAGAGTCCATTTGAACTCAAACTTGGAGATGACATGAAAGATGTTACAAAATATACGGATACTTAATTATCTATTATTTTGTAAACTCTACTCATCAGTGTTTGAGTTTGATCTTGATTGTGCAATGATGATTATTTAGAAATATACTTACACAACTCTTGAAAGTTAAGTAAGGATAAATATATTTTACAAACATTAGAGTGCGTCTAACTAGTTTAGATTAATTAATCAAAGCTGGTGGCCAAGGAGCTGTGATCGATCGCCCCATGTAGGTTCAAGTTGTAAATTATAATTAATGCATTTCTTTAATTTGCAAGCGGCATGCAATTACATGCTAAAGAAGTAGTCATCCCGGCAGACCCGGCCTGAAAGTTATTGATAGTTGGCTTCCGTCAGGACATTTGATTAAGTAAGACAAATGATAGTTACAATCGTAAGTATAATTATTTTAAAAAATACTATGAATAAATATGAGAATCATAAAAGAAAATATAATTTTTTAATAATAGACTCTAATCCTTTTAAAAAAACCTATATAGTACTTACGTACTCTATAACTATATGTACTATTATTATTATTATTATTAAAGTAAAGCAATTAATAATGAAGATATGATCATATTAACGTGTATCATAGGTCATCATCATTTCGCGAAACTTCTTCTTTATCCGTCCAGTAATCATACAACAATCTCAACTGGAAACTGTCTGTTAGGAGAAATATAAATATTAAAATTTAAGATTTTTTAGAGAAATAATAATTTCACGTAATACTGTAATAGATTTTTAAATTCAAGCCTCGATATGAACCACATATTAATACAAGTACTTCAGATCGAATTTCCACCTAGCTACCCCCGTTCCTACTCATGATGTTTGTATTGACTGATCACTTTGAAGTCTATTAATGTATTTGTCCCGAGGATAAAGTCGAATCGATAACATCATTAAAATCAACCAAGATCACGATGACGACTTCATGATTCCTAAAGTTATATGTTTTTTTTATTTTTTATTTTTAAAAAAGATATTTATATATAATAAGAGAGATTCATATAAAAAATAAAAATAATATTTATAATTATGTATTGTACAAATGTCGCGCGTTCTATTTAAAAAAATATAAAATTTATATAAAATAATTAATTTTTTAATAATAGACTACAATCATATTTAAAATAAATATACCATATATACACATGTCATTACTATGCATGGATAATGCTTAGTCTACCGATGGTTTCTGCCGAGAAATTCTAGATATTCAATTTTTTTTTGTATTTTTAAGTTTTACTTAATGAGTAAATGAATACTTTTTACTAATGTTGTTAATTTTTTTAAAAATATTTATAAAGAAAAAAAAGTCATTTGGACTTGTCGGTATCATTTCTCAGCTACATCCTGTGGTGGTGCAGCACGACTCGGCCATTACTATGTCTATACAGTCAAGTTGTCAACAACCGGAAGGGCTTTCACATGCCCTATATAACGAATCCAAGACACTGCCCCTAACATGATTCCACTGTCGGATTTTGACAAATAACTCCTCTCTTCTCTGTTCTCAAGTCTCATTGTCTGTCGTAATTCCAAGGAAAGAGGCTTTGCAGAAGTGGTTCTAGGCAAGCTATGAATTACATGTGGGCTTTCATAACCAGTTGGTTCACACCCGCCTATATCTTCCTCCCCCTCAACCTCATCATAGCCACCATCTTTCTGAGATCCCGATTCGGCTCTCAGAGAATACCAGAACAGAAGCAACTCGGTCGAGTCACGTCCGTTCTCGACCGAGTCAGGTCCAACAACTTTTCCCTCTACAAGTTCAAGCAACCCAACGCAGACCCAATCGCCGATCACTTTCTGCTGCCTACGGGTCCTAAGCACGTCAATACCCCGTATCCCGTCCCGGATCATCCTCTGACCCAAATCGCCCGGCCTCCTTTCCTGTTGGAACGCCCCAAGTCCATCAACCTCTCCTCTCACTATCCATCCGACTCGTCCGCCAGCGAAAGCGAAGTTCATCACCCTACGGATCTGAACACGGACGCAGACCATTTGGTGAGGCGGAGCAAGTCGGAGAAGGGCGTCGTCGGAGCTCATGAAAGGCCAAGGGAGAAGATGAAGAAGTCTATGAGCGAGAAATCGGCGGTAGGGAGCTCCGAGGAGAAGGTGACGGCGTCGTTGGAGGATGACGAAGAGGTGGACGTGAAGGCCGATGATTTTATTTACAGGTTTAAGCAGCAGCTGCGGTTGCAGCGGCTCGAATCTCTTCTTCGTTACAGGGATCGACTTGCTTAAGAGGAACTAATTAAATTAAATCGATAGTTTTATAATTTTTCTTTTGCGCTTTCAGCTGATTATACCCAATACTTGTTGGTCTCCCATGTCAAGATCGTGACGGTATTTCTGTCATTTCATCCCGTAATGGATAACTGAGCATGGAGAATGGCAGTGAGAATTCAACCAAGTACTGCATGGACCTTCTGCTCTCATGGCCAGCGTTTCTTCTTCGACGAACGTAGTATTTGATTGAATTCCGAGACACGGTCATATTGGTCATTTTGAACCTATATATCTGGTTTATTTGGGATGATGAAACGAAGAGTACTCTACATAGAAGGTTTAATCAATTAGTGTCTTTAATTTCTTATGTAATCGTTTGGTACTTGTTTAAAGTTACTTTGCATGCATGGTCATGGATGTTGATGTAAAATGTCCCCAATGGCAAAAATTGCAGTGGATACGCTTAAATCCTGTGGGTCATTTCTGTCATTTTCTTTATGTGTCATACTTAGGCCTGCACATCGAGCCACCCGAGAAGGATTTGGGCCCGATTCGATCCGACCTGTAGGATGATGCGGTTCATGGTGACCTGATCCGACCTGTAAACCTCAGATCGGGTCGAACCCGTTCGTCTTCTCCACATTCTTTCTCTTCTTCCTCTTACCAACCCTTTAACCACAGTTCTAGTGGAAGAAGCTACGCCAAATACGTGCTAGTTACCACCGTCGTTCGAGTAATGTTGGTGCGTCTTCTCCGCATTCATTCCGCCATACGTATGGAGGTAAAAAGATCAAAGTAGTCCCAAAAAAGACACAGACAGATTGAAAACCAGCCACAAATTAAGTAAAGGAAGAAAAAAACGCCATTTTCAAAGATTTTGTGTTTGAAGAGAGGTGTGATTACCATGGACTAGGGTAATGTTTTCCTTGGGCTGTGATCTATTTTTTAGCAGCAAAATAGAGGATTGTTCATCCTGCAGGTGGCTATTGGGAAACTGCACCGCCGTTGTTGAACAACAATGGTGTAGGGCAGTGACACATTGAGGCCGTGGGGAAGCCGTAGGTTGGGTGTTTGAAGGAGGGTCTTGCGTCAACAGCCAGATATTGAGCATCCACGATGCCCACGGCGTGAAAAGCCACTGGGAACGACCGGAAAGTTTCTGCAATACCCAGTTAGGGCTTTTCTGGTACCTTTTCTTCTCTCCTGCCGGCTACCACAAACAAAGTATAAATGAAATCCAGTGTGATGTCTGTGACAAGGACGAGGCCTCGATGTTCTGCACCGCCGATGAGGTAGCTCTCTGCGACCCCTGCGACTACAAGCTCACCTCCAAGCATCAACGCTTCTCGAAATCTCGCTTCTGCATCCTTCTGGTTTTCAAAACCATTTTCTAGGTTGAGCCTTCCACCTTTAAATGTGTCATTTTATTCGGGTAATCAGTTTTGACCGATATGTGTAAACCCGTTATGTGTAAACCCGTTACCCGATGAACCCGACTTTAGTCGGATGGGCTCACATTGGGCCTTCCAGATTGATCGGGTCTGAGCCTTTTATGCACACTCCTAGTCATACCAATGAGGAGGGGCAACGTATGAACGTTGCTTGCATTATTGTTGAGTAAGGCGCAGGCGCACTATCATTCATATCAATGGTAGTAATTATGAGTTCATGAGTTCCTCCAATAAAAAGATTGCAGATTATAACGTCGATGTGTCTCACCAAAATGAGGCTATTTTAGTTATTTATATTCTCTAGAGTAATTTTACTTTTTCTTCATGAATTTTATAGCAAGAGAATTTTACTTTTATTTGTAATAAATTTCTCATTAATTTTTTTGATAAGAATGAGGTTTCGAACTCCGTATCTTCATTTTGGAGGCTAGAAACTATATCAATTAGGTCACATGCCTTTGTCAATTACTCATTTATCCGAATGGTACTTAAAAACTCAATATTATGAAAAGATAATGAAGAATTAAATATCTAACACTTTTTATATTTTTCTCCATTAAAGGACACAATGTTACATAAACCTGTCATCGTGGAAGTAAGCTGTCATTAGTGGCGGAGCCACGTTGTACCAAGTGGGGCCATGACTCCCTCCCAATTTTTTTTTTAAATCATATAATAACTAACCCTTAGATTTTTATGCAAATTCTATAAATATAGAAAATGGCCCCTAAAAAATTCTATTGGATACGTCCTCAGTATGTTAACGAGGTTCGGCCCCACTGCCTACGTCCTCGCCTCAAGCTATGCCTTGAGGATTTCTGAATTCACTATTCAACCTCCTTCAGGTGGAGATAGAAACCTATTACACTTTTGAACAACACCGCTACAAGGGATCAGTGTAGAACACTCTCTACACTTGCAATCACCCTACACGTGGTGATTCAACTATTCCCTATGTAGAACACTTTCTACACGTACAAGGGTTATACACACAATTTTACTGATACAAGAATTGATAGTGGGTAGGTTATCAGAAAACACTCCTCAATGAGTAAAATAAAAACAATACAGCGCAAACTATATCTCTCAAAATGAATAAGGGTTAAGGCACAATGCTTAGAAAAGAGACAATGAAAGTTTTGAATGAATATTGTATGCTCTTGGTGTTGTAAATGTGAAGCTCTCAAATGATCTATTTATAGGCATATGAGACTTCATATTCAAATTTAAAAAGATTCACATGTCAAAGACAACATCATTTACTTTTCAAGAAATTCAAACTTAATCTTTTTACTTTTTTGCATATGACAAAATGAGCACACTTTACTTTTCAAAAAATTCAAACCTAATCTTTTACTTTTTGCATATGACAAAAGGAGCACAGTTTACTTTTCAAAAATATCTTTTACTTTTTGCATATGACAAAATGAGCACATTTTACTTTTCAAAATTTTCAAACAAAGACATCTACCTTTTGCATAAGTCAAGAAAAGTACAATCACTTTTGAAAATATTCAAATAAAACATGCACATATGAAAGATGACAATCAATCATCTTAATATTTTCAAAGTTCAAACCTTTAATCATGTCATGCACATGTGAAAGATGACAATCAATCATCTTTCAAAAATTTCAAAATATTCATGCACATGTAGAAAATGTATTTTAATGCTTTATGATAAAATATTAATTTTGAGCCTTAATCCTAATTTTAAATTTTTAAGAGATTTACAACATTACTTTATGACTTTAATGTGAACTTGTTCCCTTCTTACTCATGCTTGGTTCCTTGATGTTCTTGACTCCATTGTATGGATAACTTGAGCTTGAGACTCCTTTATTATTTGAATTCATTTATTATCATCAAAATCCATGTGTAGATTTATAATTACACGAAACTTGAAATCTTGGGTTCAACAATCTCCCCCTTTTTGATGATGACAAATACTTGATAGAACCTGAAGCCTGTATTAATACTTAAGCTCCCACTGAGAATATGCGTTAGTTTTTCAAGCAAAAGTATAAATATAATTCCAAGCATATATAACAAGTTTAGCAATTTAAACAATGTTAATGTTCTAGTTTAAAACTTCTCCCCCCTTTTGGCATCATTAAAAATGATCCGCAGCAAGTAAATAGACTGAAGAAAACGGTGTGTCAGTAGACATTGTAGATAGTTGAAAAAAAAATGGAGCCGTCCGTGACCCGACAAGTGCTGCGAAGGCTTGAGGCCTAATTCTATGAATTTAGTACAGCTGGAGATTTAAACAATCGCCTGATGTTATTGACAAATGGGATTGAAGGCTCTGAGTTTCTATAAAAAAATGATCATTTTCACCCATCAGATAAAAAAAAAATCACATTGCTCTTTGACCTGAGTTCTGTTTTTCCATAACGATAGAATGGCCGAGCAACTCTCTTCCATTAATGTTCCAGACTTGAATCAGGAACCTTTGACGCATCAACCATCAATCTTATCTCCTGAGGCCCTCAATACCATGATAGAAGCAGAGATCCATTTTTCTAGTAGGGCTGATTCTGAGATTGTTGCAGAATCAAGAATTCTCAGTAGTCAATATGCTGCCTCTGTTACTGATAAAGGGTTAGAATTGCATAATAAAGTTGGTTAAATGAGTGATTTATTTTATCAAATAAGGATTGAACACTTAATTATGCATCAAATTCTAATATTGAATATCAAATTAATTGATGTCAATATTTTATACACATAAAGTTCTATATTTGCCTTTGAAAGAAATACATTTTTAATGTACTGCAGGGCATTTATGAAAATATTAAAAGAGAAGAGAACTCAGTTGGATGAGGAGTAGGACAACAGAGGAAATCAACAGAAAAATACAGCAGCATACACATACAGCTCACGGCAGCACTTGCAGAAAGCTCAACACATGCTGGAACCCATGGACAGCACATGCAGAAAGTGGACAGCATCATTCACGGATGCAGAAAGTAGAAGGACATCACACAAAGCAGAAAACAAGAAAGTCACGCACACATGCAAAGTCTCTCACGGCAGCTCACACATGCAAAGCAACTCACGGCACCTCAATGCAGAAAATAGAAAAATCACACACACATGCAGAAATCAACAATCATGGCTGGAAAACAACTAGCACATGCAGAAAACAATTTGAAGCACTTGGAAGCACATTCGAAACCGAGTCAAGTTTTTGGCGCCGTTGCCGGGGACAACTGGTGCTTATTAGAGCATTCCTCTACTGCTAAGAGGACGTTTGTGGAGCTGTGAACCTCTTCACAGCCTAGGTGACATCTAATCTTTTTCCCTTCTCTCTGTTTATTTTTCATTGTCCTTGATCATCTGCTCTTGTTTGTATGACTGGTTGGACTAGAGACCATACATCTCGACTGTTTAGGACAGAATCATTGACATCTTTTAGCTCTGCATCATCTTCCGTTGAATCATCAGCTGACACTGATAGCATCATGGCTGAAAATGAGCATCATGATAGGGAAGTGGATAATCCAAACAGGACACTTAGAGAATATCTTCAGCCTGTTAGGACTAGCACACCTTCTTGCATCATTTTACCTCTTAATGCAAATGCTTTTAATTTCAAACCTGGGATGATTCCATTGTTACCACACTTTCATGGTATGGAATCTGAAAACCCCTACTTGCATATCAAAGAGTTTGAAGAAGTGTGTTCCACATTCATGGATAGAACATGCACTGAAGAGGTCATAAGATTGAAACTGTTTCCATTTTCCTTAAAAGACAAGGCTAAGACATGGTTGAATGCCTTAAGACCAAGATCCATTGGGACTTGGCAAGAAATGCAAACTGAATTTTTAAAGAAATTTTTTCCCATGCATAGAACCAATGCCTTGAAAAGACAAATCATGAATTTTTGCCAAAAGGATGTGGAAACATTTTATCATTGTTGGGAACGATTCAAAGACCTTTTAAATGCATGTCCTCATCATGGATATGAGAATTGGAGGGTCATTAGTTTTTTTTATGAGGGGTTGCAACCAAAGATGAGACAATTTGTGGAGACCATGTGTAATGGAGAGTTTTTTAACAAAGAACCTGAGGAAGCTTTTGGGTATTTTGATTATCTAGCTGAAAATGCACAATCATGGGATACATCTGATGTTCATAATAGGTCGGAAAGTTCAAAGACAATTTCAGGGGGTGGGAAATATAATCTGAGGGAAGTAGATGATTTGAATGCTAGGTTGGCTATGATTTCTAAGAAATTAGAAACCATAGAATTGAAGAAAGTGAATGAAGTACAAGCTGTACCTCAGATTACCTTGAGCTGTAATATTTGTGAGGGCCAAGGGCATTCAACTAATGATTGCCCAACCATTCCAGCTTTTAAAGAAGTTCTTTTGGATCAATCTAATGCTGTTAATATGGTTGCTAAATCTTTTTCAGGTCCTTATTCCAACACTTACAATTCGGGATGGAGAAATCACCCTAATTTTAGTTGGAGGGGTGAACAAGCTGCTGTACCTGCAACCAACATAGCTGGTCCTTCACAATTTGCACCCTATACAACCCCAGGAGGTTCAGGACCATCTCAATATGCCAACCACATGGTGCCAGCTCAGAAAAAGAACCTTGAAGACAATTTCCAGCAATTATCCACCAATTTTCAGCAGCTGTCCACCAATTTTCAACAATTCATGCAAAGCCAAGCTGCTATCAACAGTCAAAATTCACAAGCAATTGCTGACATTCGAGGGTCAGTCACAAGGTTGACCACAACCATGAGCACTCAAGAGAAAGGGAAGTTCCCTGCACAATCTCAGCCTAATCCACAAGGCCAAAACCAGCAATTTCAAGGTATGGCAGGAGATCCAAATGTCAAGCAAGTCAAGGCTGTTACAACCTTGAGAAGTGGTAAGGTGATCGGCATCCCAGATCAAGAGGTAGAAAAGAATGGTAACATTTCTAAACCTCCTTCTGAAAATGAGGCTCATGGTCCTTTGGAATCTAAAAGTGTCCCAAGCACTACACTTGCACCTTTTCCTCAAAGGTTAATCCCTTTGCATAAAGATAAACATCACGCTGAAATCCTTGAAATTTTTAAGCAAGTTAGGATAAATATACCATTATTGGATGCTATTCAACAGATTCCTACCTATGCTAAATTTTTAAAGGATTTATGCACTGTGAAAAGAAAATTAAATGTGCAAAAGAAAGCTTTTCTTACTGAGCAGGTTAGTGCTATTATCCAAACCAACACTCCTCCCAAATACAAGGATCCAGGATCCCCTACCATAGCTTGCATGATAGGGAACTCAAAAATAGGCCAAGCATTATTAGACTTAGGTTCCAGTGTGAACTTATTGCCTTATAATGTTTATGTTCAGCTTGGATTGGGTGAGTTGAAATCTACTTCTATCACATTGCAGTTGGCAGATAGGTCTATAAAGATTCCTAGAGGTGTTGTGGAAGATGTTTTGGTTCAAGTAGACAAATTCTACTATCCAGTAGACTTTGTCGTACTCGACATGCAATTGACTAATCATTCTACTTTCCAAGCACCGGTTATCTTAGGAAGACCTTTCTTGGCCACTTCTAATGCACTCATAAATTGTAGAAGTGGAGTTTTAAAATTGAGTTTTGGAAATATGACCTTGGAGCTAAATATTTTTAATCTTTGCAGGCAACCGCAAGAAGTTGAAGAAGTTCATGAAGTGAATTTACTGGAAAATTTCATTGATGACAATTCTGCACATTACTTTCAACTTATTGATTCTTTAGAGGAATTTGAAGAAGATTTGAAAATAGTTGATAATATTAATGACTCATCTCTTGTTTCCTCAATAGGTCAGCAAGTTACACCACCATGGAGGCCAAAATTTGAGCAACTTCCACCATTGACATCAACTCTCAAACCTTCGGAGGAGCAATCCCCAACTTTGGACTTCAAACCTCTTCCATTGGAGTTGAAGTATGCTTTCTTAGGACCACAAAGCACTTTCCCTGTGGTAATTTCTTCTCACTTAACTAGTGAACAAGAAGATAAATTGCTAGATGTGCTTAAGAAGCATAAAAAGTCTATTGGATGGACAATGGCTGATATAAAAGGTATAAGTCCCTTGGAGTGTACCCATAGGATTTATTTAGAAGATAATGCAAAACCTTCTCGGGAAATGCAAAGAAGGTTGAATCCCACAATGAAGGAAGTGGTTAAAAATGAGGTGTTGAAATTGCTTGATGTGGGTATCATTTACCCCATCTCGGATAGCAAGTGGGTAAGTCCCATTCATGTAGTTCCAAAAAAATCTGGGCTTACCATTGTTAAAAATGATCAAGATGAATCGATTCCTACAAGAATTCCTACTGGTTGGCGCATGTGTATTGATTATAGGAAGTTGAATGCCGCCACTAGGAAAGATCATTTTCCTTTGCCTTTCCTTGATCAAGTGTTAGAAAAAGTCGCTGGACATGCTTTTTATTGTTTCTTAGATGGGTTCTCCGGTTACTATCAATTGGAAATAGCACCAGAGGATCAAGAAAAGACCACCTTTACTTGTCCCTTTGGTACTTTTGCTTTCAGGAGAATGCCTTTTGGTTTATGCAATGCACCAGCAACTTTTCAAAGATGCATGCTTAGCATTTTTTCTGACATGATTGAGAACACTCTAGAAGTGTTTATGGATGATTTTTCTGTATTTGGTGATTCATTCGAGGTTTGTTTAACCAATTTACAAGCTGTTTTGGCCAGGTGTGAAGAGAAGCAGTTGCTACTTAATTGGGAGAAGTGCCATTTCATGGTGCAACAGGGCATTGTTCTAGGACATGTTGTTTCATCTAGAGGACTTGAAGTAGATAGAGCAAAAATCGATTTGATTTCTAAACTTCCTACACCTAAGTCAATGAAAGACATTAGATCTTTTCTTGGGCATGCGGGTTTTTATAGGAGATTTATCAAAGACTTTAGCTCTACTTCTAAGCCTCTATGTAAGCTATTGATGAATGATGTAAAATTTGATTGGACACCCGAGTGTCAAGAAGCTTTTTGTCGGCTTAAAACTTTGCTAACCACTGCTCCGATTCTTCAACCTCCTGATTGGTCACTTTCTTTTGAAATCATGTGTGATGCAAGTGATTTTGCTATAGGAGCTGTTCTTGGACAGCGTAAGAACAAACTTCCTTATGTCATTTACTATGCAAGTAAAACTTTGAATTTTGCTCAAAAAAATTATTCTACTACTGAAAAAGAATTACTTGCTGTAGTATTTGCTTTAGAGAAGTTTCGTGCATATATTCTTGGTTCTCCTATAGTCATCTTTACTGACCATGCAGCTCTCAAGTATTTATTGACAAAGAAAGATGCAAAACCAAGGTTGATTAGATGGATACTTTTACTCCAAGAGTTCAATATCATCATCAAGGACAAGAAAGGAGTAGAGAATGTGGTAGCCGACCATTTGTCTAGGCTCACAGTTGCTGAAACTGAACAACCAACACCTGTTCTTGATTCTTTTCCTGATGAACATCTTATGTTGGTTGAAAATTTGCCTTGGTTTGCTGATATAGTTAATTTTCTGGTGACAGGAAAAACACCACTTCATTGGAGTGCTCAAGATATACGAAAATTCATGCATGAGGTGAGATCGTTCTTTTATGATGATCCTTACCTTTTCAAGTATTGTCCTGATCAAATCATTAGAAAATGTGTGCCTGAGCATGAGATGCAAGCTGTCCTTTCTTTTTGCCATAGTGAGGCGTGTGGGGGTCATTTTTCTGCACACAAGACAGTTGCAAAAATTTTACAAAGTGGTTTTTATTGGCCTCATTTGTTTAAAGATGCATATAGTTTCTGCAAGACTTGCGAGTCATGTCAGAAATTAGGTGCTGTCACGAAAAGGAACATGATGCCTTTAAAACCCATTTTGGTCATAGAGATTTTTGATTGTTGGGGAATTGATTTTATGGGGCCATTTCCTTCTTCTTTTGGTTATTTGTACATCTTAGTGGCCATTGATTATGTTTCAAAATGGGTCGAAGCCATACCATGTAAAACAAATGACCATAAGGTGGTGCTTAAATTTTTGAAGGAAAATATTTTTGCTAGATTTGGCATGCCTAAGGCCATCATAAGTGATAATGGCACCCATTTTTGCAACAAGCCTTTTGCTGCCCTCTTGCATAAGTATGGCATTCACCACAAAGTTTCTACCCCATATCATCCCCAAACGAATGGCCAAGTTGAACTTGCTAATAGGGAAATTAAGACCATTTTGGAAAAAACTGTGAGTCCGAACCGAAAGGATTGGTCTTTGAAATTAACCGATGCATTATGGGCATACAGGACTGCATATAAAACTGTTTTGGGTATGTCTCCTTATCGGTTAATCTATGGTAAGGCTTGTCACCTCCCTGTTGAGCTTGAACACCGTGCATTTTGGGCCATCAAAAAGTTTAATTTTGATCTTGATCAAGCTGGATCTTTGAGGAAATTACATCTTTGTGAATTAGAGGAACTTCGGAGGGATGCTTATGATAATTCTAAGCTGTCCAAGGAACGTATGAAGTCTTTCCATGATAAGCATATTCAAAGAAAATCATTTGAGCCTAATCAACAGGTTTTACTCTACAATTCTCGACTTCATTTGTTCCCTGGCAAGTTAAGATCCCGATGGAGTGGCCCCTATGTGGTTAAAACAGTTTTCCCTCATGGTGCTATTGAGGTTGTCAATCCTCAAAATGGAAATGCTTTTAAGGTTAATGGTCAAAGGCTCAAGCCTTTTATTTCTAACTTTGCACCTGAGGAATCTACTCTACATTTGCTTGATCCTAATTGATGGTTCTTGATTTATCCAGTTCTTTTCATTGTTTTCTTTTGTTCTTCAGTTTTCATTTTTATTTTGGTTGCATTCCTTTCAAAGTTGTTCAGGTACTTCCTTTTCCTCTTTCCTTCAGTTTTTCTTTGAATTTACGGTTCTTCTTTTAGTTGTTTTGCCCCTTAACTACTCTCTTTGTGTAAATTCCTTCATTTCTCTTGCATCATTGAGGACAATGCTACAATCTAGTTGGGGGGTGGAAGAGAATTTATTTCTCTGTTTGCATGCCTTAGACACATTTTGGTCCACCTTGGGGAGTACTAGTAATGAGTTGAAAGCAGATTAAATTCCCCATTCTTGAATTTTACATGCTGGGAAGTGTACAAAAAAAAATAATAATAAAATAAAAGGATCTGTTGAAGTCATAGAACATGTGGAATGTAGTGCAAATATGAGTATATGTTAGTTGTTAAACCAAGAGAAAGATGTTAAAAGTTTTGCTAAAACACATACAACACATACCCGGAAGGCCTAGAAAGACTATATTGAGTCATTGTTGGTTAATTTACACTTCAATTGTTTGAGACTCTAATGAACCATATCCTAATGGCTTAGGAAGAAATCTGAATTAAATGAGAAAAGGGACAAGCTAGGTGCCTTTCAAAGTGTAATAGCGTGAAAGCCACCACTACAATGGTTTTGAATTAGAGTAAGACCATGTGGTTTTCTCAGATTGGTTGTTGTGATTGAAACTGTTAATGTCTCTTAGTAGTCGATTTTGGAATTCTAACCCCATCTCCATGCACTTGAAAGAAAGCAAGCTTTGTTACATGTAATTCCCTTGGTTGATTAACTAAATTGTGTATAAATCTCTCAGTTGATACAAAATTCAGATTAATCTATCTCCAGTGTTCTTAAACTCAACAAGTCTGTTTCATGGCATGTGATTCTCAGATTTTCTCAAATTGTAGTTGGTAATTTCACCTTTGCATGAATTCATTCGCTTTAATTGCTAGAGTCTAGCAAAAGTTAGTTGGGGGGTGTGATAAAGGGTTAGAATTGCATAATAAAGTTGTTTAAATGAGTAATTTATTTTATCAAATAAGGATTGACCACTTAATTATGCATCAAATTCTAATATTGAATGTCAAATTAATTGATGTCAATATTTTATACACATAAAGTTCTATATTTGCCTTTGAAAGAAATACATTTTTAATGTACTGCAGGGCATTTATGAAAATATTAAAAGAGAAGAGAACTCAGCTGGATGAGGAGTAGGACAACAAAGGAAATCAATAGAAAAATACAGCAGCATACACATGCAGCTCACGGCAGCACTTGCAGAAAGCTCAACACATGCTGGAACCCATGGACAGCACATGCAGAAAGTGGACAACATCATTCACGGATGTAGAAAGTAGAAGAACATCACACAAAGCAGAAAACAAGAAAGTCACGCACACATGCAAAGTCTCTCACGGCAGCTCACACATGCAAAGCAACTCACGGCACCTCAATGCAGAAAACAGAAAAATCACACACACATGTAGAAATCAACAATCACGGCAAACCAACACATGCAAAAATCAACAATCACGGCAAACCAACACATGCAGAAATCAACAATCACGGCTGGAAAACAACCAGCACATGCAGAAAACAATTTGAAGCACTTGCAAGCACATTCGAAACCGAGTCAAGTTTTTGTTGTTACGACCATGTCTCAGAGGTTAATGGAGAGGGTGAGTGAGATTGATCATCTTAACATTCAAATATCTGAGTTACGACAGAAGCTTGCTAATAAGAATAGAGAGAATAAAAGGCTAAAGCAAGAAAACAAAGAGTTGAAAAAATTTGCAGATTGGTATGCTCATGATTTACAACCACGAATAGAGGAGCTGGAACGAGAAAGGGTTCAAATACAAGGTCAACATCGGCAGATAACAGCAGAGGTTCATCGTTTACTAGAAAAATAGAGACAATCTACTGTTAATCTCGCTGGCTTAGTAAGAAAACTTTTGACAATGTGTGTCCAGCATATCTTGAATTTCTTTTGACTAAATAAGATTTGAAAAGACAATAGTTTGTCTTGTTCTTTATGCTATCTCTATAAAATCAGTCTTAAAGTTCATCCAATTTGCATCAAATCTTATTCTCATCTCTATAACTCATCTGTATTCCTTCAACATTCTCGTTTTAAGTTTTCAATTCTTTTCCCAATGGCTCATTCTTCTAACATTCCTCTAGATCCATCCATGAGATATTCAGCACCTCAACCTCCTGTCCTTTCTGCAGCTGCCATTGGTGCCATATTGTAGTAAGAAAATAATAGTTTGGTTAATAAGTCAGACTCCGATGCTATCTATGACTTGGTGAGTCTCGGGACTCGCTACTCATCCTCTATTGTTGCTTTTTCCCAGCGGGTACAAGCCAAAAACCATGAGGTTGATAAGCTTAAAGAACAAATTGTTGTACTTCAACGAATTGTTCAAGAGTCTCACACAAGGGAAGAAATCCTTCAGCAGAAAAATAAACAGTTGAAATCTCTATTGGATTCTTCATTCCACTTGCCAGTTCCCATGAATAGGGATGACATGATGTTGTATGAAGAGAATGAGCGTCTCAAACATGAGGCTAAGAACTTCAAGTTTATGTAAAAGTATTTTAAAAAAATATCTCTCTATTTTTATGAACTCTGGTCTATCTTTTAAGAGATATTCATAACATGCATCATACCTATTTCTCTTCTAATCATACATAATCTATCTTCTGGTAAAGGTTTTGTGAATATATCGGCTAACTGATCGTGTGTGTTTGTGAACTCTAGTACTATATCGCCTTTCTACACATGATCTCGAAGAAAATGATATTTTATTTCAATATGCCTAGTTCTAGAATGTTGTATTGGGTTCTTTGAAAGATTTATAGTACTTGTATTATCACATTTGATTGGAATGTGATTATACATGAGTTTAAAATCTTCAAGTTGTTGCTTCATGTAAAGGACTTGAGCACAACAACTACCCACAGCAACATATTCTGCCTCAGCAGGAGATAGTGCAACAGAATTTTATTTTTTACTAAATCAGGAAACTAGTGCATGACCTAAGAAATGACAAGCACCACTAGTGCTTTTCCGATTTATTTTACAACCAGCATAATCTGCATCTGTGTAACTGATTAGATCGAAAGATGTGTGCTTAGGGTACCATAACCCTAGGTTAATTGTACCACTAAGATATCTAAGAATGCGCTTAACTGCAATTAAATGAGATTCTTTTGGAGATGATTGAAAGCGTGCACATAAGCACATATGACTCACTCAAAAATGAGTAGCATTAATGTTATCCCAAGTGCAGGAGGATGTCGTGTAATAATAAGGAATAAATTCCTAGATCGTCTCCTCAGGGAAAATTTACTCAAAATTTAAACTCGTTGAAAAATTGTGAAAAACTTCACAAAGAAAAAAAAAATAAATGGTATGTGCAATGGATGGAAATTTTACTAGTCATGGACTAGATTCATGTTTTTAGATTTGTTTGTCGGATTTGAATGCAGCGATGAAAAGTAAGGAATGAAAATGCATGAAACTAAATTAAAATTGCTGAAATTAATAGACTGAAATTTAAAAGAACAAGAAAAATAAATGACATTAATTTAAATAATAGGAATTAAAGATGCAAGAAAATAAACGACATTAACCTAAATAGAGGAATTACAAGTGCGAGAAAAATAAATGATAGTAATTTAAATAAACAGAAATTAAAGGTGCAAAAAAAAATAAATGACAGTAATTTAAATAGACAGAAATTAAATGTGCACGGAAAATATAAGACATTAAACTGAAATTAAATAAAAACAGGAATTGTAAGGAATAAACTTGATGTTTGGAAATGGAGACTGCGTTCTCCAATCCAAAAATCTGAACTTCCAGATAAAATGATTTCTCAAATAAAATAAACGCTCTAAATAAAATGCATCCTAAAAGAAATTGAACTCTCAATTAAATTAAAATTTCAAATAAATTACACACTCAAATTGAAGTTGAGCTCTAAATAAAATAAACACTAAAAGAAATTATTTCCTAGATGAATACAAAGAAAGCTTGCTTTAACATGGAAAGAAAACTTGCTTCCTTAAGTTTCAAATTAAAGCTGTAAAATAAACTGATGCTGAATGAAAACTAAAACAGAAGCATGAAACTGAAAAATGAATTAAAATGAACAACAACTGCCGAATGAAATGAGAATGAAACTGAAAAATGAAAGCTAAGTTTTAAAGTTCTGTCTTCTCTCCTTCGTCTCCACTGCCTTGATGCCCTTTCTCTTCTGAGCTCTCTCCTATTTATAGGAGAGAGCATCCTACCATTTCTCAAGAGTGGGTGGCCAAACTTTGAAGAATGGTGGAGTGGGTGGCCTAACTTGGGAGTGGGTGGCCTAACTTTGAAGAATGGTGGAGTGGGTGGCCTAACTTGGGAGTGGGTGGCCTAACTTTGAAGAATGGTGGAGTGGGTGGCCTAACTTGGGAGTGGGTGGCCTAACTTTGAAGAATGGTGGAGTGGGTGGCCTAACTTGGGAGTGGGTGGCCTTTCTATCTTTCTGCATGTGCTGATTTTCTGCTTGCTCCCTTGAGTTCCAGCCGTGAGTTCCATTCTCTTTTAGTATTTTCATAAATGCCCTGCAGTACATAAAAAATGTATTTCTTTCAAAGGCAAATATAGAACTTTATGTATATAAAATATTGACATCAATTAATTTGCATTCAATATTAGAATTTGATGCATAATTAAGTGTTCAATCTTTATTTGATAAAATAAATCACCCATTTAAACAACTTAATTATGCAATTCTAACCTTTTATCACACCCCCCAACTAGCTTTTTGCTAGACTCTAGCAAATAAAGCGAATGAATTCATGCAAAGGTGAAATTACCAACTTGAGAAAATCTGAGAATCACATGCCATGAAATAGATTTGTTGAGTTTAAGAACACTGGAGATAGATTAATCTGAATTTTGTATCAACTGAGAGATTTATACACAATTTAGTTAATCAACCAAGGGAATTACATGTAACAAAGCTTGCTTTCTTTTAAGTGCATGGAAATGGGGTTAGAATTCCAAGATTGACTACCAAGAGGCATTAATAATTTCAATCACAACAACTAATCTGAGAAAACCACATGGTCTTACTCTAATTCAAAACCATTGTAGTGGCGGCTTTCACGCTATTACACTTTGAAAGGCGCCTACTTCTTTTGTAAGGACCCCGGTAATAGGCAGCCTTTTCCACTACACAAATGTTATTTTTTTTGTTTTTGTTTTTGTTTTTGTTTTTTTTTTTTTTTTTTTTTTTTTTTTTTTTTTTTGATCCCTGGCTTGTCCCTTTTCTCATTTAATTCAAATTTCTTCCTAAGCCATTAGGATATGGTTCATTAGAGTCTCAAACAATTGAAGTGTAAATCAACCAACAATGACTCAATGTAGTCTTTCTAGGCCTTCCGGGTATGTGTTGTGTGTGTTTAAGCAAAACTCTTAACATCTTTCCCTTGGTTTAACAACTAAATAAAATGGATAAGTCCCTCTTTTGACATATACTCATATTTGCACTACATTCCACATGTTCCATTACTTCAACAAATCATTTTTTTTTTTTTTTAGTACTAATATATCTTCAAAAAAAAAAAATTCAACAGAAACTCTCTCCCCCCAACTAAATTTGACATTGTCCTCAATGTTCAGCAAATGAATGTTCGACGATATATGTTATGCAGGCATGAATTTAAGCAAGATAAACACTGCAGAACATATATTGAAACGAAAGAGTAAAGAGGAAAGATGTCACCTGAAATACTCGAGTGCACACAGGGAGTAAATTTCTATCAAAGTTAGAAGATACAAAAAGCAAAAGAAATAAAAACAAGCAAGAAAGTAAAATAAAAAGTTTTGGAACGAGATTACCAACTGATATGAATATGAAAGCAATGTTCCTTAATCCATTTTTCGTCAAAAAATCGTACCTGCAAAAAGAGAATACGAGAAAATTAGCAAAAGATAACTGAAATTAACGAGATTACTGAAATTTTTTTTTTTTTTTTTTTTCGGTGGATCCGTCCGTGACCAGACAAGTGTGGCTAGAGATTTGAAAATAAACGCCTGATGTTGTTGACAAACGAGATTGAAGGCTCCGGACTTGTTCTTCATGCTCTCTCTATAAAATCAGTCTCAAAGTTCATTCAATCCGCATCAAGTTCTCTTCTTATCTCTATAACTCATCTGCATTCCTTCAACATTCTCGCCTTAAGTTCTCAATCCCTTTCTCAATGGCTCATTCTTCTACATCTCAACCTCCTGTCCTTTCTGCAGCTGCCATTGGTGCCATGTTGCAGCAAGAAAATGATAGCATGGCTAATAAGTCAGACTCTGATGCTATCTATGATTTGGTGAGTCTCGGAACTCGCTACTCATCCTCTATTGTTGCTTTTTCCCAGCGGGTTCAAGCCAAAAACCATGAGGTTGAAAGGCTAAAAGAACAAATTGCTGTACTTCAACGCATTGTTCAAGAGTCTCACACAAGGGAAGGAATCCTTCGGCAGCAGAATAAACAGTTGAAATCTCTATTGAGTTCTTCATTCCGCTTGCCAGCTCCTATGAATAGGGCTGACATGATTTTGTATGAAGAGAATGAGCGTCTCCAATCTGAGGCTAAGAACCTCAAGTTTATGTAAAAGCATTTTTAAATAAAATCTATCTATTTTTATTTTTATTTTTATTTTTTTTTATTTTTTTATTTTTACACAATGCCATGGTTTCGCTCCTAACTAGTGAGAGACATAGTCCTCACTGAATCGAACGAAAGATGCAAAAGAACAAAACAAAACAAACAAACAACAAGAAAAATAAAATCAAATGCAAAAGAACAAATAAAAGAAAATGCAAGTAAAGAAAACTGTACAGAAGGAGAAACGAATCAAAACACTTCCCTGGGATCTTGCACAAGCAAGATCTCTTCATGTGGATCAAAATCCTTCAGAAATGACTTTAGACGTTGTCCGTTGACAGTGAAGCTATTACCATTCTTCGGATTGACAATGTCTACCGCACCATGATGATGAACAGTCTTTACAATGTATGGTCCACTCCATCGTGATTTCAACTTTCCAGGAAAAATATGCAAGCGAGAGTTGTAAAGGAGAACTTCCTGGCCAATTGTGAAATGCTTTGGATGAATTTTCTGATCATGCAGAATTTTCATCCGTTCCTTTGCCAATTGCGCGTTGTCATAAGCATTCCGACGAGCTTCATCCAATTCATTAATCTGCAATTTTCTCAACCCTGAAGCTTCATCAAGTGACATGTTAACATGTTTTATGGCCCAAAGAGCTCGATGCTGAATATCAACAGGTAAATGACAAGCTTTACCATAAACTAATCGATAGGGAGACATCCCTAGATTTGTTTTAAAAGCTGTCCTGTATGCCCACAAAGCATCAAGAAGCTTAATCGACCAATCTTTCCTATTAGGATTTACCGTTTTCTCCAGAATGAGTTTTATTTCTCTATTTGCCAATTCAGCTTGCCCATTTGTTTGGGGGTGATAGGGGGTGGAAACTCGATGTGTAATACCATATTTTTTTACAAGTGTAGAAAATGGTTTATTGCAAAAATGAGAACCCCCATCACTAATGATAACCTTGGGCATGCCAAATCGAGCAAACAAAGATTGTAAAAATTTTAATACAACATGATGGTCATTGGTTTTGCAAGCGATGGCCTCAACCCACTTTGAAACATAGTCCACAGCCAATAAAATATATGTGTTTCCAAAGGAAACCGGAAAAGGTCCCATGAAGTCTATTCCCCAACAATCAAAGATTTCTAAAGTAAGAATGGGGGAAAGGGGCATCATGTTTCTTTTGCTAATAGCTCCTAACTTTTGACAAGACACACACGCTTTGCAAAAATTGTAAGCATCCTTAAACATAGACGGCCAATAAAGACCGCTTTGCAAAATTTTTGCCACTGTTTTCTTCGCTGAAAAATGACCACCACATGCACCCATATGACAAAATCTCAATACTGAAGAAAACTCATCATCAGGAATGCATCTTCGAATCAATTGGTCCGAACAATATTTGAAAAGATAAGGGTCATCAAAGTAGAAATGTTTTACCTCAGATAGAAACCGACGCTTATCTTGGGTTGACCATTCAGAAGGCATTTGCTCAGTCACCAGATAATTGACTATGTCAGCATACCAGGGAACTTTATTTACCACAAACAGGTGCTCATCCGGAAAACTATCATCAAGAGGGAGGCTGACATTTGAAGAAGGAGATGACAATCTAGAGAGGTGGTCAGCTACCACGTTTTCAACTCCTTTCTTGTCCCTAATGTTGATGTTGAACTCTTGAAGTAATAGAATCCATCGAATCAAGCGTGGTTTTGCATCTTTTTTAGCCAACAAATACTTAAGAGCAGAGTGGTCAGTGAAAATAGTAACAGGAGAACCAAGAATATAAGCCCTGAATTTATCAAGTGCAAAAACCACTGCAAGCAGTTCTTTTTCAGTAGTGGTATAATTTTTCTGGGCATCATTCAAGGTTCTACTAGCATAGTAAATCACACATGGTCTATTATCCACACGCTGACCCAAAACAGCTCCTAAGGCATAATCACTTGCATCTGTCATGATTTCAAAGGGAATGTCCCACTGCGGGGGTCGCACAATAGGAGCAGTGGTAAGCGAATTTTTAAGGGTATCAAAAGCTTTTTGGCACTCATCAGTCCAAACAAATTCAATGTCATTTTGTAAAAGAGTGCACAAAGGTTTTGCAATAGAACTAAACCCTTGAATAAACCGCCTATAAAAACCAGCATGACCAAGGAAAGAACGAATATCCCTAACCGTCCTAGGAATAGGAAGTTTAGATATTAATTCAATCTTTGCCTTGTCGACCTTTATACCTTCAGAGGAAACAATGTGTCCCAAAACAATGCCCTGAGTAACCATGAATTGACACTTCTCCCAATTAAGTAAAAGATTTTTTTCCTCACATCTTTGGAGAATACGTGCCAAATTATGCAAACAACTTTCAAAAGTTTTTCCAAAAACAGAGAAATCATCCATGAATATTTCACAAATATCATCAATCATGTCAGAAAAAATACTCATCATGCATCTCTGAAAAGTAGCTGGAGCATTACACAAACCAAAAGGCATTCTAGTAAAAGCAAAAGTGCCAAAAGGACAGGTGAAAGTGGTTTTCTCCTGATCCTCAGGCGCTACAGCAATTTGATAATAACCAGAATAGCCATCCAAGAAACAATAATATGCATTTCCAGCCACTCTTTCCAAAATTTGATCCAAAAATGGTAAAGGAAAATGATCCTTCCTACTGGCTGAATTAAGTTTTCTATAATCAATGCACATTCTCCAGCCAGTAACCATTCGAGTTGGAATTAACTCATTTTTCTCATTTTGTATGACAGTTAAACCAGATTTTTTTGGTACCACTTGAGTTGGACTTACCCACTTACTGTCTGAGATGGGGTAAATGATACCCACTGCGAGTAGCTTAAGCACTTCCTCTTTCACAACTTCCTTCATGGTAGGATTGAGCCTACGTTGAGCATCACGAACTGGTTTAGCATCGTCTTCAAGATGAATTCTGTGGGTACATATAGCGGCATCAATGCCTTTGATGTCGGCTATTGTCCAACCAATTGCGCCTCGATGCTTTCTTAATATTTCAATCAATTTGGCTTCCTCCTTCTGATTTAGTTTTGAGGAAATCACCACCGGAAAAGTGCCTTCTTCAGGTCCAAGGAACGCATACTTTAAATCTTGAGGAAGCGGTTTTAGTTCCAATCGGGGAACTTCTTCCTCTGAAGATCTAAGCATGTCTGGTGGTGGTAAAGCTTCGAACTGGGGTTTCCATCTTGCTCCGGCAAATTGTACTTCAAGTGGTAAAGAATCTGCAAAATAATCAAGAAATTCAAAGTCATTTTCATTGATATGATCAATTTTCTCATCAAGTAAATATTCAGATGTCTGAAAAATATAATCATCATCAGAGAAAGGAGAGGTTGAGCAAATAGACTCTGTTGATGTCAAACTCTCCACAGCATTCAATTCACTTGTGTCATCAAAATGTGTTGGCATCTTGCAAGCGTTGAAAACGTTCAACTCAAGTGCCATGTTCCCAAAGGTAAGCTTCAACACTCCACTTCTGCAATTAATCAAAGCGTTTGATGTAGCTAGAAATGGTCTTCCAAGGATGACAGGAGCTTGGTAAATAGTGGAGGCTGGCTGCTGCATATCAAGAACTACAAAATCCACTGGGTAGTAGAATTTGTCCACCTGGACCAACACGTCCTCTACAATACCCCTTGGTACCTTAACTGATCTGTCAGCCAGTTGTAGCATGATGGAGGTCTTTTTCAGCTCACCCAATCCCAATTGTTCATAAACTGAGAACGGTAGCAAGTTCACACTACTCCCCAAATCAAGTAGAGCTCTCCCAATGCGTGATTCGCCGATCATAATGGAAATGTTGGGAGAGCCGGGATCTCCAAACTTCTGAGGAGTCTCGCTCAATATTAATGCACTAACTTGCTCCGTCAGGAAGGCTTTCTTCTTTACATTCAGCTTCCTCTTCACTGTACACAAGTCCTTCAAAAATTTTGCATATGAAGGTACTTGTTGTATGGCATCCAAAAGTGGAATATTGATTTTCACTTGCTTGAAAATCTCTTGAATCTCCGTGTGATACCTGTTCTTTTGGCCAGCTGCCAATCTTTGAGGATAAGGAACCACAGGTTGGTATCCCTTGGTAGTTTCAGCATCTACAGTCACAGGCTTCTTCAACTCTGGTCTCACTACCTCTGGTTCTTTCTCAATTTCATCAGTCTCCGTTACATCTTCAGGTGTAGGAGCAACTTCCTGTGTGTCTATAGGCATTTCTGGTCGGGAAACTTCTTTCCCACTTCTCAAAGTAAGGACTGCCTTTGCTGTCTCAATAACGTCCCCTGAGACATTATGCATTTGTTGTTGTTGCTGCCTGTATACTTGAGGATTAGGCTGAGACTATACTGGAAATTTCCCTTTCTCTAGGGTGCTCAAGGTCATGCTCATTTTATTAATAGTGCCTCTCAACATGATTTGGAGAAATATGATTTTCAAAACCTAGAGGTTGCTCAACATATACCTCTTCATTTATAAAACCATTTAAGAAAGCACTTTTAACATCCATTTGAAAAAGTTTGAAATCTTTATAACAAGCATATGTAAGTAGCATTCGAATAGTTTCTAATCTTGCGACTGGTGCATATGTCTCATCATAATTGATTCCTTCTTCTTGATTGAAACCTTGGGCTATAAGTCGAGCCTTATTTCTAGTAATGACTCCGGACTCATCTTTTTTGTTTCTAAAAACTCATTTTGTTCCAATAATAGTATGATTTTTAGGTCTAGGAACAAATGTCCAAACATCATTTCTTTCAAATTGATAAACCTCTTCTTGCATAATTATAATCCAAGATTCATCAAGAAGTGCTTCATCAATATTTTTAGGTTTAATCTAAGATAGAAAAGTAGTATGATTGCAAATATTTCTAAGAGATAATCGAGTACTTACACCTCGAGAAGGTTCTCCCAGAATTTGTTCCACTGGATGATCTTTCACAAATTTTCACTATTTGCTTGCATCTTGTATTAAATTTTGATGATCTTTCTTGATGTCTCCATGTTGGACTTCCTCTATTGTGTTCTCTTTGTTGAGATTGAGACTTTCCGTATTATTTATACCTCATGTTTCTTCATCAATGAATTTCTTGGAGAGTAGAGAATTAGATTCATCAAATACTACATGCATAGATTCTTGTACAGTCAAAGTCTTTTTATTGAATACTCTATAAGCTTTGCTATTAGTAGAATATCCGAGAAAGATACCTTCATCAGATTTTGCATCAAATTTGCCTAAATTATCCCTGTCATTCAAAATAAAACATTTGCATCCAAATACATGAAAGTAACCAATGTTGGGCTTTTTCTCATTCCAAAGCTCATAGGAGGTTTTATCTAATTTAGACCTTAGCATAACTCTATTTATAACATAACATGCAATACTTACCGCTTCGGCAAAAAAAAAAAACTAGGCAAGTTGTTCTCATTAAGCATTGTTCTTACTATCTCTTGAAGATATTATTTTTCCTCTCTACTACCCCATTTTGTTGAGGAGTTCGAGGAGCAGAAAAATTATGCACAAAACCATTTTTATCACAAAATGTTTCAATATTTTTATTAAAAACTCTTTTCCCCTATCACTTCGGATACTTGAAATAGTATAACCCTATTCATTTTGAATTCTCTTGCATAACCTGATAAAGGCATTATGTGCCTCATCTTTATGAGCAAGAAAGATGACCCAAGTATATCTAGAGAAATCATCAATAATAACAAAATCATAATATTTTCCTCCTAAACTTACAACTCTATTTGGTCCAAAAAGATCCATATATATCAGTTGCAGTGGTCTGGTAGTGGAAATATGTTTCTTGGTTTTAAAAGAAGTTTTTGTTTGTTTACAATTGGCATGCATCACAAATTTTGTCTTTAAGAAAATTTGCCTTTGGTAAACCTCTTACAAGATATTTTTTGAAAGTTTAGAAATAAGTTCCATGTTGGCATGACCTAGTCTTCTATGCCATAGCCAACTAGTTTCATTTTGAGCTGAAAAACAAATAGCATCTTGTGAGGTAATTTCTTCAAAATCGATTGTATAAACATTGTTGCTTCTAAAGGTAGTAAAACAAATATTACAATTACGATCATGCAAAATAATGCACTTATCCATTTTGAAAGTAACTGTAAATCCTTTATCACATAATTGACTTATGCTCAAAAGATTATGTTTTAGACCTTCAATAAGTAGAACATCTTCAATTATGAGAGAAGATTTATTACCAATTTTACCTATTCCCATGATCTTCCATTTCGAGTTGTATCCAAATGTCACGTGTCCTTCTTCTTTAGATCTAAGATCAAAGAACTTAGTCTTGTCTCCGGTCATGTGTCTTGAACATCCACTATCTAAAAACCATTTGTTTTTGCTTGTGGAGGACTTCATGCATACCTATAAAAACAATTAAAATGATTTTTCTTGGTACTTAAGTTCTTTGGGTCCTATATTTATTAGTATTAGAAGAAACAAGATTTTTAGGTACCCATATGACCCTAATAGTCATTATATGCTTTCTTCTAATAGGACAAGCATGATAATTATGACCATTTCTATTACAAAAATTGCAAATAACATGTGGCATATATAAAAAACTTGAGTGATTATAATAGTATTCTTTTTTGACAAAATTATTATAAAAAGAATTTTGAATATTGGACTTTGATGTAGAATGATTATCAAAGAAGTTTTTATAAGGTTTGTATTTTTGTTTTGGCATATATCCCAACATGTCTTGTCAAAAACACATCTTTGACTACCAAGAAGTTTTTCAAAATTTCTTTTTCCATTTGTAAAGTTTTCAACAATATTTTCTAAATCAGTTTTCTTCTTCTTCAACTCAAGATTTTCATCTTTCAAAACAATAGTTTCTTTTCTTAAAATATCAATTTCGTTTGTTAAAGAAGAATTTTTCTTTTTCAAAACAGTATACTTGATACCCAATTTTTCAAATTCCTCATATATATCTTCTAAAATATTTTACAATTCTTCATATGAAGGATATTCAATATTATCAAGATTTGTTACCTCAATGTCATCTTTAGCCATAAAACAAAGATTTGCTGATTCTTCATTGCTTGCTTCACTATCTGAGCTACTTGAATCATCGTCCCATATAGTTTTCATTGGTTTCTTGCATTTGTTTCGATCTTTCTTTAGCAGAGGACAAACTGGCTTGATATGACCAGACTTATTGCATTTATAACAAATTAAAGTGTCATTTTTACCTGAATCTTTCTTGGAAAACTTTTTAAGGATTTCCTCGGAGGAGTTTTATTTTTCTTTAAGAACCTCTGAATTCTTCTTGTTATCATCGCAACTTCTTCATCTTTGTCGTCATTTTCCTCATCTTCATCACTTTCACTTTCATGAGGAATAGATTTAAGTGCCAAATTCTTCTTTGACTTTCCTTCTTCTTCTCCTCTTTTCAATGTGTACTCATGGGTGATAAGTGACCCGATGAGTTTATTCACTTCGAGCTTCTTGAGGTCTCTAGCTTCAAGAATCGCTGTCACTTTTGATTTCCAACATTTTGGTAGAGAGTTGAGAATTTTTCTTACTATCTCCACTTTAGAATAAACTTTGCCAAGAGCTGTCAAGCTGTTTATGATGTTAGTAAAACGAGTGTGCATACTGGAAATAGATTCATCATCATTCATCATAAACATTTCATATTCATGAGTAAGAATATAAATTTTTGATTCCTTGACTTGAGAAGTTCCTTTATAAGTAACTTCCAAGTTATTCCAAATTTCCTTTGCCGTAGCACAAGTCATTATTCTATTAAACTCATTACCATTGAGAGCATTATATAATAAATTCATACCAGTTAAATTCAAAGTATAAAGTCTATCGTCTTCACGATTAAACTCTTCTTCTTCCTTTTTGCCCTTTACTCCATCAACCACTTTTGTTGGAATATAAGGTTCATTTACAATGCATTTCCAGATTTCTCAACCTTGAGCCTGAAGGAATATTCTCATTCTAACTTTCCAGAATGAGTAATTGTCTCCACAAAAGAGTGGAGGCCGACTGCTAGATTGACCTTCACCAAATGAAGCTGCAATGTTAGCTATAAGATCTTAACTCAAAAGATAGTTAATCTTATAACAGAGCTCTAGCTCTGATACCAATTGTTGCCCAGATGACTAACACAAGAGGGGGGGTGAATTGAGTTGTATTTAAAAAAAATAACAATTATAAATCAAATATACAATATAAAATATAAACAAAATACGAAATAGCAATAAATATAAAGAGTAAGGGTAAGAGAGAAACAAACTCAGTATGTTAATGAGGTTCGGCTCCACTGCCTACGTCCTCGCCTCAACCTACACCTTGAGGATCCTCGAATTCACTATTCAACCTCATTCAGGTGGAGATAGAAACCTATTACACATTTGAACAACACTACTACAAATGATCCGTGTAAAACACCCTCTACACTTGCAATCACCTTACACGTGGTGATTCAACTATTCCTTGTGTAGAACACTTTCTACACGCACAAGAGTTATACACACCCTTTTACTGATACAATAATTGATAATGGGTAGGTTATCAGAAAACACTTCTCAATGAGTGAAATAAGAACAATACAGCGCAAACTATATCTCTCAAAATGAATAAGGGTTAAGGCTCAATGCTTAGAGAAGAGACAATGAAAGATTTGAATGAATATTATATGCTCCTGGTGTTGTAAATGTGAAGCTCTCAAATGATCTATTTATAGGCATATGAGACTTCATATTCAAATTTAAAAAGATTCACATGTCAAATACAATATCATTTACTTTTCAAAAAATTCAAACCTAATCTTTTTACTTTTTGCATATGACAAAAGGAGCACACTTTACTTTTCAAAAAATTCAAACCTAATATTTTACTTTTTGCGTATGATAAGAGGAGCACACTTTACTTTTCAAAAATTTCAAATCTAATTTTTTACTTTTTGCATATGACAAAAGGAGTACACTTTACGTTTCAAATTTTTCAAACAAAGACATCTGCCTTTTGCATAAGTCAAGAAAAGCATACATCACTTTTGAAAATATTCAAATAAAACATGCACATGTGAAAGATGACAATCAATCATCTTAATATTTTCAAAATTCAAACCTTTAATCATATCATGGGCATGTGAAAGATGACAATCAATCATCTTTCAAAATTTTCAAATTTAATTTTCAAAATATTCATGCACATGTGGAAAATTTATTTTAATACTTTATGATCAAATATTAATTTTGAGCCTTAATCCTAATTTCGAATTTTTAAAAGATTTACAACATTACTCTATGACTTTAATGTGAACTTGTTCCCTTCTTGCTCATGCTTGGTTTCTTGATGTTCTTGACTCCATTGTATGGACGACTTGAGCTTGAGACTCCTTTATTCTTTGAATTCATTTGTTATCATCAAAATCCATGTATAGATTTATAATTACACGAAACTTGAAACCTTGGGTTCAACAAAGTAGATAAATTTATGATCCACATAAATAACTATTTTTTAATAGTGGTCTCCACTTTTTTTTTAAAGGGAGTACGTAGAGCTTATATACCCTGTATTTAGCATTACATTTTACATAAATGTGTTATACAATAGAAAATTTGGCCCTCTTAACACAATTACTGGTTCCGCCACTGAACGTCAAGCAATTTTTTTAAAATAAATAAAATTTACTATCAAAAATTTAATTTATTTACGTAATCTTATATTTATTTAATTTTTTAAAAATTTATGCAATACTTATACACTTTAACTATAAATATCATTTCTAAGTAATTATTACTTAGCTCAAAGAAAATATCGGCCTTTGTCACTAGCTAGCTAGCTAGCTACTTGTATGACAGTACTATTAATTCCGTTAACTTGGTCAATCGAGTGACTTGCCAAGTTTCAAACAAAACGACCAGATTTGAATAAAGGTTGAGAAAAATATAGGTGAGAAAAACGGCCTTTCCGCTACTGTCCATAACAAGCTGTATCTAGCTAGGGTGGCTAAAAAGAAAAACTCTATATACAATCATCTTAATTGGTGGATGATTCCGCAGATGAATTCCGATCGTATGCCAACTAAAAAATAAAACGGTACGTTTTTGTTATGGGCGAGAGAAAAGAATGGCAAAATGAAATGGTGCTTGGAAACTTGTTTATGCTGTGCTTTCTTTTTAAGTTTTGTTATATACAAGTAAAGTTGTGTGCTAATCTGAGTATTAATATTGATTTTTTCATATTTAAAATTTAAATTAACACTATTTTTAATAAAATCTACTTTTTGACCAATTACATTATATTGATGCACATATTAGTACATAATTATACTTGCAACTAGATTTTTCCTTTCTCTTTCTTTTTTATCTCCTTCTCCATAACCCTAAGACGCCTAGCTTGCACGATCTCCTCTCCATCTCTAACCCTCCTTCTTCTTCCTCCATCTCCTCTATCTGGTAGTCTGCAAGCATAGTTGCATTGCACACTGACGTTGATCTTCTCACCACCTATATACATCTCTTAATTCTCTCAATTGTGATTTTTGATAATTTCAAATTTTTGTGAATTTAATATGTTGTTCCCATTGAAGGTATTCAAAACTATATGTGCAGGGCCCTTAATGTCTATTTCAAAGATGATATTGCAATTAATTAATCTTGAAGCTGAATTAACTAGAAGTCGGAGAATCATATGTTGTTGATGTGGAAATTAAATAAGGGCACAACACTTGGGTGCTACGAGAAGAGTTGTCGCAAAAGCTTTTATTTACCTTGTGCAAAGTCTATCCTTTAATGTCGATGGGATACTGTAAGTGATAGAGAGGGCCATGAGCTATCTAAAACTTTGTGATTGTGTTGCTAGTAAACATGAAATCAGTACCAGTAGGAATTGCAACTTTTGTCTCTTCAAAGAAATTGGTTCTCCGCTGTTCAGCTCTCACAACTCCTGACCAGGTAAAATAATCTACTAACAGAACTCAATTTGTGCTTTCTTGAAAGAAATCTGATTTTCATTATTAGTCGATACTATAGGAGACTGTTTCTGATTTTGAGAGATTATATGGAGTTACAGTTTTGAAAAACTGGGATTCAAGTGTCACCCATATTATTGGATCTATAGATGAAAATAGGGCCTGTAGGAGAAACCTTCAAATATTGATGGGTATCTTGGAGGGAATGTGGATTCCTAGCATCGAGTGTAAGCATCTTTTAGTCTGATTGGAAGAAGGAATTGTTAACGTTGGGGTTGGGTTCCAGCAACTCGGGTATGGTCTTTTCTACCTTTACACTTAAAGAAAATAGAGAAAGGGGGAGTCGGTGGATGCCGGAGAGTCTTCGATGCTTAAGTCAATATATATTTTTAGTAGTTTATGCGAGAGCTTAGAGACAGTTCTTTGTACCTCAGGGTCAGCTTTTATACGAGGTTTTTGAGTGGAGGCAACCCATACCTTGCCTAGGGAGCTCATGTCCTTTCCATTGTTGTTTGTTCATAATTCTTTAATGTGGCGTGGCTCTTGAGATGGTGCCATTAATGCGGCGTAGAGTTTAGAGAGTGGCACCATTAATGTGGTATGGCTCCCTAACTACACTTTAACTTGTGAGTGAATATTGAAAGTTGCTTCATAGGCTGGTTTTGCTTATAGGCCAAGTGCTCTGTGGAGGCCCAGTGACTTTTCTTGGAAAAGGGTCATTTGGCCAAGTTGGGCTCTCCCCCTCTTCCAATTCCTCTTGGACTAGTCCGGTGGGAATTTCTTGTTCTTATTTTCCTGTAATTGCATCTACTGAACTCTCTCGCCTATGAGATGGGTAGTCATTACTCTTCCCGGCTTTGTGGCACATGTCAGGCTCTTGGCATTTGATTGTACCTATATGGTTTTTTTTTTCATTAATGATGATTTCTCTCCTAGCTTTAGTGGCATGTCTTTTGACAGTTAGATTTGGCACTTGATTGCATTTATTCAGTTCTCCTAGCATTGATGGTGTTAGGCAACTCTTTCTCTCCACTTCGCAATGTACAGTGTGCGTTGCAAGATTCATGCTTGTCTCTCTGACCTCATGGGGTGCATGTGCTCCCATGACTTCGGATCCTAATCGTTGTTGGGGCCTATTTAAACCCCAACCCCATCATCACTTAGAGCCTACCTTAATTTTTTGCTTTCACCTTCTTTCTCAAAATCCCTCGTGCTTCCCTTTCTTTTATTCAAATCGTTCTTCTGTGTGTACTTTGCCTTCCTTCCTTTATCTGTACATTCTCATGGCTCCGAAGAACTATTCACGCTTTGCTCCCAAAAGCTCCAAGCATGACAAACCCTCTGTCTCCACATGGACCCTAGGGGGCTTAGACCCTCCCGAGGTTCATACTGAGTCATAACGGTTCAACAGATTCTCTTGGTGGCTGGTGGTGACTCCCAATGAGTTGGAGTCCCCTGAAGTCAACCTTCAAGGTGCTTGGCATCGTCCGATTTGTGGTGTCGATGCCCCAAGAAGGAGCAGTGGACTTTGAAGGCTACGCCTCAAAAGTAGCCTTGTATGCTAGCATTTTTTTTTTCCAAAAGGAGGGCGGCACCTCTGGCACTTTAGTAATGAATCCTCACTTGTAACGGAGGAAAACCATGGTTACAATATCAACCAATCTAAAAAAATTTAAATCCATAAAACCATTCTAAATAGGCCTAGTTTTAAACCAAAACAAATCACAACTTTACGTGTAATAACCTACATCAAAGACCAACTCTAAACAACTCTCAAGTTTGGCAACCCACACAGATCCATTCGCAAAATTCCTTTAAGCACATGAGGAATATTTCCTTGTGTAAACTCTTCAGTACTTCCACTACTGCCCATTCTCGCAAGCCAATCTGCCGTATAATTTCCTTCTTCAAAAACATGTTAATATCATAATTTCCCAACTTTGATAAAAAGTTTCATTTTCCTTTTGAGAAAAATTCATGATTTGTCTCTTTAAAGCATTGGTGCGATGCATTGGAAAAAACTTTTTCAGAAATTCGGCTTGCATTTCTTGCCATGTTCCAATGGATCTTGACCTCAATGCATTCAGCCATGTTTTTGCTTTGTCCTTAAGAGAAAAAGGAAACAACTTTAATCTAACAATCTCCTCAGTGCAATTTTGATCCAAAAATGTGGAGCATACTTCCTCAAACTCCTTGAGGTGCAAGTAGGGATTTTCAGAATCTATCTCATGAAAATGAGGCAATAATGGTATCATTCCAGGTTTAAAATTGAAATTATGAGCATTCAAAGGTGTAATGATGTATGATGGAGTGGTGGTCCTAATAGGATGCAAATATTCTCTAAGTGTCCTGTTGGGATTTGCCATTTCCCCATCATTGTGTCCTTCTTCTTCAGTCATGTTACTATGAGTGTCAACTGATGATTCAAATGCTGAATTAAGAGAAACAGATGATGCACTTGATGATGAGGTCGATGATTCAGTCCTAGCAAGTTTATATGTGCTATCTCTAGCCCAACCAGACATGCAACTTCAGCACAAAACAAGATAAAAGTAAACAAGTAAAATGAGAGGTAAAGATATCACCCAGGCTGTGAAGAGGTTCACAGCTCCATAAACGTCCTCTCAGGAAAAAAGAAAAAAGAAATACTCTGATAAGCACCAGTTGTCCCCGGCAACGGCGCCAAAAACTTGATCAGCTTATAATTATGTCTTCCAAGCGTAGAAGCTGTCAAAGTAATACAAGGATGAGTCCAGGATCGTATTCCACAGGGACAAAGAGTTATCAAAGCATTTGTGAGATTTTCTTTGTGTAAAAGATGTATCGATTATGAAAGATGAAAATGAATGTAGATCTAAGTTTCTAAAATTACCAAAACTACGAAGCTTAGAGAAAATGTGTAACAAATGGATTAAGCTTGTAAGAAACAATAAAACAAACACTTGGGATGCAATTTTCACCCACTTATTTGGAGATAGATTTACTTCTCTTTTCACCTTCTTTCAACCATGATCCTATTCCTAAAACTCATGGTCGGATAATATAGCAATGAACCACAATTATTGGCTTCATAAAATTACTTGATAGATTATATAACAATTATAAAATAGTGAAAGAAAACCATCAAAGTCTTGTTACTTGTTCAAGTATTAATTGTGCCTTTACGTCTACAAATAATCTAAACCAAGAACAAAGAACTTCAATCCTTTCTATATGTAAATTGAAATATTATCCAACAAGTTAAACATTGAAATCAAATAATATTGAAGAAAATCCACTCCAAAACACTCATAGGTTACTCATTGAATCCCAAGCTAAAAATCTAGCCTATCATTACTAAATTAGCAAGATGCTTAAAAATGATAAATCCTAACATTTCAAGTTGAATGAAAATAAGTGCAGAAGAATAAATAAAACAAACTGGAACGAACTGAGAAATAAAACTTAATGACCGAACTGAATAGAAATAAAACAAACTGAAAGTCCACTAGACAAAAAATGCCTAACGGAAATAAAGAAATAAATGCTGAATGAAAAGTAACTAATGTTGCCGACTGAAAGACAAGAAAACCAGTGCTGAACAAAAAATAAAAACTAAGTAAATAGCTTCCGTCTCCCACGTAAATAAAAGAACAACGAAAAAGAAAACTCCACCGTCTACCATCAAAATAGAGAAGAAATAAAAGCAAATAAAAACAAACCCAACCGCCTCTCTAAACGAAAAAATAAGCTCTAAGAAAATGACATGTTAAAACAAAGAGCTACCGAAAGAAATAAACTGTCTGGAACAAAAATAGAAAACAAAACTTGCATCCACGTAAACTGCAGAAAAATAAACTGAAGCTGAAAACAAGAATATGCCTTGTGTCTAAACCACCAACTGAAAGGTAAATAAGTTCAAACCACCTAGTTTAGGTATGGAAAACAATAGCAAGAAAAATAAAACAGAAAGCAGAAAAAAAAATAAAAAAATCCCCCTTGCTGCCTCCGTCTCCTATGTAAAGAAAAAAAGAGTGCCCCCCGTGCTAGCTTCCTGCACCTGATTTATATATGGTTTGTAACCTTGGCCAGCTCAACAAAACAAAAAGATAAAGAAGAAAAACAAGATGGAGCCCCGTTTTCTGCTTTGTGTGAACTACTTTCTGCATGTGTTCCTTTGCTTTTCCGTGAGTTGCTGTTCTGCAGGTGCTGTCCATGGTTTCCAGCCAGTTTGATGCATGTGTGTGACTTTCTGCAGGTGTTGTTGAGTGGCTTTTTATTTTCTGCATGTGCTTTGGTTTGCCGTGGGTTGCTTCATGTCATTCTACTGCATGTGCTGAGTTTGCTTTATTTTTCTGCATGTGCATGTGAGTTGCTTGTGTGCTGTCATTCCACTTTCTGCATGTGTGATGAGAGCTGCAGTGTGCCGTGAGCTGCATGTGTATGCTTTGCTTTTCCAGGTTCTGCATGTGCTGTCCGGTGCTTTTCTTCTGCATGTGTGCTGGTTGATTGGTTTCTGCATGTGTGAGCTTCAGCTTTCTGCATTTTCTGGTTGTGCCGTGAGTTGTGAGTTCATGTGATCTCTTCATTAAGGTTTTCTGCATGTGAACCGTGAGTGTGATTTCCTGCATGTGCTTCATGTGCTGCTTTTCCTTACTTTTCTGCATGTGCGTGAGTGATGCTGCAGCTTCTTCTTTTTCTATTTCCGTGAGCTGTGTTGGTCTGATGAGTTGCTGTCCAAGTGATCTGCTTCATGTGCTTGTGTTACTTTATTTTCTGCATGTGGTGCTGTGAGTTGCTGTCCAAGTTTCTGCTTCATGTGCTGTCCGTTGGTCCAAGTTGGTGTGTGCTGTATGTGTGTTTGCTGCATGAGTGATGACGTTAGTCTGCATGTCCGTGTTAGTCTGCATGTGTCCGGTTTGTGTGTTATTGCTTGTGCCGTGGGTTCCATGTTGGTGTGTGATGAGATTTCCTGCTGCTTTTCCTTTTGCATGTGCTTGGCTTTTCTTTATTTTCTGCATTGCATAAAAAATGGATTTCTTTCAAAGGCAAATATAGAACTTTATGTGTATAAAATATTGACATTAATTAATTTGACATTCAATATTAGAATTTGATGCATAATTAAGTGTTCAATCCTTATTTGATAAAATAAATCACTCATTTAAACAACTTAATCATGCAATTCTAACCATTTATCAACCACCTTCATCAATTGGTTTATATAATAAATCCCATTTCACCGCGTTTTTTTGGCTTCCCCTCCACTAACCCCAAAAAAAGGTGCTAAATAAATGATTAATCACATCATGAACAGACTTTGGGGCATGTAATACAACTAACAAATGAACAGGCACACTTGATAAAACATGCTTTAAGAGTAGTAAGTGGGCCCCTTAAGATAGAAATCTCATCTTCCATCCCTCTATTTTCTTTCTTATTTTTATAATCAAATCTTCCAAACACAAAGACTTCATTCGACTAGAAATAATATGCACACCCAAGTATTTAACAGGAAAACTCCCAAACATAAAACCTGTCATGGATAAAATTTCTCTACATTAACAACCAGTCCTGACCAATTGGCATGGACATGTATCTCTTATCACTTGAACAGACCTTTTTCCACCATTTGCAAATATCACCATGTCATCCATATAAAGTAAATGAAAGACCAAAGGGCCAGAACATGGCTGGGAAAATAAACCAATTTGACCATTCTGAAACTTACTACGTAAAAACCTCGTAAAAACTTCCTCAAAGTCAACTTTCGCACAGTTCTACTAGGGCTCCAAGCAAGCCCTTTTGCCTGGATTTATGATAGGTAAAATTTTATTTTCGAATCTTTGAGGTCTTGGAACATTAAAAAAAAGACTTCGATCTTTGTTAAAACATCACATACCAAATATTCTTATTGTGGCCGAACCTTTTAGAAGGGATAGCAAGCTTTCAGTTTTCTTCGCTTTGATGAATCTTTTTCCAATGGAGTTAATGATGGGAAACAATGGATTTTTTGGCATCAAGATATACACATAGATATTTTTGGTGCATCCAACCAACAAGTTACTTTGCTAATAAATTCTACAATGATTATTTCGGTTGTGTATGCAAAATGTATTTATTTGGAATAGCGAACCATTTGGTCTGATTTGGTTTCTTTCGGGTCTTTGGCTTTGTCGTGGATCCTTATTGGTGATTTAAATATCATTCGGCATGATGGTGAACGGAGGGGTGAGAATCCAAGGTTGCCTTGTGCAATGGAGGATTTTTCTAATTTTATAGATGATGGAGAGTTGATTGAAGTTCCTTTTACAGGGAATAAATTTTCTTGGTGCAATGGGCAAGGTGGGTTGGCAAGAAGTTAGGCGCGTCTGGATAGAGCTCTTTGTAATTCTAGTTATTTGGAATTATATCCTTCAGTTTCTTTGAATTATTTGGCCCGCAAGTCTTCTGATCATTCTCCATTACTACTTGGGTTGAAAGACATGTCGTTGCATTATGGTCCAAGTGTTTTTAAGTTTCAACAGATGTGGGCTACGCATGATGATTTTTGGAGGATTGTATTGCTAGTTTGGTAGGAAGGTAGTTAGGGTTTTGGCTTGTCGAAATTTGCGTATAAGCTTAAAAGGCTTAAAATAGCCCTTAGACATTGGAATAAGTAGGTTTTTGGATGGGTTGGGGGTCATATTAAAAGGTTGGATTAGAGAGTGGAGGAAGGCGAGTCATTGCTCCAAGAAAATTTCTCAGAAGACGTTGAAACTGATGTTTTAGCGTCAAAACTGGAACTTACGTATTGGTTAAAAAGAGAGGAAATTCAGATTACTCAAAAAATAAAAATAACATGGATTGATCATGGGGTGGTAAATTTTTCTTATTTTGCAGTATTATAGGTGAGAAACATATTGCAATTCACAATATGCATCTCAATGATGGAATTATTTTATCCTGCCTAGAAGCCATTCATGAAAAAGCTGTGCAGTATTTTGAGGACTTTCTTTAGGCCGGTTCAAGTGTATCAATTCTGTCTCTTTCACATTTAATTCAAGCTAAGGTATCAAAAAAGGAGAATCAGATTATTTGTAGGTGCCCATCAGAACAGGAAATTAAGGATGTTTTATTCTCAATTTATGTCAATAGTAGTCTAGGCCCTGATGGATTTGGGTCAAGTTTTTTCTGTCATTGTTGGTCTTTGGTGAAACTTGAGCTTTTGGAGACTATGCGGGAGCTTTTCCTAGGGTTCTCTCTTCCTAGGTATTATACTTCTTCCTTCCTTGTATTAATTCCAAAGGTTCCTAATCCTTCATCATTTGATAAATTTAGACCAATAAGCCTATGCTCAGTGGTATATAAAATTTGCTCTAAATTGTTGGTTGGAAGACTTATGTCAATATTGAGTAGATTAATTTCTATGGACCAAGGTACATTTTTGCCAAGAAGAAGTATATTTGAAAACATTAGTATATTCAAGAACTGGTTCATGATATTAACATGCCAGTTAGAGGTGGCAATATTATGATGAAGATAGACATGGCTAAGACCTATGATACAGTTGATTGGAACTTTTTATTTTTGCATGCATTTGGATTTTCTGTTGATGTTTGCAATCTCATTAAACAATGTGTTACTACTACTTGGTATTCTGTGGTGATGAATGGTACGACAAAAGGATTTTTTAAGGGTGGAAGGGGTCTTCGTAAAGGGAATCATATTTCTCCTTGTATCCTAGCATGTTCTCTAGTGGCCTTCGGTTGCCCTTTGGCCGTTTGGTTTGTGATGTGTTAGATTACCTCCATTTGGCACATGCACAACTTCATTTGAATGCACACAAGATTTTGGTGTCTTGTTGCGTCATTTGGCGATGGGTGTTGGAGGAGGTGGGTTCAAAATGTTGTGAAAACGATGACAATAAAGTGAAAAATATGGAATATGAAAGAGAAAATCACACACGACATACAGATATACGTGGTTCGGCAAATTGTCTACGTCCACGAGAGCTGCAGAGGATTTTATTACTTGAGGAATCACACTACAATGGAGGGGCAAAAATACTGTTCACCAACAGTGTTGTATAGTACGGCCATAAGTGAAGAAAACACATATTTATAGTCAAACGACGGAAAAAGCCCTAGATTTGAAAATATACGATATTGGCTTGAGCGACGTGTCGAGCGCGCATTGAGCGAACTCCCTTCCGTAACGGCTCGAGCTCACTGTTGAGCGGACATCGAGCGTTCAACTCTGCCTGACTTCACTCGAGCGGCTAATGCCTCAGCTCGAGCGAACTCCCTTTCCCGCAACCGCTCGAGCTCACTGTCGAGCAACCTTTGAGAGTTCGAATCTACCTGGCTTCGCTCGAGCGAAGTGGACCAGTCTCCACAGTACTCAACAATTCTCCCACTTGGAGACTGGTACACTTGCTGCATCGTCCTCTTCCTCAAACGTGATATCCTCCACCTCTGCAACTCACTGCCCCTGTCTTCATGCTATAAGACCAACTGAAGTTGCGCACAACTTCAGTTTCTCAAGTGTAACACCCTTAGTCAACATATCAGCAGGGTTCTTGCTTCCACAAACTTTCTCAAGTAACAATTGTTCATCATCTAACAATGATCGTATGAAGTGATACCTGATTGAATGTGTTTGGTCTTGGAATGAAATGCTGGATTCTTGGCAAGGAATATAGCACTCTGACTATCACTGTAGAGAGTGCGTTTTTTATTCTTCTTACCCAATTCCTCCAAGAAGCCTTGTAGCCATATCATCTCCTTTGCCGCCTCTGACATGCAATATACTCAGCTTCTGTAGTAGACAAAGAAACTGTTTTCTGTAGATTAGAACCCCATGACACTGCAGTACCACCAAGAGTATAAACAAAACCCGTGCTACTCTTTCTACTATCAATGTCTCCAGCTAAATCAGCATCAACATAGCCCTGCACCTCTAAACTCTAGGTTTCTGAGGAGCCTTTTAGGTACCTCAAAATCCACTTCACTGCTTCCCAATGTTCTTTTCCAAGGTTACTCATGTATCTACTCACAACTCCCACTGCATGGGCAATATCCGGTCTTGTGCAAACCATAGCATACATAAGTGAACCAATAGCTGAGGAGTAAGGAACCTTACTCATGTAGTCTTGTTCCTCCTCTGACTCGGGTGACTGATTCTTGCTGAGTCTGAAGTGATTGTCCAAAGGTGTGCCAACTGGTTTGGCCTTGTCCATATTGAACCTGCTGAGTACCCTTTTCACATACTCAGCCTGTGAGAGTCTCAACGTGCCTCTAACTCTATCTCTGACAATCCTCATGCCAAGGATTTGCTTTGCAGCTCCCAAATCCTTCATTGCAAAGTGCTCTGACATCTGCTTGTTCAAATTGTTGATCTCATCAATACTAGCCCCTGCAATAAGCATGTCATCCACATACAACAGTAGAATAATATAAGAATTGTCAAAATGTCTGACATAGCAGCAATGATCTGCCTGACATCTGATGTACCCTGCACTGTGCGTGAAATTATCAAATTTCTTGTACCACTGTCTAGGAGCTTGCTTCAGGCCATACAAGCTCTTCATTAGTCTGCAAACTGAATCTTCCTTTCCCTGTACTACAAACCCCTCAGGCTGGTGCATATAGATGTCTTCTTCAAGGTCTCCATGAAGAAAGGCTGTCTTCACATCTAACTGCTCAAGAAATAAATCTTCAGTAGCAACCATAGACAGTACCATCCTAATGGTTGTGATCTTCACCACTGGAGAAAAGATCTCAGAGTAATCAATACCCTGCTTCTGCTGAAAACCTTTTACAACAAGTCTAGCCTTGTACCTCTTACTGCCATCATGCTCAGTTTTTACCCAGTACACCCACTTGTTGTGTAATGCCTTCTTCCCTGATGGAAGTTCTGTCAACTCCCATGTCTGATTCCCTAGCAGGGAATCCATCTCATCTTTTATGGCCAGCTCCCACTTGCTAGAATTTTCATCTTGCAAGGTTTCTTCATAACTCTGCGGTTCTCCACCATCTGTCAACAAAATATAGTTCAAGGTTGGTGAGAAACGTTGTTGAGGACGTCTAGTCCTAACTGACCTGCGAACTGCAGCTGTAGAAGTGGACGGCTCTGAAACTGATTGCGGAATAATGGGAATGGGTGCACTGGACCCACTCTCCTCGTTACTCACATCTCTACACTGCACTGTGACCTCCGGTAGGTCATCAAATCTTACGAACTCGGACTCCTGAGGAGCTACTTCAGAAACTATACTAGACTTGCCCTTGTACACAATCTTCTCATTAAAAATCACATTTTTGCTTCTTATGATCTTCCGACCCTGATCATCCCAGAAACGATAGCCAAATGTCTCGTCTCCATAGCCAATGAAATGACATTTCTTTGACTTAGCTTCAAGTTTACTACGAGCATCAGGATTAATAAGAACATAAGAAAGACAACCAAAAGTTTTAAGGTGAGAAAATTTGACCTCTTTCCGGCTCCAAACCTCCTCAGGCAATTCACAATCTAATGGGACGGATGGCCCCCTATTGATCAAGTAGACGACAGTGCTGACTGCATCTGCCCAGAAAGTTGGTGGTAGTTCGGCGTGCAATCTCATGCTTCTTGCACGCTCATACGTGGTCCTATTCATACGCTCGGCAACTCCATTTTGCTGTGGTGTCCCAGGAATGGTCTTCTCCATTCTGATACCCTGAGCTACACAATACTCCTTGAACCCACCATCAATGTACTCACCACCATTGTCAGACCTCAAACATTTCAGTTTTAAGTTTGTCTCTGTCTCAACCATGGCCTTCCAAGTTTTGAACACATTAAATACGTCAGATTTATGCTTCAAGAAATAAACCCATACCTTCCTACTATGGTCATCAATGAACGTGACATAGTAATGAGAACCTCAAAGAGATGCCACTAGGGAAGGTCCCCACACATCTGTGTTTACAAGATCCAGTTTTCCTATCTTTGGCGTTCTGCCACTTTTCAAGAAACTGACATTCTTCTGTTTCCCCATAATGCAACTCTCACACATACTGAGACCAACTGACTTCAGTTTTGGTAGCTTGCCTCTAGACAAAAGTTCTTTCATACCCTTCTGACTCATATGGCCAAGCCTACAATGCCACAAATCTGCTGTGCTCTCTGCAACGGCAGTAGCAATAGTGTTAATTAAACCGGTAGTCATATATAGTGTACCAGTTTTCTTACCCCGAGTCAGTACCAATGCCCCTTTTGTGACCTTCCAGGTGCTATCTGAGAACACTACTGAATGACCACACTCATCAAGCTGCCCAACAGAAATGAGGTTCTTCTTCAACTCAGGAATGTGTCTGACCTTTTGCAAGGTCCATTTGTTCTTGTTAGGGAGTGTAATGTCAATGTCTCCCATCCCCACCACGTTCAAAGCCTCTCCATCAACCAGATACACCTTTCCAAAGTCACCTGCAACATAATTCCGCATTAACTCCCGGTGGGAAAATGTATGGAAGGAAGCCCCTGAATCCAGTATCCAGTCATCAACTGGACTATGAACTGCAACCAATAGTGCATCCTGTACTTCTTTAATTACAACATTAGCACTATCATTCTCGGTCTTCTTATGATTTTTGCAATTCTTCTTTATGTGGCCAGCTTTGCCACAATTCCAGCAAGTTGCTTGCTGACCAGGCCTTGACTTACTCTTGCCCTTGTGCTTTGATTTTGATCTTCCTCTCTTTGAGTTCCTATCTTGTGATCTCTCTCGAGAATCAACATTCAATGCTAAACTCGAACCCGAGGTCTCGCCAGAATCTTTCCTGTGCACCTCCTCAGCCAAAATCAAATCACGAATATCATCATATTTTAGTTTAGATTTACCGGCAGAATTACTAACAGCCATTCTCATGGCTTCCCAGCTATTTGGCAATGAAGCCAACAATATCAATGCACGTATCTCATCATCAAATTCAATTTCAACAGATGACAATTGATTTATGATAGTATTAAAATCGTTCAGATGTTGTGCAACAGACATACCATCTGCCATCTTTAAATTGAATAAATTTTTCATCAAGTGTACCTTGTTATTCGCTGACGGCTTTTCATACATACCTGACAAAGCCGTCATGAGATCCGCAGTCGTCTTCTGCTTGATGACGTTGTGTGCAACGGGTCTCGACAGGGTTAATCGAATAACCCCCAGAACCTGTCGATCCAACATATTCCAATCAGCCTCATCCATCTTTTCCGGTCGCTTCCCCAATAATGGAAGATGAAGTTTCTTCCCATAGAGGTAGTCCCCTATTTGCATCCTCCAGTAACCAAAATCCGTGCCATCAAACTTCTCGATCCCCGATACCTTCACTTCATCTCCAGCCATCGTTTTCCCTTAGACCCGAACCTTGGCTCTTGATACCAATTGTTGTGAAAAAAATGACAATAAAGTGAAAAGTATGGAATATGAAAGAGAAAATCACACACGACACACAGATATACGTGGTTCGGCAAATTGCCTATGTCCACAAGAGCTGCAGAGGATTTTATTACTTGAGGAATCACACTACAATGGTGGGGTGAAAATACTGTTCACCAACAGTGTTTTACAGTACGACCATAAGTGTAGAAAACACATATTTATAGTCAAACGGCGGAAAAAGCCCTAGATCTGAAAATATACGATATTCGCTCGAGCAGCGTGTCGAGCCCGCGTCGAGCGAACTCCCTTCCGTAATGGCTCAAGCTCACTGTCGAGCAGACATCGAGCGTTCAAATCTGCCTGACTTCGCTCGAGTGGCTAATGCCTCCGCTCGAGCGAACTCCCTTTCCCGCAACCGCTCGAGCTCACTGTCGAGCAACCTTCAAGCATTCGAATCTGCCTGGCTTCGAACACAGTACTCAACACAAAATACCTTGACCTTATTTCTGCTAGTTCTTCCTCACACATAACCTCTTAAAACAACATGGCAACACATGCAACTTTTGGTCCATCCATGCATTGGCCCATCTAGAGCCACAGTACAACCGGGTGAAAGGGTGGAACTAGCATTTCTTTTTTCCTGACCAGCAAAGGATGGGAGTTTCCGGTCGCCTATCCCTTTTGAACCATTTGGAGAGTCGTGAAGGGCAGACACTAGGGTCTGAAGTCGAGGTCTCGACTGTTTTGGTAGACATTGGGTCCTTATTATCCTTCACTAGCACGATCCAAGCCTTAGCGTTGATAGGAGCTAGTGCTGAGGAAGGGATGGGAGGAGCGAGGGAGACCAAGGTAGCTCTCCTCAAACCTGGCATTGATGCGTTGGTGATTGGTGAGGCTCCAGTAGTTCCAACTGGCCCAGGGGATAGGAGAGGATCCTAAGCATGCCTCGGAAGGTGAAGGTGAAGGTGAAGGTTAGGGAGTCCATTCCCGACAGAGTTCTCGGGGGTGCTGACGCACTGGAGGGCGATGGCACCTTGGTCAAGAATCCCTCTAAGGGAAGGGATTACATTGCCCATAGGTCAGCAATAGATGTGGCCCGCTTTGAATCTATCCAAGAGATGGCTAGGAAGCTTAGGGGATTCTTTCCTGAGATTGACTATTAACTCGTTGCATTCCTCTTTAAGTCTTTTCGACGTATTTTCTTTTGGTACTAGCTTGAAAACTCTCGTGGTAGGGAGTTCAACGGTTGGCAGCCGTCATCGTGGATGACCGAGAGGGGCTAGAACGTGAGAACCAGGCATTTTGATTCGGTGCGATTGACTTTGCACCATGCCAAGGAAAAGGGAGATAGAAAAGGGGATAATTTTGTCTTCCAAGCGTAGAAGCTGTCAAAGTAATACAAGGGTAAGTCCCAAGATCGAATTCACAGGGACAATGGGAATTGAGCAAACCTTTTTATAATCACAAGATAAAATGCTGACGTTTATGGAGACAAGAAATTTCGAAAAGAAGAAAGTCTTGAACTAAAACGTGGACTATTTACTAATGAAGTGTGGACTGAATTAAGAGTGTGATTAGTGGCTGTTTTGGAAGTTCAAACTCGAATTAAACTGAAAATAAATGCGAGTCTAAGTTTCTAAAATTACCAAAACTAAGAGGCTTAAAGAAAGTGTGTAACAAATTAATTAAACTTGTAAGAACAATAAAACAAACACTTGGGATGCAATTTTCACCCACTGCTTTGGCGATGGATTTTCTTCCTTTTTTTTTTATCTTCTCTCAACCATGCTCCCATTCCTAGAAGACATGATCGGATAATATAGCAATGAACCACAAATCTTAGTCTAATAAAACTACTTGATGGATTATATAACAATTGTAAAATAATGAAAGAAAGCCATTAAAATCTCGTTACTTGTTCAAGTATCAATTGTGCCTTTACGTCAACAACTGATCTAAACTAAGAACAAAGAACTTCAATCCTTTCTAGATGTAAACTGAAATATCATCCAAAAAGTTAATCATTGAAATTTCATAACATTGAAGAAAATCTGTCCCAAAACGGTCATAGGTTACTCATTGAATCCCAAGCTAAAAACCTAGCCTATCATTTCTAAATGGATAATCTCTCTAAGCATTTGGGAGTTTATTGAAAACTGAACTAAAGTAAATAAGAGATAAGTAAACAAAATAAATGAACTAAAAAAAACTGCTGCCGAAAAGAATAAATCTGGAAAGAAACAGCAAAATCAAAACCAAAACCGAGAAAGAGGACTTCCGTCCCTGTGTTCTGCAACCGAACCAATGGAAATATAAAGGAAAATAAGCCTCACGTCTGAATGAAAAAGTAAGAAAATGAAAGAAAACTTGCAACTCAACGTAAACGGAACGGAAAGAAAATAAAATAAAAGCAGCAACCTCCCACGAGGTCTGCGTCTGTAACCAAGAGAAAAACTAAAAAGTAAAAGGTGCTCAACTAAAACAAAAAAAAGAGAGAAAAGTCTCCGAACGAAAAATAAGTTAAATGCTGAAGTGAAGAACAGTCAAATGCCGAACGAAAGAAAGAAACGTAAATGCTGGACGAAAAGTAAAACTAAAGCCGCCGACTCGTTCTCAAAACTAAAGACAAAAAAGAAAACTCTAGAACCGAATGAAAACGCCTGAACGAAAAAGAAGACTAAAAGCTAAAATAAAAACTGAACTCCACAAATGCTGGAAACGAAAAGTAAAGTAAAAGCTAGTAGCTTGTCTCTAACATCAATGAAAGAACGAAGAGAAAGAAAACTGTCCGTCTACCAGGAAAACAGAGAAAAAAATAAAATGCAATAAAACAAAACCAGCCGCCTACCTTCATGAGGTTCCAGACCTACCCTTCTACCTTACCTCCCACGTCTTGAGGTCTTTTTTTTTTTCCTGCTGTGTAACAAAAAATAAAATAAAAATAGCTCTATGTCCCCTTTTCGTTCAGTGCCCCTGGACCCCAAAAACAAACTATGTGTGAGCTGCTGTGGTCCCACTCTCTAATGCATGCGTGATTTGGCTGCCCCTTCTTCTGTTCTTTTCTCTTGAATTAGATTGATTTTCATCAAATCCATAATCAATTCTTCTATTTCTTCATAGCTCTCACTCTTTCTTTCCTTCCATAAATACCCTACAATATATAAATAAAATGATATTATAATTTAACTATTTCAAGGGCAACTATGAGACTTTGATGTGCAAAATATTAGCATCAATAAATTCTTCATAAAGTGTTAAAATTTGATGCAAAATTAAGTGTTCAATCCTTCTTTGATGTAATCAATCACTCACTAAAATAACTTAATTATGCATTTCTAACACTTCATCAAGCTACAGGAAGCCCTCGTTAAGGTGCAACTCAGTTTGACTTGGCGAGGTCACAAGAGGAGGCCGATTCATATCGCCTTGAAATAGTGCTCAACAAGGAAGTGAGGGACAACCTTCAGGACTCCCTGAATCGCCAACTAAAGGAGTTGGAAAGGCTTCAAGTCAAGAATTCACGATTATGGAAGTAGCATAACTCCGATGCTCGGGCGTACAAGTGGCTCGAGGGGAGGTATAAGGATCTCCCCAAGTCTTCAAAAAATAAGTCAAACTCTCTCAAGGGTAAGTCCCAGAAGGTGAAGGACTTGGAGGCTAAGAATGCCATGGCTCACACTAGGGAATCAGGAGAGAAGTGTCGAGCTGACAAGTTGGAGATTAAGTTGACCAAGGCCAATCGTATGATAGCCACTCATGAAGCAACTATCGAGGACTTATGCTCTCACCTGGACCATGTTGAGGCCATCATCCCTCAACTACACTCCAATTTTCAAACTTCCGTTTAGTTCATGATGACGCATGGTCTTATGACTCTTTGAAAGGCTTGAGGTATCAAAAAGCAAGGTGTCTCAATAGGAAAGGACTTGATCCCAAGCTCCTTCCCAGAAAAACCCTTCAGTGAAACCCTGGTTGCTTTATGTCCTTTCTTCATGTATCTTTGTGTTTTTCCTTTCCTCTGTTTGTTCTTGTACTTTGAATTAATATTAATTGATTCAAGAGTATTTATTTAACTTATCGTGTTCCTTACTCTTCTTTTTGCATTTCCTTTTTTGTATCCGGGGAGTTTAACGGGTGAGGGGAGGCCATGCATAATGGATAATAAATAACACTTAATTGTAATTGTGGAGATTGCAAGTTTGGACCATTTTGATTGGATGCGATGAGAGTGCAAAATGTTTGCTTAGTCGTCGTCTCTTTGTTGGCAGAGTTGAAGCCGAGCAGTAGAGATACTAGACCCGTAATCTTCCGGAGAAGGGTGGGGATGCTTTAGTCTAACTTGCCTCTTTGATTCCCCCGGATAGGTAAATCATCGAACAATTGAGGAGATGGTTTGCTCTTCGCTATGATGGGGGTCAGTGTGAGTTGTCCTCCTCCATGAGGGGGAGAATTCATTTCGAATTGGGCTCTCCTCTTAGTTCCTCATGGGGAGGTAAGTCAGGTAGTTGGACCTGCTCCCACCCATTGACACTACAGGGAATGTAAGTGTCAGGCAGGCTGGTCTAATCTGGCTCTTCACCATGGCAAAGGTCAGGGTAAGTTGCTAGCTAGGTAAGAGGCTAAACCCATTCTCCATCGTGGGAGGGATAGAGCAGCTTTAAGGCGTAACTCATCCTTTTGTGTCCTACGTGGAGGTAACTTGTCTGATAGTTTGAGACTGGACCTGCTCCCACCTATTGTCGCCCACCAGGAAGGTAAGAGTCGAGCAACCAAAGGTTAGACCCACTCTCCAACGTAGGAGGGATAAAACAACCTTAAGGCATAACCCATCCCATGGCATCCTAAGGGGAGGTAAGTTGTTGTATAGCTAAGGAGCTGGGTCTACTCTTCGTGGTGATAGAGTCTAGGTAAGTTGTTAGGCAGTCGAGAGGCTAGACCCGCTCTCCTCCGTAAGGGAGGTCGGGTCACCAGGTGGGCTGGACCCGCTTGTTGATCCTCACGGGGAGGTAAGTTTTCTGGAAATTTGGGACTGGACCCGCTCTCACTCATTGATATCACAAAGACGGTAAATGTCAGGTAGGCTAGTCCTAATCCCACTCCTCACCGTGGTGGAGGTTAGGGTAAATTTTTAGGTAACCGAGAGGCTGGACTAACTCTCCATTGTGGGAGGGATACATGATAAATGGTCAATTATGTGACATTAATACTCTTAAATATCTTGAGTAAAAGTGCTTTATGAGTTAAAATAAGAGTATTAATTAGATAATGTGACTTAATTTTCTTTGACATGTGAAATAATATATTACCCCTAATTAAACATAGATGCATGCATTTTGATGTGGGGCCGACTAATGCAGGAACTTGGCACTCGGACATGAAGCAAAGCAGCTCAAGAACCACTCATACACGGCAAAACAGCAGCAGAAAAAACAGAAAAATAGTAGAAGCAAGACACATGCAGAAAGTAATATGCAGCACACATGCAGAAAAAAATAGAAGAAGCAGCAGCAGAATCACACGGACAGCATCACATGGAAATGCAGAGGATAAAAGAGAACACATGCAGAAAGTGAAGCTCACAGCTGGAGCATATGCATCACACGGATAGAAACAAGAGGCACATGCAGAAAATAGAAACACATGCAGAAAAAAAGCAAAGCACATTCAAGAAATGAAACACACGGGCAACACTTATAAAAACTAGTTTTTATGGACTGTTTTGGGAGGGGTTTTTTTTGGACGTAGGGGAGGAGTTAGTTTGAAGTTTATTTCCTTGTTAGTTTGAAGTTTATTTCCTTGTTAATTTGAAGTTTATTTCCTTATTAGCTTCAAGTTTATTTCCTAGTTAGTTTGAAGTTTATTTCCTTGTTAATTTGAAGTTTATTTCCTTATTAGCTTCAAGTTTATTTCCTAGTTAGCTTCAAGTTTATTTCCTTGTTAATTTGAAGTTTATTTCTTTATTAGCTTCAAGTTTATTTCCTAGTTAGCTTCAAGTTTATTTCCTTGTTAATTTGAAGTTTATTTCCTTATTAGCTTCAAGTTTATTTCCTTGTTAGTTTGAAGTTTATTTCCTTTTTAGTTTCAATTTTATTACCTTGTTATAGTTTTTGATATGGTTCTACTTAGATTTATTTTTGCTACTAAAAATATCATGTGTAACTAATTTCTATAGCTTGGGTTGTGGAATGAGATTTAATTTATTTTAGATTCTAGTGTGATGCAATATTTTGTTGTGTCATGTTGACTTCACTAAATTACTAGTCGGATTCAAAAGGAAAATAGATTGCGGCTCTTGCTCTTGTTTTGTTGTTGACGTAAGGCATAACAAAAGTTTGAATTTATCAAGGCCTCTTTCGATTGATTATGAATATAAATTTGGCTAGTAAATTAGAGAATTTCTTGAGAAAATATTGCAAAAATTTGAGCTTAATTTTATCTTCCGACTATCTATCTTCCGAATATCAATTCCTTGACTGGATTGTTAATCGAGAAATTATCTAGAATCCGAAATAGAAAGAATCTCAAACCCAACCCAAGTGTTTGTTTATTGTTTCTTGCAAGATTAATTCATTTGCTACACACTTTCTCTAAGTCTCTTAGTTTTGGTAATTTTAAAAATATAGATCCACATCAATTTTCATCCTTCATAATCGATACATCTGTTACACAAAGAAAATCTCACAAACGCTTTGATAATCCCTTTGTCCCTGTGAATTCGATCTTGGGACTTACCCTTGTATTACTTTGACAGCTTCTACGCTTGGAAGACAACATTATAAGCTGAGTCAATACAGCAGCTTTAAGGCATAATACATCCCTTTGTATCCCGCAAGGGGGTAAGTTGTCGGGTTGTTTGAGACTAGACTTGCTCCCGCCTAATGATGCCCATAGGGTAGGTAAGCATCAGACAACCAAAGGTTGGACCTGCTCTCCACTGTGGAAGGGATAAAGCAACCTTAGGGCGTAACCCATCCCTTTTGGTCCCAAGGAATGGTAAGTTGTCAGATAGCTAAGGAACTGGGTTTGCTTTTTAACGTGATGGGGTCTGGGTAAGTTATCGAGCAACTGAGAGGCTAGACCCGCTCTCCTCCGTGAGGGATGTAGGGTTGCCAGGAGTACTGGACCCACCTACTGATTCTTGCAAAGGGGTAAGTTGTCAGGTAGTTTGGTACTGGATCATTTTCCATCCATTGATATCACTGCGAAGGTAAATTGTCAGGAATGAAGATTACGCTCTAGGAGAAAGGAGTAGAGACATAGTTGGGGAGAGTGTTTCGAGGTGAGATATAATTCATTCCTAGAAAGCCATACTTTCTTGAATAGTTGGCCATGGTAATATAACTTAACATGTTTTACACTTTTCAACAATAAAACTTTCACAAATGGTCAGCACTCTACGAGTGTCCCAGCTCGTTCCCTTGAGAGTTTCAGAGCTAGTAGGAGCCCAGGTTATTGTTGGTGGTAACCATATAGGGGCCCTCCCACTAGGGACCCAGTTTTCCTTTGTCTCGTGTGGTCGTCCTTGTTTGCTTTAGCACCATGTCACGAATGCTCTTTGACCTACCTATTTATTGAAACATCATTCAGCTCTCCTCTTGTGGCCACCATTCTTATTTCTGCTTGAAGGCTGACTTCCTCTAGCAAGTCAAGCTGCTCTTCTAGTCGCTCGTCGTTGGAGATTTGCTTGAAGTGTTGCACACTATATATAGGGATCCCAAACTCAAAGGTTGGCATCTCATGTCCAAAGGTGAGAGTGAAGGGGGTTTCTCCCATTGGAGTTCTCACTGTAATCCGGTATGCCCACAATACACTGTGGAGTTCTTATGCCCAGCTGCTTTTCCTGTTGCCTAGTTTCTTCTTGAGACTCCCCTTGAATGTCTTATTGGTTGCTTCAACTTGGCCATTGGACTACGGATGTCCTAGAGATGAATATCAAAATTTGATTCCCAAGTCCCAGCACCAGTCCTAGTAGTGGTTAGAGTTGAACTGCCTTCCGTTTTCTGATATGATGATACGGGGGATGCCGAACCTGTAGGCGACCATATTCCACAATAATAGGGTGATGTTCACGCCATGACTATTTCCAATGCTTCAACCTTTACCCACTTATTGAAGTAGTCCACTGCCACCACTACAAATTTTACTCCTCCCTTACTCTGAGGGAGGGGACCTACTAGGTTAACTCCCCATTGGCTGAACGGCCAAGGCGAGGTGATTGATGTTAACTCCTCAGGTGGGTAGTGAGGTATCTTGGAGTATTCTTGACATTTCCTACACATCTGAACATATTCTTTTGCATCTTAGAGGGCTTAAGGCCAGTAGTACCTTGCCCTTATTACTTTTCCTACCAACGCCTTTCACCTTGAGTGGTCACTGCAGATTCACTCGTGTAAATCTACCAACATGTATTGGGCTTCTATGAATGAAATGCACCTTAGGAGAGGCATGGAGTAACCTCTCTTATACAAGACTCCCTCCTTCAAGTAGAGGGTAGTGTCCTGCTCTGTTCCTGATCTTTCTAGCTTCGTTATCGGGTAGCTTATTGGTGTCTATATATTTGATTATGTCCAACACCCACTCTGGGGCTCCTAGCTTTACCTCTATGACTTTGATTCCCACAGCAGGTGCCTCAACAGTCTTGACCGCTGTTTCTTTTGGTAGAGGAGAATCTTCATACCCAGACGCTGCTTATTTGAATTTGTCTACCTTTTGGTTCTTAGGCCTTGGCACTTGTTGGATTTGAAAGTATTTGAAGTGGGAGTGCTTGCCTTTTATCAACGCTAAGTAATTCTTCGATTTTTCACTCTTCATAGCAAATCTCCCTGTACTTGGTTGACCACTACTTGTGAATCAGCTCGCACCTCTATCTCTTTTGGCGCCCAAATTTATGGTGATCATCAAACCAGAGAACAATGCCTCATACTCTACTTCATTGTTGGTAGTTTTAAATGCCAACTTAATAGTGTAATCATGTTTTCCGCTTGTATTTGTAACAATCTGCGCCATCACTCCCCTTCTAGTCTGGTAGTATGAGCCATCCATGTAGACTTGCCAAGGCTTCAATGGAGATGAATGTTCGACTACTTTTGGGAAGCTGATGAATTCTGCCACAAAATCTGCCAACACGTGTCCTTTAATAGCATTTTGGGGTACGTATTCGTTGTCAAACTTGATCAACTCCATTGCCTAGTTTGTAGGTAGCCCGAGGCATATGGTCTTTGTAAGATTTTCTTCAAGGGGGTTTCAGTTAGAACCTTCACTAGGTTAGCTTGGAAGTATAGGTAGAGTCGCCTAGTGGTTACTATTAAGGCGAAGGCGAGCTGGTCCATGCGCTGATATCTAGTCTCTGCCCCTTAGTAAGCCTAGCTGCTGTAATACATGGGCTTTTAGAGCCCTTTCATCTTGCAACAGGATTGAGGAAGTTGCATACGGGGAGACTACCAAGTACAGAATTAAGGTCCCCCACATCTGTGTTGGTTGAGTAATGGAGGGCTGGTGAGGTATTCTTTGAGAGCCTTGAATGCTCGGTCACACTTGTCATCCCATATTTATGGCTTTCACATCACCTTGAAAAATAGTCGGCATCTATCAGTGGACCTTAACACAAATCTATTAAAGGCTGTTACCCAACCGACAAGTTTTTGTACTTTGTTGATGTTTCGAGGTGGGGCCATGCGGAGTATAGTCTCCACTTTCTTTGGGTTAGCTTCTATTTTCCATTCTGACATCATGGAGCCTAGGAACTTGCTGAGCCCACTCTGAAGGAACACTTCGTCAGGTTAGGTTTCATCTGGTATTACCATAATACTGCAAAGGCTTCATGGAGGTCGGCGCGGTGTTGTTTAGGATCTCCAATCTTAACTAGAAAGTCTTCCACGTAGACCTCCATATTTCTCACAATCTGATCCTTAAGCATGTGGTTGACTAGTCGCTGATAGGGGGGCCTCGCATTTTTTAATCAAAACAACATGGCCAAGTATTAATGCAACCCCCTATCAGTGACAAACGAAGTCTTCTCCTCATCATTGGGATTCATGCAATTTTGGTTGTACCTAAAGTATGCATCCATAAAGCTTAGCATACGATGGCTAGTAGTGGAGTCGACGAGGGGTAATGGGAAGCTATCCTTTGGACACGCCTTATTCAAGTTGGTGAAGCTGACACACATTCTCCATTTTCATTTGGCTTATTCGCCAATACAACGTTGGATAGCCAGTAAGGGTAATGTGCCTCCTATATGAGGCTTGCTGCAAGCAACCGGTTAACCTCTACAACGATGCCAACATTCTTCTTAGTATTGAAGTTTCAGCATTTCTGTATGACCCCCTTGGCTTCTAGTCCACACTCAAGTGGTGTTGCATGATTTTTGGGTCGATCTTGAGCATATTTTTGTGACTCTAGGTGAAGACATCCTGGTGTTCTATGAGGATTTATTATATGGCACGTCTTATTTCAAGTGCCATTCCACTGCCAATTCTAGCTAGAGTTTCAGGGTGGCTTGGGTTTGGAGGAACTAACTCCAATGGCTCATTTGGCTCTACCTTCTTAAGTGTATGTTCATCTCTGACCTCTCCATCAGTTGTGACGTGTTCAGGTGGTGACAGGAGAATGTGATCATTATTCAGGGCGTGGACTACGTGCACCCCGCTATCTCTTGGCTTCAATTCTTGTATGTAACACTCTTGTGCCAAAACTTGCTCACCTTGGATTTTGCCCACTCTCTGCGAGGTCGGGAATTTCATCTTTAAATGATAGGTTGACGTCACTGTCCTCAAGTAGTTGAGGGTAGTTGTATGACGAGGGAACCTTTACCACTATGAAGTCGGCGATGGCTAAGGCATTATAAGGGCTTTCTCTGCTAAGATAGATAGGCTGATGGTGCCTACTGGCTAGACCATATCCCCTGAGAAACCTTTCAACGACATGGGCGATGGCTGAATACAGGCGCGGTCAATTCCTATCTGGGTGAGGGCTTCCCAGGAAAGGATATCAGGGGAGCTGCTATTTTCGACGAATCCTTCTGGTGGTGAAGTTGATGATTATCATAGTTACTACTAGAGCGTCATCGTGGGGCTAGACGACCCCCTTCTTGTTGTCTTCTCTGAAGGAGATTGTGGGCAAGGGCTCACCTTTCCTATGTTTGGTGGGATGGTACTAAGCTGAGTACACCTTTTGGTACTGTGCCCGCCTGGCATGTGCCTTTCTGCTGAATAAGGTGGCACACCTGCTGGCAAACCCCTCTGCAATAGTTCTGATCTTGCCTAGTAGAGGGCCATCTTTGTGGGAGCATTTAGGGGTGTCCATGAGGTGGCCTCCGTTTGGCCATTCTTCGTCTCGGGCTTCCTTCCCTCTTTGGCCTGTTGAGCCTTTCTACACTTCTCTCCTATGACCTTCTTCTCTACTCCTGCTCTACTATCCGGTTACGAGGGTATTGGGGTTTCGATTGCTCCATCTTCTCTCTCTGTTTCTTCAAGGAAATGCAGTCCTCTATGTTATGGGTGGTGGACTAGTGGTAGGTGTAATAACGATGACTATTGCTCTTGTATCCTACTTCTCAAAGTGGCGGGCAGGTCTCTTTTTGGATAGTGACTCGGTTTCGAATGTGCTTCCAAGTGTAGAAGTGTCAAGTTGTATCAAGGATAAGTCCAGGATCGTATTCCATAGGGACAACGAGTTATCAAAGCATTTGTGAGATTTCCTTTGTGTAAAAGATGTATCGATTATGGAAGATGAAAATGGATGTGGATCTATGTTTCTAAAATTACTAAAACTAAGAGACTTAGAGAAAGTGTGTAACAAATGGATTAAACTTGTAAGAAACAATAAAACAAACACTTGGGATGCAATTTTCACTCATTTCTATTTTGAAATTGGATTTACCTCTAATTTCATCTTCTCTCAACCACGATCCCATTCCTAGAAGTCATGGTCGGTTAATAAGACAATAAGCACACTTTTCAATGTAGTCAAGGTACTCGACAGATTTTATAACAAGTGTAAAAGTGAAAGAAAGCCATCAAAATCTTGTTACAAGTTCAAGCATCAATCGTGCCTTTACGTCTACGATTGATCAAGTTCAAGAACATAGAACTTTAATCCTTCCTATAGGCAAAATGAAATACAATCTATCAAGTTAATCATTCAAAATTTCATAACCTTGAAGAAAA